>JAHWFO010096735.1:859-20708 GCA_023313115.1 Rhysida immarginata | reverse complement strand
TTGTGCATAATCGGAATTAATGTTTCCAGGCAGGCGATAGTCATTTGAACAAGGTGCGGAAAGCTTAAGAGACTGGATGCAACCTCTGTGACCATGGAGTGAACTTCGTTGAACTTCAGCAGGAATGCTGTGACAATGAAGGGGCATCGATAAGGTACAATGATAAGGTACACACCGGAGCATCGTCAGCGGAACTACTTAGGGCTAGCGCCAGTTAGCAAGGAGCGTCGAAACAGCATCAACTTTAAGTGCATCGTTGAAAAACAATGATCCAAATGTGTGAGTGAAACGGCTCTTCGAGTGTTCAAATAAAGATAAGTACTTGTGGATTTGCGTTAAATTAATAAATGCATCAGAAAAAACGCTGAGATCTCATTGATGAAATGTGTTACTGCGCAGAACATCTTTATTTTTTAAGTATTATACCGTACAGTGCGAGGGAAAGAATCTCTTAGAAAATTATGTTAAATGTTAAGTAATA
Source organism: Rhysida immarginata (assembly GCA_023313115.1). Lineage (NCBI taxonomy): Eukaryota > Metazoa > Arthropoda > Chilopoda > Scolopendromorpha > Scolopendridae > Rhysida > Rhysida immarginata. The sequence goes on along the minus strand of JAHWFO010096735.1, from coordinate 20,227 downwards.
CCAAGCGCTCGTTCATAAACTATTTTATCTAAGAATGCTGATATTCCCTGTTGCTAACAAACTAATCCCTCCCTCATATTTTGTTTATTAAAAGCGGTGTCTCTCCTGGGTTTTATCTGATTAAGCGCATGTTAACTTTAAGAGGAATTAGTGGGTACTCTGGGAACAAGTCATTTGTCAGAATAGAGATTGATGTTTAATTAAAGAATTTGATATAGGCTTATTGCGGGACACAACACATTTTAACTAGCCATAATTTTCTCCTTGCAACACCATTTTCTCCACCTTTTTCGGAGCGATTACTGCAGTCGGGAACGCAGCAACCAAGCATCGTCTGCTCGTTAAAATTCGATGTTAATAATCTATTTTAAAAGGCCACAAGAGATTAAAGTTTCAATTACATACAACTAAAGGATCAGCAAACTAAACAAATAAAGGAAATTCTATCATTACCAAGCGTGACTCTAAGTATCTTACGAGTATTTGTGCAAAAAGCATGCGTTTTCCTATGCGTGGCTGAGTACTTCCGGATTCAAAATGGCGGCCGGAAGCTACAAAATGGCGAGTTGTCACCACCCTTCTCCGCACTTATCTAGGCACCCTAAGGAGGATCTCTACCTACTGCCATCTAGCAACATGAACTGTTACTGCGGTGCACAGTGAGACAAACAGTAAAAACCTGGCCATAATTATATGTTTAAAAAAATACATATTAAACGGGTTTGTTTTTATTTGAAAAATGTATCACATTTAAGTTGCGATTAAAATAAGACAGTCTATTTAAAATGTGAAATAATTACTTTACAATTTTGCCTTAATAAAAAACATTTAAAAGTTAAATTTTTCCGAATAAAGCAAACTGCGTTTGCATAATAAAAACCAGGAATATTACAATAAAAAACAGGGCTAAACAAAGCAAGATATAAATACTAAACAGCTGTAATAAACTAAAAGTATTCGTGTAATTAGTAATTATAACAAGTTTGCACTGTAACCAAAAATCAAATTTATTTATTAAAAATTTTTCCTGAAGCATTTGGTTTATCTTTGTATATAAAAAATCAGGGTCAGGGTGCGTCTGTAAATGTTCTAAAAACTTTTGAACCACTTATCCGAGTGAGCTCATATTCGCGACATATGTTCGTTATATCCAGAGTAAGTACAAAGTGAGGGGGAAGGGGTAAAAATCATATATCTTGGTTTATGTTTGTTTGCTTACTCAAGAGATGGCGCTAGAGTCTGTTTATAGACCATGGATATGAATTAGAAACTGTTTCTAATTCATATCCATGATATAGACCTTTCCCTTGAAACTGAAACTGGACTTATTGCGCAGAAGCAGGACAGGAAAAATATTACCGTTTTCCTCCGGATGTGTAGTAGTGTTTGCACCACAGAGTAGACAGAGCGCTTGCATACGGCATGGCATCTCTCGCGCATCGCCTCTTGGCAGCCATCTTGTGGTGGGACGATGTTGCGTTTTACCATGACCTACTTTATTATTACATAAAGTAATAATAAAGTAGGTCATGGTTTTACACTGCAGAAAACGAATAGCGAATAATCCGCATTTTTATTGGTATACATGTGAAATTATTATATTTCCCCAAAACTCTGTTTCATTGGTGCACATAAAAAGTGATTTTTAGGTAACGTTCATCAATTTCATACGAAATAAAAATTAATATTCAGCTGCTACATGGCCTTACATTTTCTCAATTTCAATTTAATTTTAAAAATATCTTTTTTTTCATTCCAAAACCACTCTCCAATCAGTAGATTACAGTTTTTACAAATTGGCTCCATGAATTTCATACATTTCTAAATAGATTTTATACAATTTTAAATGAATGTAATAAGAAATAATAAATAAAAACTGGAGCTAATATTCCAAACATCACGTTTGAAAAAAATGGAAGGAATAATTCTTTGATCTGGATTCGAACCAGGAACCATGAGTTAATATATAATAGATTTAATACTCTTTTAAATGAATTTACCGGTGAAATACCGTCTCAGTACAGAAATACGGAAGAATAATTTTTTTTTTATTACTACTGTATTTATTTTACTTTAATTACCGCAGTAGTTAACTCATACTCTTTAAATATACGTTTGTGTTATTTGTTTATGTTCCAATTTTGTTATCCGTGATTTAATTAAAATAATAAAAAAAAAATTTCTGTAAATTTACTAAAACAAGAATTCATATAAAATGTGTTTTCTTACTTAATTTTGGTAATTAAACTCCATTTACACTGAAATAAAACACATATTATATTTATTTAAAATTGTATTAAATCTATTTAGAAATGAATGAAATTCACGTAAAACTGCATGAAACCCATTTGTAAAAACTGTATGTAATACAAAAAAAAATCTTACGAATATACAAACACTAAATTAGGCAATACACTTTTTAAAATTACAGACATTACCAAAATTAACATCAACAGAAGTAAATAATTACAACAGATTTTTGAAAATATTTTATTGGAGAACGCACTCTTCATCAAAGTTTTATGTAGGAAAACGAGCACATCTGTTTAGAATTCACAGGTGGCTAAGAATGACAGTTCTGTTCATCACTTGATAGCAGGTATCCACTTTTTTCTGAGATCTGGACATTCAGGGAATCTAAAATGATGGGTTTAATTTGGGATAAAAAAATATGACATTTTTTAATAAGCATACCAAACACGAAATTAGATCTCCAGCCAGCCAGCATTTTTTTTCAAATAAAATATTCTGATCAATTTTTGAGCATTGTAACATGCTACCACATGCCACATAGGTTCCAACTATACATGTTATTTAAATTCAATTTTTATTAATGCAAGTATTTATATTTACTGTAAATATATTTGAAGATAATAAAACTATAAAAGTTTCGGGCCCGTGATGGGCGGATATGCATTACATTGATAATACTGCTGAACAATGATTGGAATTTTTTTGATATTGTTTAAAAACAAACATTTTTAATGATGAGACAGAAAGGAAGGCTGAGGATATAATTTGGGGCGATTTGAGCGATGAAAAGACCCATATAATGCACGATGATTAAAATTTACATTTCTTTACCTGTGAAAAAATATCCCGCTGCCGTTTGTAGTAAAAGGTATGCCACATATATTGTTCAGTCATTCCACGGTAGTTGAAGTAGGAAAAAAACATTCCCTACCCTCGAATACGTGCCTAAGCACACGGAAAATGTAAGGAATTTGCGTCCTGACTCCTACCAGAAGATGGCCGAGGGTATCCGGTGGCGAGGCAGCTGCCTAACACAACGAATGCTGCATGATCGCTCTGTTTACTCTGTGGTTTGCACATTTCAAGGCAGGAAACGTTTTGCTGTCCTGCTTCTGCACAGTTACTCCAGTTTCGGTTTCAATGGAAAGGTCTATACAGTACGTCTGTAAATGTTCTTAAAACTTTTGAACCACTTATCCTTTTGAGCTCATACTTTCACAAGATGTTCGTTAGGTTCAGGGTAAGGTTTCCATGTGCCGAGTGTCAGGGTGGTCCAAAGGGAAAAGGGTAAAAATAATCGTTTGCTTGATGTGTCTGTCCGACATGAGCCTACGATATGCGCGGACCAACAATGTACGTAATGTCCTACAATGCAGAGCAAAGTTTCTGCAACAATATGCCAAAAAAAATTACTTTGGCTATGGTCATGGATAAGAAATACTGGATGGAAAATTCCGTTGTTTAAAGCGTGATTTTTTTTTCACTGGCGCTCTCTGTCCATTACTCTCTGTCTAGCAGACGAATTTACTTTTCCTTATTGGCCTCGATGGCTCAGTGGTTGCGTTATCTCCTGTGAATAACACCTACTAAACAGAAGGCCTGATAACGGAAACGTCATACATTGTTACATCATCATTAGTCGACCAAATTTAGGGCTTATTATTGGTAGAAATAGGTTTAACAATGGTTTAACAGTCACATATTGTACTGTACACAATGTGTTTTTTGTTCTTTGTATTACATGATTTACCATGATTTTGACGTGATCCAGAATTACGGGTTGAGTGGCATATTAGGTCTACGCGATGTCCAACATTTTTTATCTCAAAAATAATATCCAGAGAAAAAAATGTAAGAGGGAAATGTTGCTTAGATTTGATCCCTCTAGCACCCCCCATTTTTGTACACTAACCTGTATATATAAATATGAAAAAGATATTTTTTTTCCGAGCGACGCCGGGTACTTCAGTTAGTTTTAAATAAAATTTTATATCATTTACAAGGAAAAAAAAGGAGGTTACAAAAATGAATAAAAATCAATGGTTTTTTAAATAAAGGATGGGTCCGATACGATACGGATGCTATTAATTTTATTGCCGACGCACGTTTCGGTGTTACGCCATTTTCAAGGCTAGCATAATAGTAACAAGCGAGGTTTACTTTATTCTTATCCAAATAAAGTGTGGAAATTATGAATAGTTTTTTGAACAAGTTAGATAGTAAAAAATGATCACCTGGGAAAACTGCAGTTCAAAAATGAAAGAACGTTGCGCCTTGCGATTTTTCTTCACCACTTCATCACCTCCCAAAGAATAAAGAGCACTTTAAGGGACATGAGTTGCATACTGACGACGAGGTGAAACATGTCATTCAGTCCTCGTTGCGAGGGATCTACAATCTACCAGTTCATCTTCTATCTTTCTTCTATCTATATATATAAAGAAGGATGTTTGTGGGTTTGTGTGTATTGAATAGAAATCTACAGTTTTATTCGACACTTGATGAAATTTTGCATACTTCACCTTCAAAGCATGAGGAAGGTCACTGTCTACCTCAGATTTCGGAAAAATAATAATTATCGATAAAAAAAATCAATATTCATGATTATGGCATGGCATATTAATGAGAAATATCTCATGACCAACAATGCAAGGCAAAGTTTGTGCAATAATAGGTATCAACAATGGTATCAACACGCAATTCACGAACACTCTGCACGGACCAACAATATATATCTCATGACCACCAATGAAAGGCAAAATTTGTAACAATGCATAAATTTCCTGTTATTCAGGCTTTTCTTAGAAAAGAGAGTTCTTAGTACTTAACAATTTTTTGAAAATCTTTAAAAATGATTAGTAAATGAAGATAATGGAAAGTTAGCAGACTATTGAGAAAGAGTGCAAAGACGACAGAGGAAGGACTCCTTTAGCTCCGTGCTATATTGAGCAAAAGGTAAGCAGGTCAATAAAAGAATCGGCGATCGCTTGACTACAAAAAGAGATAAACGGCCAAGTTTTGATTCAAGACATCGAGAGAAGAAAGGGAATTGCAACAACATCAAGTGTACATCTGAGGTAAGATTACGTAAGTAAGAAATTATTTAGACTAGCAGTGGCATCCTTGGAGAGGTCCATCCATTGTGAGCCTTTAAAAAAAATTTTTTCGAATGTTTATTAAGAATTTTTACTGTATTAATTTTAAGCGTTTTCATGTGTTTATTTTTAAGATATTTCAAAATTTATTCCAAAAAAAAAAGTCCGAGCCACGCCGGCGTTATCACCTAGCTTAATTGGTAGCACAGCAGATCCAAACATTTCCTAAAAATATTTTTTCTTTCTGTAAAGTCTGAAGTGGTACACGAGAACGGAACTGACAACAATTGTTCACTCTGCTTTGTTAACATGCCTCGGGTAAACATAGCAGACTTTTTGATTTCAGTTTAGATCATGTTCCAAGCAAGGAAAAGTATTCTCCAATGATCCTAATAGTTATATTTATAACTCTGTATTCTGCGAAATTTTGTAAGATAATTAGCATGTACCTATTTGTAAATTAACACTGATGTACATTTCTAAGCTAACTGGAATGTTGCTCAAATGTAAAAATACATTAAACAACATTTTTGCTCTGAGTAAGAATAAAGTAAGCCTAATCTAATGGTCATATCATCAATGCCTTTGTATTTATACCAATTCCTTTTTGTTATCACTCGACAGAAGTGGATATACCGGTGCATGAATTTGTGTTGCCTTCGCACTTTCAACGAATACAGTTCTGATCCTCAAAACAGAAATTTCACAGGAACATCAGAAATATCAACCCTTTTACACGTGCATACAAGATGATGAAGGATGTCAGGAAACGTTTAAATGTCGATAATACAGCGCGATCACAGAAGATATTATTTGCCAACTGTCAATGCGGTAGCAGCAATGTTTGAAGCCGACGATGGAGAACCAACCACCATTTAAGCGAGATCTATGCACGGGAAACAACTTACAACACACGTTGATTTGGAGTCCGAACTGTGATCCAACGACCTACCCGTTGCTGTGTTTCCTGGAGAAGAAGGTTGGAAGATAAAATTCAGGAGCATTGAAGGGACAAAACTCAGCATGTTAGCCTTCTATTCCTACAAACTGTACGAAAGGCCAGGACTGTTTAATCCGGTTTTGCAGGTGGAAAAACTCATCTCAGCAGTATACAGTATTGTGGACGCGTTTTAAAAGTTGAAGGAGGCCGGCTAAAATCAGAAGACTTTCAGAGTGGAGGCGTCACGCAAGCTGACAGCGGATCCTGATCGCGGGGGCTGAAGACGAGATAACCCAGTTATTAGTGGCGCCATCTATTGATGCGATCGGGAAGGGTTATCAAAGGAGCAAGAGGAAAAGAGGGCGACGTAGGAGGAAGACGAAAGCGGAAGTGACGCAACAACCTGCGAACGTGATTTCCAGGTCAGTTAGGAGGAATCCAGCGTTCGAGACGGTCGACGACGAGCAACCCGCTGCGACCACAAAGTGCTCGAACGTTAGGCCTGCGTTGTTGGCGAAGGAGCGTTGTTCTCGAGAGTTTAGGAGGAAGAGAAACGAAGCTAAAGCGACTGAGTTCCGCGCGAAGCAGCATATTTCGCCGCCGGAAAAACTTACTGCGTCGAGCACGTTGCAGGGCCTCAGCGAGTCACGTTTGCGTCGCCATAAAGAGGTTAGGCTTGTCGTAGCTTCGTCAACTCCATTAACCGCTTCGTCCTCAGTTATTTCAAGCGTGTCGGACAATAAGCAGGTCCAGTCAGTAGCTGAGACATTTGAACGGTTTGTTAGCCAAGACGAGAGCGTGAGCAAGCGTAGCTTCTGCGTCTGTAAGTATTCTCTTGCTTTTTATTGTCATTATCGCGGCACTAGTACGCTCCTTCGAGCCTCAGCGATAGTCCAGCAGCCTGTAATCTCATTAGAATTTGCGCTGCGTTATCTGGTATTAGTTAGAGCGCGTAGTTCGTCCCTAGCGCTCTCAATTATTCATAACAGTTCGTTTAGAACGCATTCTCCTGAAGCAGAGCTGTTGCTCATTATGCCCTGGGGGCTCTCTGCCTATAATAGTGATGATTTGGGCACCATCTACTTTCGAAGGCCACTCATACCTATAGTCCAGGTAAAACTTACTATCACCTTTGTACTTTAAAATTCTGGATCTAGGGAGTGCCTTTTCGCTCTACTTTATGAAGAGATAATTAATGTCATTTTATCTTTCTCTATTAAGTAGTACGTATAAATCCCTTATTGGGTATCAAACGCCGAGGCGTCGCCGCTTACTGATAGAGGGGAGTTTGGAACCCCTGCGGTGGAATCGAGACCTCACGATAGTCTCCATATCTGACAGTATTCTACAATTTATTATATATATTGTGTATAATGATTTGGCAGACCCTTTAAGTAAAGGAGGCCAAATATCACATATGTGTATATGGGCGCAAGTGACAGCCCTATAAGATTGTATAGCATAAGTGGCTAATCATAACGGGTTCTTCTCTAGATTGTGTAATTTTAGTTTTGTTTAGTTTTCGTCCCCACTACTCTGGCTGTGGTTGTGGTGGACGCTGTCCTTGCGATCAGCTACTCGCAAGATCTAACCATTAGTATTTTGCTTTTTAGAAAATTAAACCGACTTCTTTTATTTCCTACCTACTGTGTCTTGCTGTTGTTTATTTTCCACTGCGCACAGCTTTTTCATACGTGACACAGTTGGTAGGATTGTCGGTTTGGTTTTCGGGTGGTAGCAGAGCCTGGTTTAGTTATCGGGTGTTAGCGAGCGTTATTACTAATCGCGGCCCTAGAGAAAAAAAAAAAAAAAAAAAAAGATTTTTTTTTTTACCCGCCCAAGTTTTGCGTAGTCATAATAGGAAAATAATACTTTTTTTTCCGCGCAGTAGCTTGCGTTTTGGGCCGTTATTTCAGTAAGCGCAGAAAATAGGTGCTATTGCTAAGATTAGGGCTTTAGTCAGCCTCAATAGGCGCGAAGATAAACTTTTCTGGAGTTATTTTTCCAGTTGTATTGAGTTCTCCCAGCCGGCAGTTGGTAGGATTGTCGGTTTGGTTTTCGGGAGACATTCTGCGCAACAAGCAATTTATTGTGGATAAGAGCATTTAGAGCTCATTGGATATTTTTTTTTTTTCCTTATTTCTCTCTTTAGAGGAAAAAAAAAAAAAAATTAATAAAAAATGAAGGCAGAGGAGAATGTAGAGCGAGCGGTCTACAATATTTTGGTGAAAACCGCTTATAACAACCAAAATATAACCAACTTTAACAATTGCTTTAAAACGTTGGCAAATCAGCTGACGTCCCATACGGAGGCACAGAAGGCACAATTATATGTAAATGCCTTTCTGGAGCAAACAAGAAAAATATTAAGAGAGCAGTCTTCGCAGTCCTTACAGCGAGCTATGCGTCAGGCCGAAACTTTAATTAACAACAAAAGCAGTAAAGTTAAGCAAAAAGGAAGCGCTAGCGAGAAAGGAAAAAGAATGCGAGAAAGTAAACAGACTAAGGAAGCGAAAAAGTATGCAGAAGTAGCCCTGACCAAGACTTGTTGGGAATTGAAGAAAGAGACACTAGATTTAATAAAGGAAAATTACAGTAAATGTAAGTGGACCAAAAAGAAAGTGAGCAATGCAGAGGAGCCCTATTTTTGGGAGGAAGGGCTATTATATAAGCGCACCGACCGTGCCGCGGTCTTGGTGCTACCGCCTATTAAGAAGGTCACTGAACCGTTGTTGGTCTCACTGCATCGGGACCCCACAGCAGGACATATGGGCACTTTCAAAACGCTCAGTAAAGTTAAGTCACTTTACTGGTGGGCAAAAATGGCAACTGACATCGCACGGTTTGTAAGAGCATGTACAGATTGTCAGAAGAATAAAGTTCCGCGTCAAAAGCCCTATGGAAATCTGCAGCCATTGGAGGTTCCCCCATATAGGTGGCACACGATAGCCATCGATTACGTCTTACCTTTGTCGCCCACTGACCAAGGTCTTGATGCACTCCTCACGGTTACGGACAAGTTAACCAAGAGAGTGAGGTTGTTGCCATGCCAGTCCACTATTACAGCAGAAGGTACGGCGCGACTACTGGTGGACCATATATTTAAGATTCATGGTTTTCCGAAGGCCATTGTCTCGGACCGGGACGTTAGGTTTACGTCTGAGGTATGGAGGCACGTTTTTAAGCTGTTAGGCACCTCCCTTAAGTTTGCTAGTGCCTACCATCCTCAGACTGACGGCCAGTCCGAACGGACCAATCAGACGGTTATCCAAGTACTTCGCAATTACGTTAATCTGGATAAGTCTGATTGGGATCGTTTTTTGACGGCAGCGGAAATTGCCATAAATATGTTTTGATCGTTTTTTGACGGCAATATATATCTCATGAACCAACAATGCAAGGCAAACTTTGTGCAATATAGATAAGTTTCAATTTGTAACAATGCATAGAATTCCTGTTATTTAGAAAAGAGATTTCTTTGTACTTAACAATTTCTTGAAAATCTTTAAAAACGATCAGTAACTAGAGATAATGGAGAGTTAACAGACTATTGAGAAAGAGTGGACAGACGAGAGAGGAAGCACTCCTTATTGAGTGCTGTATTGAGCAGATGGTAAGGCGACCGCTAGACTGCACAAAGTGATGAATGGCCAAGTTTTTCTTCAAGACATCGAGAGAAGAGTGGGAATTGCAACAACATAAAGTGTACATCTAAAGTAAGATTACGTGAGTAAGACATTATTTAGACTAGCAGTGGCATCCTTGGAGAGGTCCATCCATTGTGAGCCTTTTCATTAAAAATTTTTACTGTATTAATTCTAAGCGTTTTCATGTGTTTATTTTTAAGATATTGCAAAATTTAATCAAACAAAAATCCGAGCCACGCCGGGGTTATCACAGATCCAAACATTTCATAAAAATACGTTTTGACTGTATTCCGTGGGACAGTGTATATTTTGGAAAGAGATGCTGATAATGCAGTGACGGAACGCTCGTTTCCAAGAACTATTGGTAATGGGAATAAAATGATGCAGTGACAGAACAATAATAAGGCAGCGTCTATTGATGAGGCAAAGGAGTCACGCGTGTCTCCCTAGAGCTCCCTATCAAACGTCCAGACGACTGGCAAAAATTTATATGTCTGGAAAGGAAAGAGAAAGAACGAGTATTGGTTAGAGAAACTCTGCAACTAAAACAGAAAAAGCTATATGGTCATCTGAAACATCTGAACAACGGCAGTTTTGAACAGAGCAAGAGGGTATAAGAGCTTCTACGTCAAGGGCAAGAAAAACTTGAGTCTAAAGTATCTGGTGATGCTCCGCAGTGGTGAGGCAAGTCAAGAAGAGTTTAGATAAATTCTCGGTATATCACCTAGACTTTCTGTTTTTCGTATTTTTCGTAGAATGGATAGTCCCTTTGCTCTGTGTTGTATTGATTGAGTTATTATTTAACCAATTGGGAGTTAAATTCAATTTTTTGAGATTATTCTCTTTACCTACAAGTGTAATTATCCCGGGCAACGCCGGGTACCTCTGCTAGTTACCTATAATGTTGGATCAACAGAGTACGATACCTCAAGCAGCTAATAATCAATTTAGCCGCACTAATGTCAAAAATAACTATGAAAACGTAAGTGTTCGAAAACGTTAATCGTCTGTTGTATGATACATTATATTATACAAGGTGTCCAAAAAGTCTGGTAACATGGCAGATATCTCAAATCTGCCAGGTAAGCGAGATCTGATGAGCGTGGTTTATAGGTAATAGTGAGATGGGGAATTCTTTGCCGTACTCAAATTTGACTTTTACCCTCAACTTTAAGGTCATCCATTTGCTAACTCGAAAACTATTAAAGATAGAGAATAATTTCCGATTTCTACTATAGAGCAACACCACATTAGTGTAAAAACAATTTTTAATCACACCCTTCCCCTTGAAAGATTTTGAGAAAATGGGCGAGAAAGGATCACTCAAGGTCAGGTTGGGCTGGCCAGGTTGGCTGAGGTTTCTAACACATTTGAATTGCGGCGAAGCACACCTCAGCCAACCTGGCCAGCCCAACCCACCTTAAATATGGGGATCAAAGTCAAACCTCCCCCCTGTTACCTATAAACCACGCTCATCAGGTCTCACCTTCCTGGCAGCTTTGAGATATCTGCCATGTTACCAACTTTTTTGGACACCCTGTTTATTATTTCAATGACTGATTTTATCCACACGATGCCATCCACACAAAAAAATTTTACCATCTAATTTTATCACTGAGAAGGGATATCGAGCCAAGTGATCTAACTAGTCACTCTCTTCAGAGCCTCGCTTCTCAGATGCTTGTTGTGATAATTCGGTGAACTCACTGCATACAGGTAAGTTTCATCCTTGTACGCCTCAAGTAACGTTAGCACTTCATCATTTAAATGACATTTGCTGGCATGGGTAAGCAAACAACCACAAGAAAACTTCAATATAATAAACTATACATACAAAAAAAAACTTCAAAAGTTGTCTTCCACATCTGGTGAAATCAAAAGTTGCAAAACGGCTTTAGATAAATATCTTTTCTTTTTGAAGGCCACAGTTGGCAAGCTGAAAAACAGGGGATTTGAAGTCACAAAGAGGAGATTGAAGAGATATTCATTGCACGTGGTTCTTGAGATTTTTCTACTGTGACTTCTTCTAAACTTTTTAGATCTTTATTTCTTGTGCCTCTTGTGAAAGATGGCCTATGGGAACCATTGCTGCAAATACGAGATGCGTTCAAGTTCTATGGTCTCCAAATTTTTTCCTGACAAAAAATACTTAACCCAGAAAGTTGTAACTACTGTTACTTCTCGACGTAACCACCGTGAAGTCGAACATATTTTTCACAACGGCGGCGCCATGATTCCATGTACTGAGAACTCTTCTTTAGGGGTATGTTTTGCCCACTGGTAAATCGCTGAAGCAACGACAGCTCGGTTGGGAAACGAACGGCCACGGAGAGTGTTCTTCATGATTGGAAAAAGCCAGAAATCGCTAGGAGCGAGGTCTGGTAAGTATGGAGCATGGGAAACCACTCAAAGTTGTTATTTTGAAGAAACTGCTGAGTTAAGAGTGCCCGAGGCGTTGTCTTGATGAAACTGAGCAGAGGCGTTGTCTTGATAAAAAAGCACCCCTCCAGTCTTGTTTGATCGTTTCTCATGCAATGCTGGAAGGAATTTTGTTCTCAAAACATTTTCGTATGAATTAGCTGTAACAGTTGTACCCTTTGGAACACAATGCATAAGGATTACGCCTTTGCTGTCCCAAAACATGGCCACCATAACTTTCTCAGTAGAGGCTGTGACTCGAAATTTTTTTCGGTGGCGGTGAATCAGTGTGTTTTCATTGTGAAGACTGACGTTTTGTTTCGGGGTTAAAAAATGGAATCCACATCTCATCCAACGTCACAACTGATGAAAAGAAAGCACCATTCATTGCTGCATCACGCGTCGACATCTGCTGAGAAATTGCCATCCGCGCAGACTCGTGTTCGTCGGTCAGCATTCGTGGGACCCACCTTGAAGAAACTTTCCGCATTTTCAGCTCATCATGCAAAATGGACTCCACAGACCCCACGGAAATGCCAAGTTTAGAGGCAATATCACGCACACCTAAGCGACAGTCTTCCTTAACAACTTGCTCCAGCATGGCTTCCGTCCGGCTGGTTTGGTTCATTCTCACATGATTCTCACCATAACTTTCTCGCACCCATGAACGCACATTTTTAACATTCATAACGCCTTCATCACATATCTCACTCGATTGGCGATGAATTTCGATGGGTGTTTCACCCCGCAAGTGCAGAAAACGAATTATTGCACGTTGATCTTGTAAACTAACTTCGCCATTTTAAGTATATGAAACATCGTTCGCGGCAACGCGCACGGTATTCACGCCGTTCACGGTATAGTGCTGCCATCTATGTTAGTAAGGACGAAATATTTCCCGCAAAATTTTCAAAGCATCTGGATCTTTCTACGTACTCTCACTGCAGAGAAAAACATTTGGAGACCTTATAACTTGAACGCACCTCATAATATTGATTAACCATGAATGAGAATTTTGTGTACACGTGTTGGCATATTGAATCAGGCATAATTTTTGACGTACACGTATAACCTGGCGGTTTCAAAGGCAGAATTATCAAATTTATTAGGAAATATGTCGTAACCTGAAGACATATCGGAGGATATTGTTTATTCCGGTTATTGAGGGAGATATTGCGGGTTCAAGTTGAAGCGAAGCGCGTTCAAACTGGTGTGCGAAATTTGAAACAACCTCCAGAAAAAAAGCATTTTACTTACAAAATTACACAAAAGCGCAGCTAATTTTTCTATAATCGCATTCTACGCAAAAAAGCTTTAACATAGCATAAAAATTTCCGCTGAAGTAGACAGAAGTTTTTTTGTAGCTCACAATGTTAAAGAAAAATCTGTATTATTTCACTTTGTGAGAAGTTATCATATAAAAAACGATTATATAAAAGTAAAAAAAATAATAGATGTTTTATAGTACTCTTCTATGTTCGAAACAAAAGTAATAAAGACTAAGTATTCACATTTTCAACAGCACTTTTTAAAAGTAACATTCAACAATTAATTTAAAAAAAACAAGCCAACAAAACATGACAAAATAAACATCAATAGAAGGATTGGGTATCCGGCTGTATAAATATGTCAAATTTATTGCAAAATTAACAAATAAATATTTTGCATTTTGGTCAGGTTTTAGGTGATTTTTGTCTCACTGTGCGGTGGTGTAACGTAACTAGTAATTGATTTTTAAAGCGCGAAAGTCTTTTATATTGCAACATTTCTTGTTCTTGCTCTTGTTCTACCGAAAAGTTTGTGTTGAAATGCTATAGGGGGCGCTTCAATGGATTCCTTCAACATACGATCTGAAAAGTGAATTTCTATCAGTTTCTCTGCAGAGACACAATGTGACTCAATGAAGACTAAACCAGTGAAAGGAAGACAGTGTTCCCTATTCTCTGACTAAAGCGTTTACACATGTCATCATCTGCAATGATACAGAGAAATGCAACACACCCCTGGACTATTTTGTTGCAGCACTCACAATTTTCCGTGTATGTTTTGAGAAACTATTTATGCTAGTTTTTACACTTTTCGGTCACTGATGATATTGGAAAAAGTAAGACGGACAAGGTGTTAAGTTAAGGTGTTAATTTTTTGAGTTTCTCAGGGCCACAGACAATTTCTAAATGATTATTGTATTGCTTTTCGTGAAGATGCTTTCGACGTCAGTTTCGTTAAGCACTTCACTTTACTCTGATAAAAAGCTACCTATACTCGGATTTGAAAAACAAACGAAATGTACGAGTGTGGGCTGAAGAGTAATGCCTCCATGGCTGTAACTTTTTTATTTTTTAACCGATTTTCAAAATTCTTTTTGTATCTGATACTCACATTTCTCCTCTATGTAATGCACTATTCACTTTTCGACATAGTCCCCATCCCTTTCCACGCATTGTACCAACGCGTGACTAGTCGGGTGAACTCGTCGGAGGGGAATTCCGGGGTTGTTGTCGACACCAAGACCGAACGGCAGGTTTCACCTCGTCGTCAGAACGCAACTCATGCCCCTTACGGTGCTCTTTCCTCTTTGGGAAGTGGTGAAAGTTGCAAGGTGCAAAGTCTTTCATTTTTGAACTGCAGTTTTTCATCTTTGAACTGTAGGCGCTGCAACACCCTCTGATGTGTGGCGATCGTGTGCGGACGGGCGTTATCGTGCTGCGGAAAAGGATCCAAAGCTGTCATTCTATCCTCGTGTCGACGACAACCCCGGAATTCCTCTCTTGACGGGTTCACCCGACTAGTCACGCGTTGGTACAATGCGTGGAAAGGGATGGAAACTATGTCGAAAAGTGAATAGTGCATTACATAGAGGAGAAATGTGAGTAATAGATACAAAAAGAATTTTGAAAATCGGTTAAAAAATAAAACAGTTACAGCTATGGGGGGGCCTCGTCAGCCACGCTTGATTTTTTTTTTTTATGCTGATGCTGTGCCCGTAGATGTACAGGTATTGGACATTGAAACTGAAACACCTGGTAGAAATCCAAAATCTTTATTTAATAAGGTGTTGGGGCACCGTGGGCAGCCAGCACAGCAGCAACACGTCTTGGGAAGGATCGGTAGAGGTCCTGCACAGTTTGCACCCCAGACCATTACTGATCCACCCATTACTGATCCAACTCCGTGTTTGACTGTGGGTGCCAAGCAGTCTGGGTTGTAGGCATCAGAGGGGCTCCTCCAGACGAATACCCTCCCTGTTGTTTGGAAGACAGTGTAGCTGGACTCATCCGAGAATATGACGCGTTTGAGGTCATCTAACGTCCAGGTTTTATGCGTCCGGCACCACTGAACCCGCTTGGAGGCATTTGTACTACTGATGAAAGGCTTCGGTATAGCAACCCTGCCATGGATGTTGGATTTATGCAGGTAACGACGGATTGTCTTCGTGCACACAGGTTCCTGGAGGTGTGTATTCATTTCTGCGGTGATTTCTGCTGCGGTGGTTTTCCGCTTTCGTGCAACAATCCTGGTCAATGTCCTGACGTCTCTTTCCGACAACTTCCGTTTTCCCCTGCAGTTGCTCCTCCTGGACGTGGTTCGTCCTTCCTGTTCATATGCACACATCACCCTGGATACTGTAGCACGTGAGACATCACAAAGTGTGGCAGTTTTGGACACAGTTGCACCTGCTAGACGCGCCCCAACAATCTGCCCTCTTTTGAAGTCGGATATGTCTCCCATTATAGCGCTCTGCACAGACAATTTGAAGCTTACTATCGACCTTTTCTACTGGAGTGACTACCAAGACCTCTGACACGTGATTCATTGATATGCATACGATTAATTACCTAGCAGAAGGTTCTATTCAGCCCTGGGGGTAACCAGTGCTATTTGCAAAGGTGTTTCAGTTTCAATGTCCAATACCTGTATATTCAGACAATTATTTAAGTTACATGTAATAAAAAAGTTAAAACATTTAGCTTACAACACAGAACAATACAAGTGGATGTTTAAATGCCCGCATGCTCCAAGCAAGTAGACGTCGTCAACGTGCTCGTATCGTGGGAAGATGTCAGCGGCACGCTTCTCAAAGACAGAGAGCCAGCCGAGGCCGTCGCCGCTGTAAAATGAATATTTCCGTTTCACACAATCAGACGTCGTTCTGTCTCAGGCAACAGCGATATTCTTGTACACTTTCGTGGATGTTGACGTGTATGGTGTAGAAAAAGTCCGTCTCCATAGTTTGATAATTCATTCGCTTGGGCGTTCATTATTGCTTTTAAAGCAGTGATGAGTGGGCGCTGGTTTTGTGTGTTCAAGTATGACCAGAGATTCTGGATCACCAGATTTTTTTTTAAACTGAAGTTTCAGCTTGATACAGAACTAGCAAGATTAGTTGAGATAACATCTTTCTAAGTAAGTTGTTACTTATCCCCGCGTTTGAATAATAAACTATAAAGTTATCATTATTTGCCAAACAGATCAAAGTAGAACATACAATGAATCGACACAAGTCTGGTGCTGAAAAGCGACGGGAAAAGAAACAGAGGGAGAAACTGGAAAAAGAATTGAAAACCAAAAATGTAATTGCCCAATTTTTTAAACACAGCGATGCTCCTAAACCTATAATATCTCTGCACGGAGAGAAATGCTTTGGATGTAGCAACAATAAGGGAGTTGATGAGTGCTTGATTGTTGAAACAAAAATACAAGTTGATGCATCATGAATAAACTTTGATCAAAAATACACTATCAAATTGTCACCATTACAATTCACTATTAATATGTAGTTTTTTTATGTAGCGTCAACTAAATACTGATGCAGCACCAATATCGGAAGAAGACTATTTTATATATTGTTCTGTCATCAATATACGGATTCGCCGGCCAGGTGGCCGAGAGGGCTAGGGCGTAGGCTTTCTAGTTCTCGAGTCCGCCTGGTCGTGGGTTCGAATCCCGCCGTGAGCATAGATGTTCGTGTTTGTCCCGGGCTGCGTACAGATATAACTTGTGTAAAAGGCGCAAAATGACCTTAGTAGTCGACGCCAAAAATTTCTAATAAACCAACCAACCAATCTTTCGTAAAATGGAGTCTAAAACTCAGCTTTTGAAGTAAAAATAGTCTATCAAATGAATTTTCAACAGTTTTTTAAATGGAGATGTTATATATTGTTAATTTTTCATTTGGCGGAGTATGCTTTAAAAATACAAGAACTGTATTGTCCAGTATTGGTGTAATAATAAATATATATATTAATTACAATAATATTAAAAAAAAAAATTAAATCCCTTTTGGGTAAAAGTCGAAAGTAGCATTCTCTGATTTTCTCGGAAGACATCGGTCAGCCCCGTCGCGTTTATGCATGAATTTATTATTGTAACGTGTCTAATTAATACATAAATAATTTATCATATTATAGTAATTATGTAATCAAACGAAATTTATGCGGGAAAAAAAAAATCACTAAAGTTCCGTGACGGTGAACATCAGCTACGGGCGGGCCGTCGGTCATTGATGTCGGCCTGGCCGTACATACATCGTCACGAGATTTTCGTTATGTGTTTTCTGGCATAACTTTCCGAAAATATAAATTCTATAATATGATATATCATTTACTTATTTATTAAATATGTTACACTTATTTAATGGTTAAAAACAATAATAAATTCAGAGCTAGACGGGGCTGAAACAAGCTTTATGTGAAATAGGCTTAAAACGTGAATGGACTGATCGATCATCGATGTCACCCGAGAAAATAGAAACCGACTTTTACCTGGTTTTGTTTTATTTTAGCTGAGCATTTCTGTATTCCTTTATTTGGTATTCCAAATTGAAATTCGTTCAGAAACTAAAGAAATAAGTTTCTCATTAAACACACATTTGCTGGCCATCGCTGTGTAGTACAGGGTTGCCAGATTTTAACTCCGGAAAGTAGCGAACCGAACGTCAAAAAGTCGCAAAATTTTCCTAAAAGTAGCCCAATTTTTATGCTCCACCATAGTTGGTCAAACGCGTAGTGCCTTATGGTCTTTTTATGTTTTTAAAGGCTTTTAATTTTATACATTTCCAAATAATGAAGACAGGAGAAGTGTTTATAAAATTGTCGTCATGATAATGGGGAAACCAACAGCTAATTCTAAGCTTGGTGGGTAGGCTTCGTTTATCTAACCGGAGCGGAAAGCGAATAAAAATTTACAAAAGAAAATAAATCCTGACATCAATCACTATTTGTGAATAAATTTAAAAAGTAATTGTATATGATTAATTCAATAATTGTATAGTCGATGTCTTTTAAGTTTTATTTATGTATACCTATCGCTAAACTCGAATATTTATAATTTCTATAGCAGTATGCTGGCGGATGCGTACACCTGCTATTTACTGCTCTACCGAGTTTCCTTATATTCGTCAGACTGAGTACAGTATTTGTATGAAATTTTCAGTGAAGCCACGTTAAGTTACCAGACAAAAACGACAAACTAAAATCATCCTCGCATTCTGCATGTTACTATGATCATCGAAAGCTAATCAATACTGATGATAAACTTCCTTTTCAAACCTGCTTATCCGTTAGGGTTGTGGGGGCAGCAGCCCTATGGAGGATCTCCAGCGATCGCGATCTTCTGCCATCAGGCACATATCCTCCCTGGTAATACCCAAGCGACTCGAACCCAGATTCTCCATGTAGTCTAGCCACCTGGTTCTAGGCCGACCCCTTGATCTCTTACCCACCGGCTTGGAAAATAATAACTACCTAGGAAGGCCAGTTTGCGGCATCCATATCACGTGGCCATACCAGCGCAAGTGAGATCTCTCAATGCAGAGAAGTAGCGGCTCAACGCCGAAAGACCCCCTTATTGTGTTGCTGTGCACTCTATCTAGTAGGGTAACACCTGCCGCACCTCTCAGAAATCTCATTTTGGCCGCTTGTACTCGTGATCGCACACTCTTTCGGTCATGACCATAGGTGAGAATGGAAACAAAGATAGATTTGAAGACTGAGAGCTTGGTTTTGTTACCCAGCTC
>JAHWFO010096719.1:0-10544 GCA_023313115.1 Rhysida immarginata | reverse complement strand
CAATTCCAGTTAGACAAAGAACTATGTGGCTTGCGACTTGGGTCAGATCAACACCTGAAGGTCCTTAATGGTAAGGAAGAGCAACGAACGTACCGATAAACAGGATGGCAGTAACGCTATGCGTTTACATCCTGGAGCGACTCCATGGGAAAACAAATATGGAAAATAAACTAAAATCCACAATTAAAGGAGGTCCAGAAAATATTTACACGCTTGCTTAATTCAAATGCTTCAAATGGGCTGAAACCCTTACTGTCAATTTAATACGCACTTAAAAAAAGTTTGGAAATTTTCCATTACTTAAAATCATGATAGACGCATAGATAAGTTTCATTAGGCAATTGTTTTTATGCAGTTTAAGGCTTGACGCGAGCGAGAAATTTGCGAGGGAGATGAGTGACTTAGACAGAAACAATTTAGTAGGTAAGATTATAAAATGGCTTGCCTGTCGTATGGGGCAAAGGCGCCGAGGTTCTTCTCCAGGGGGAATTCTCCAGGGGAAGATGCACACCAATCTTTCCTCTACGGAGAAATGTCTTATATCCTGGTCGGCGAAATTGCTGTGGCGGCTCCACAATTTTACATCCAAGATGACGACAAAAGCGTCGGTCGCATATCTTGTCAAGACATTGCTTTGAAGGGCCACTCCGACACGTAGAACACTTGCTATTGGCGATGATGGCCGGTTTCCACTCATGGAACTGTAAGACGCACTCTGAGGCTAGCGTGAAGGATTTTCTTTGGTCAGAACTCTGGAAGCATCGAGGGCTTTATTTGCAGTAGAGACTCCTATATAAGATTCTGCGGGAAGAGAAACATTAATATCTGGCAACTGCGACGCACAACTGTCTGTTCTCGCGTAGCTGTCCGATGCGGTCGCGGCTTGCTCACTTCCTCCTTCGAGGTCCACGTTTCTCCGCTTGTTTCAAGCTATATCTTCTGGAATCAGGTCGTTACGATGCCAAAAATTCAGGAGCCTTTTTTGAAGCAGCCTTTCTCTTTCGATCCCTGTCACTCTCTCCTCAATTCTTATCTCCCTCCCCAAGAGCGCCTTTTTCCGCTTCCTCTTGCGCCACCTACGCTTCTTCCGCCCCCTGTACTTCATAAGATAGCTCGTGTCATTTGTCTGATTCGATGTATGCTTAATCGCTTCAAAAGGTATCGCCTCACGAACTAAGAATATTGGAGCCTGTAAATGTCGCAACTGTTTGCGACAACAACGAGATAACAAGGCCTGGAAGCAAAAAACGTCACCTGACCATCGGGGTGCTAGCAACAATGCAACCTTCATTGTTTACAACAAACGGAAAAATACTGATTGTTAACATTCCAAGATGGAGACATTGAAGGTTGGATTGTTGCTAGCAACCCGTTGGTCAGGTGACTTTTCCGCTTCCAGGCCTTGTTATCTCGTAGGCCTCGGTAAACAGCCTCTACTTCCGGTCAAATCTTGACTGCAGGGACGAGGTCTGCTAGGATTACTGGAGCCTGTGAATGTCGCAAGTCTTTGTGACACACTCGCCCTCTGCGCACTGGACTGGTGTCTGAGTTTTCTTTTGAATCCTCATATTTGGAGAAATACGAAGAGAGCGCATCCGCTATGACGTTATTATTGGATCTAATTAAGACCAATTATACCTTAAATTCCATTAATTATTGTACGACTAATGCCTGTAAACGCGTCAGACGTGGTTGGGTTAACACTCTGGTTACCGATGGTTGTCAGAGTAAATAATTGATTGTGTTTGTTGGAGGTAGTGTCTCCAGTCTCGTGTGATATGGGCTATCGCCAACAATTCTTTAATGTAAATGGACTGATTATGCTCCTCTGGACGAAATCTCCTGGATTCGAAAGCTATAGGCATCAGTTTGTCTCTTTGTTGCTGAAGGGCCACAGCACCTATCGCTTCCTCCGAGGCAATGTGTGCTTTTCATCAAAAATCCGAAGGATGGGCAGACTGACACAGCACTTTTTAGAGCTTTAAATGGTTTTTCTTGCCGACCGCCCTATCGGAAAAATTCGCCTTTACGCAGTAAGTCAAATAGTAGGGCTGCCACCTACGCGTAATGCTTTATAAATGTTCTGCAAACTTGAATTAGCGTTGGGGCGAATACTAAGACGTCGTCAAAATAGACTACTGCTTCCTTATTAAGCAGTGTCCATAAAGCTTCGTTTATGGTTTTAGTGAACGCTGACGCTGCCTCTTTAAGGCCAAAAAGCATCACTTTTAATTCATAGGCGCCTAAAGGAGTTTTGAACGATGTGAACTTAATTTACGACGGTTTTACCCTAATCTGGTGGTTGGCCCGAAGGACGTCCAGCTTTGTAAAATACCTCTCACCTTTTAGCTTATCGAAAAGCGCGTCGGTCCTAGGTATGGCGAAATTATTATCGTAAGTCATTTTATTTAACTTCTGATAATCTACACACATACGAAACCCTCCATTCTTCTTGACAACAAATAAAACTGGTGAGGAAAATGACTAAGTTGAGGGTTTAATAAAGTACTTACCTAATAATTGTGCCACTGTTTGCTCCAGCTCCTCTTCTTCATCTTTAATCAGCGGATAAAGTGGTGAGTTAAATGATACGAACGTTTGTTCGAGAAAAATTTCATGTTGAGTCGTCCTCGGGGGTGGTAATCCCTTGGGCAGCTCCTATTTAAATACATCGTCAAATTCTTCCACCAACTCCTGAAATGAGTGACGGCAGTTAGTATTGTCATTATCAAAAGCGCCCCCCTCATCAAATTTACCCCGTATGGCAAAAACGGGAACCTCTGGTTGCAGCTCCAACACATGGCATAAGTCCACAGCGGATATGACCACCATTTCTTGGCCCTTCCATTAAGGCAACCAAATTTTTTCCCTTGCTGAACTACAGCGCACTGTTTCGATTTCCATTCGAAGAATACTCTATTTCGCTGGATCCACTTAAGGCCCATAATGATGTGGAAATTTCCCAGGTGGGCAATGTTAAAGTTCAACCTATCTGTAAAACTGCCGCTTTCTGCCAGTGCTAGCATAGCGGATTGAATTATAGTTATGGTTCTTCCGTCTGCGAATGAGGGAGACTTATTTTGAGCCGAGACATCCATTAGCTTAAGATTTAGCTGCTTAGCCAGCTTCTCATCTATGAAAATTTCCAGCGCTCCAGTATCGATGAGCGCTTTACAATTAATGCTTTTAATTGTTAATTGCACTATACATAACTCGGAGTGCATGTCGGCATGTAGAAAACAAGTTTGCCCTTTATTGTTAGCCAAACTTTCCTGATTTCTACAGAATACTACCCAAGTGGGTAGATTTCTAGTTTCGTGGACACATTTGGACAAACTTTCCTGTTTTTTGCCTACTTTTATATAATTTAGAAATATGCCCACTTTTTCCGCAGCTGAAGCATTTGACCACGAGTGCACTATTTTTATTCTAATGGTGGCTACGGGCACCTTGGATGTAGTCAACCTGCATCAGCTCGGCCCATGAAGTATCTGGGAGCTCATGGGCTCTGAACCATTCCTGAACAAATTCAATGACCTCTTCTAGTGAGAGCCCTGCCTTCATACACTACGGAGCTGCTAACTTTTCTGGAATGGCTTGAGAAAAACATGTAGTTTATCCGATTGAGTGGAGTTGGTCAGTCCGTTGTATAATAGCCTAAATTTGGTTACAAATTCTGTAGTTTGTATAACTCCGCCCGTCTCGTCGTTTGTCTCTGTCTGCCTGCAAATGCATGCGTCAACATGTCCGCAAACCTACTCCACGAGATTAGCGCATTTGGAGCTAAAATGGCGGTTATCCAGCTTGCTGCTGCTCCTTTAAGATAGATCGGTACTATCTGGATACAAGAATCGAGCGAAATGCCTTTACACGACGCTACTAACGCGAATTGTCTGAAGAATTCCTCAGGATTTTCTTTGGATGATCCTGAGAAGTAAGGAAATTGCAGTTGACTTACTCCATCTTGCATAAGGGTAGGTTTTAAATTTTGTACTGCCTGGATGAGGGCATAAAAGTGTGGCAAATTGTTTGCTTCATTGTTTGGTTCTAGAGGGGCTCCCCCTTGAGGATTTGGGCCATTTTATTCCATGGTGCTGACAAGTAACTTGCTTTAGTGACTTCATGAGTCCTTATACAATAACGGGATAGACAACCACAGTTATTGTTGAAAAAACTAAATTAAAATAAACGCACTTTCGGAAAGTATATGCCCTGGAAACAAAACTTTAGCGCGCCCGCAATTTATACGATGGAAAAAAATAAAGGCTAAATGAACTATTGAGAATTTTTGCTAAAGGGACTCTACAAAATGCAAAGTAACAGCTTAGTGCTGAACTGGCTGCAAATAGCAACTACCGTAAGCAAGGTTAAACTGCAGCCACGAACAAACGCGGGATTGAATTTTTTCTTTGCGCTATGCTCAGTATAATGTTATAAATAATTAAGAGCGACCTTGACACGCTGGGCTCATAAAAACACCAGACTAGAAAATATCTATGGTCACAAAGACACAGCGCTACATTAATCAAAAATCGAGGCATGCTTATTCAAGAAAGCGGGAGGACTAACTAAAAATAAAAATTCACTGCTGTGAAAATTCGCGATACGAAACCTCACAAAGTAAGATACTACGCAAAGATACGCAGAAATCAAAGCATGACTTAAATAAAAAACTGGAATTCCTTGCTTTGAAAAGGCCATGCGATAATACCATGCCAAGTATATGCTCTGTGTCTCGTACTACAAAGCTAGCGCAGTGGAAGATGTGCTTAAATTTAAGATACGCAGAGAACATATACCTTGATAAAATTAATAAACACTTTATTCAGATGTGATAGATTTTGTTACACACAAAATAAAGAATGGAGATTATACTCCCGTGATTTTCACTAACACGCAGAAAATCACTAGAAGATAAATAACACTGCTTATCTTCTGAAATTAACCCCTCAGACGTTTGTTTCACATTGAGTTTACACTTTTAACTAGGCATCTTCTAAAATAATAATGATTATAATAGAAATTAAGCAATTATTTACAGAGCTTCAATTCCAGTTAGACAAAGAATATGTGGCTTGCGACTCGGGTCAGACCAACACCTGAAAGTCCTTAATGGAAAGGAAGGGCAACAAACGTACAGCCAAAGTCCAGTTATAGGACGGCAGTTACGCTATACGTTTACAATCTAGAGCGACTCCATGGGTATACTAATATGGGAAATAAACAAAAATCCACAATTAAAAAAGGTCCAGAAAATATTTACGTGGTTGCTTAATTCAAATACCTCAAACGGGCTGAAACCCTTACTGTCAATTTAATATGAACTAAGAAAAAGGTTGGAAAATTTCCATTACTTTAAAATATGAGAGACACACAGATAAGTTTCATTAGGCAATTGATTTTATGCAGTTTAAGGCTTGACGAAAGTGAGATTTTGCGAGGGAGGCGAGTGACTTAAACAGAGCCAATTTAGTAGGCTTTTAAAATGGCTTGTCTGTCGTATGGGGCAAATGTGCCGAGGTTATAATTTTATAATTTATAATTTAATATTTAATTGGATCCAATACGTACATCAGGGCCTGTATGGCTAGAGGCCGACGATTTGGGTCCCTGGATGGACCTGAATTCACGACTGCTGTATGATGGTCGCAGCAGCCGGGGGATAATCTCCCGTATATAGCCGGAAATCATCCAGGAGAAGATGCACACCAGTCTTTCCTCTACGAAGAATTGTCTTATATCCCGGTCGGAAAATTGCTGTGGCGGCTCCACACTTTTACTTCCAAGATGACAACTAAAGCCTCGGTCGTGTATCTTGTCAAGACGTTGCTTTGAAGGGCCACTCCGACATGTAGAACACTTGCTTTTGGCGACGACGGTTGGTTTCCATTCACGGAATTGTAAGACGCACTCTGAGGCTAGTATGATGGATTTATTATGGTCAGAACTGTGGAGGCATCAAGGGCCTCGTTTGCAGTAGAGAGTCCTATATAAGATTTTGCGGGAAGAGAAACATTAATATCTGGCAACTGCGATGCACAACTGTCTGTTCTCGCGTAGCTGTCCGATGCGGTCGCGGCTTGCTCACTTCCTCCTTCGAGGTCCACGTTTCTCCACTTGTTTGAAGCCGTTTCTTTTGAAATCAGGTCGTTACGACGCCAAAAATTTAGAAGCCTTTTTTAAAGCGGCCTTTCTGTTTCGATCCCCGTCACTCTCTCCTCAGTTTGAATCTCCTGCCCCGAGAGCACCTTTTTCGGCTTCCTCCTGCGCCGCCTACGCTTCTTGCGCCCTCGTACTTCTATAAGAGAGCTCGTTTGTCTGATTCGATTTACGCTTAATCGCTTCAAAAGGTGTCGCCTCACGAACTCCAACATTAGAGTCCCTGTAAGTAAAACGAGTAATGACACTCCATTCTTTCTTATGGAAAGCGAATTCAGCCAATTAAAGCCGTTTATTAAATCACGTGACAACCCACAAAATGGATGCTCTCAGTATTTACAGGTATACACGAACGTCGTAAAGAATGAATTTTTATGATCTTAAAATGGTAAAAACTGTGATATTAAAAATATTAGATTTCTCACATCATTTATCACTTTACAAGTTCTTATTTTTAGTTGAATTGAATTTTAAAAATAAATTTGTAATAAAATATTTAACAAGCCGGCTTGGTGGCCAAGAGCGTTAAGGCGCGGGTTCGAATCCAGCCGAGGGCAAGGATGTTTTTGTTTTTCCCTTTTCATTATCATCCTTTCATCATTTTCATCCATACCCTGGAACTAACAATTCCAGTTTCAAATTTAATCAGGTATATACAGATTCTTCCCCTTCAAATTTCAATTAACACAGTTTTAAATTACGTGCTCTCTAGACAGCCAAATCGAATAAGAAGAAAATATTTAACAGAAGTGCAAATTTAACAATTTTTTAATAGCTATTGCTTTCAGAAATTAAATAAATACAGCCTAAGCATTTGTATGGAATTATTGATTATGTAACTGAGCAAAGTGAAGTTCAAAAAAGAGCAGTGTTTCTCATGGAATTTTTCGGAGGAAATCCATCTCACACTTAAATAAAATATTTTTTTAACAATTTTCATTTGGTAATGAATTTCCATACATCTTTAGAAACAGAATTATTTTCCCTCGTAATTACAAAAATTCAATCAAACTTGCAGTTTTTCCCATAGGATAACATTATACATGGCTGCCATATACACCCAAAATGGCGGCGTGTCATTACTCGTTTTACTTACAGGAACTCTATCCAACATTACTTCCTAGCAGACGACATCTTCATTGTTTACCACAAATGGAAAAATACTGATTGTTGACATCCAAGATGGAGACAATGAAGGTGGGATTGTTGCTAGCTCCCCGACGGTAAGGTGACTTTTGCACTTCCACGCCTTGTTATCTCCTAGGCCTTGGTAAACAGTCTTTACTTCCGTGACAAATCTCGACCTTCTCTTGTCTTCTGCGTGTAGTATTTTGCAGCTTTATCGAAGGTAAATTAGCAATGGAACGTGGTTGTTGTTTTGTAAATTGTACAAATTAAAGCAAGAAAGGCTTCAAAATGTTCCCAGTGCCAGCACACACAAATTTATCCCGCAAGTAGCTTAGATTAAGTGTAAACAACGGAAGTTGTATCCACCTATTGCTCAACGCAGGAAACAATTGAGTGATTGAGTTATGGAGCCGGCAAATCGATTATCACATAAGTTTGCCCATGCCGACAATGCTTAAAAGATGAGGAGAAAGTAACTGTTTTCATTTTTGACAAATCGATTGTTATATGACAAGTCATTATCTTGGTATTCTTTACGATTACTGTTTCACCACATATATTCGACATAAAAGTGTCCACGAAAAAGCCGCAAAAGTTGTTATAACCGAGCCAAGATCTTGCTGGTCATATTTCTGAAAACAGAATTTGAAAACTCTGTTCCGTTTTCATGTTATCGTGCAAACGGTGGAGGGTCAGAGAAAAGTATAGAGTAAGTGTGGATTCTTATAAGTAGCTTTTTTGTTTAGGTTCTTAATAATATATCGGTGATGGAGTGAAATTAAAAAATTTACATCGAGTTCGTATAAACACACAAGAAACAAAATACAGGGTCATTACAAAAGAACTTCACACTTTTAAAAATTTATTACATCAAAGCTATTCAGAATATAGACACACCACACACGGATTCTTAAAGAAAAACTCTTCAAGTATATTGTGACAGTTACAAATGTTCCATATGCCTCCCTGTCGTGACAATCCCGCATTAACATGTCTTCATCAATCCCACGTATTGCTACCCTAACATGTTCTTTCAGCTCATCTAGGTCACCGGGAAGGGGTAGGGTGAGGACCTTGTCCTTTACACACCCCCATACAAAGAAAGGAGCGAAAGAACACATTACGGTAGCCATACATGGGATTGATAGAGACATGTTAATGCGGGTTTGGGACGAATTCTACTACCGCATTGATGTATGCCATGTCACAACAGGGGGGCATATTGAACATACTGGGAAGGCAAGAAATAACGTGAGGTGTTCAGAGCTCGCTAGCGGGAATTCTATTAGGCCAAATGCAGTACATTTTGGTGTATATACTTAGTGGAACATGCAGTTTTGATTTCTGCTAAAAAAAATATTACCAAAAGTCGTCATAGGGGGAGCTTATTTCAAGATAACTATGAATACCTAATTGTCAAATGAACAAATACCGTAGAAACCAACTTTAGTAACAAAAGTCGCCATAGGGGGCGCTTATTTCAAGAAAACAATGAATACATTTGCATAAGCGCGTTCCGTGTTGAGCAATCATGACAATAAAAGGCAAGGCTGAGGATTTCCCATCATTCACGAACGAATGGCCTGACGATGACGCTTACTCTGCCTGACCGGGCGTTATTAGTCAAGTTGTTTTATCAGAAGAGCTACAATGCAAGTGCTGCCCTTCGTGAATTCCGGCGATTGAAAAGGTTACGAAGAGGACCGATGTGCATAACTAATTTACAGAAAATGATTGAACGATTTGAATCTACCGGAACTCTAGGAGTGCAACCAGGCCAGGGATGCAAACGAATCAGGCAGCAACACGTTGAAGAAATTGCAACTGCTGTTGTGGAACAGGAGATGACTACTGTGCAGGGTACCAGCAGTGCACACGCAGGAGCACGCCAAACAGATATCCCATATTCGACGGTGAGGAAAATACTGCATAAGATATTGATATTTTATCCCTATAAACTCACACCTGTTCAACAATTGCTTATTGGAGATAAACGTACCCGAACCGACTTTTCGTTGAGATTTTTAGCACGTATGGAAGTGGATGATGCATGGATATGGCAAATTTTATGGAGTGATGAGGCACATTTTTATTTGAATGGTGCTATCAATACGCACAACTGCCGTATTTGGGCTGCATCAAATCCACAAGTGTGTCTGCCAACTCCTATGCATTCAACGAAACAGTATGGTGGGGCTCTACTGCTTCTTTCATCATCGGCCCGTACTTTTTTGAAGAAATCCGTCCCCATGGACCGGTGACTTGTTCCGTCAATTCTACCAGGTATGCCGATATGCTTGAGAATTTTGTGATACCACGATTGCAAAAAAAGGGTTGTCAGGATTCTACCATTTTTATGCAGGATGGTGCGCCACCGCACATCGGATGTCAGGTGCAGCAGATTTTGCGAGAATGTTTTCCAGACAACAGAATAATTAGTCGTGCATTTTCCATGGTATGGTCACCCAGGTCGCCTGATCTCAACCCTTGTGATTTTTTGTTAAGGGGATATTTGAAAAGCCTTGTGTATCAAGCTCATGTTCCTGACCTCTCAACCTTAAAGGATCAAGTAACGTTACATATCAGACTAATTAATGCAGATGTGCTGCGAGCTGCCGTAGAAAATGTCGTGTACCGCATGCAGCTATTGGAACAGCATACTAGCGGTCAAATTGAAATACATTTGTAATTAATAATAAAACATTGTTTATTGCTGTTAATAAAGTTGGTTTCTACGGTATTTGTTCATTTGACAATTAGGTATTCATTGTTTTCTTGAAATAAGCGCCCCCTATGGCGACTTTTGGTACTTTTTTTTTGTAGAAATCGAAACTGCATGTTTTACTAAGTATATACACCACAATATACTGCATTTGGCCTAATAGAATTCCCGCTAGCGAGCTCTGAACACCTCACGTTATTTCTTGCCCACCCGGTATTTAACAATGTCACAATAAACTTCAATAGTTTTACTTTAAGAATCCATATGTGGTGTGTCTATATTCCGAATAGCTATGATGTAATACATTTTTAAAAGTCTGAAATTCTTTGTAATCACCCTATATAGTATCGAGCAGATGCAGGCGATTTTGAGAAATTGACCAAACTTTATTTGTTGATATACAGGGTGGTCCATATGTCTGCCCCCCCCCCTTTTATTTTTTGAACCGAAGCAGATATGTCAAATTTGATGAATCCAATGAATAGGAAGTTGTGGGTGGCCTATCCCATGGTGCACTTTTCATCATCCCAAATAT
>JAHWFO010096697.1:230634-254362 GCA_023313115.1 Rhysida immarginata | reverse complement strand
CACAGAACAACTAATGATTATCTCTTCTTTGCTTTTTAGCAAAGATGGTAACAATTGAAATTTTTCAAGATAACATTCATATTTAGAAATTTGGGAAATTATTAGGAAAAACTATTTTGAGCAAACGATTAGCGCTCCATATAGACCATAGAGATAGATAAATATACCCAGAGGTAGAAACTCAGTGGCGCCACAAGTCCTTTGTTCACCAGGGCGGCGCTGCGAACCAATCCAGTCTTCAATAGCAGACGACTGTATTGTTTTAGTACACAACTGAAGCTATTTTTCAGTAAATGTTGCGTTTAAAAGTTTATTATTCCAAATTATAAAATATGTCAGTTTTTGTAAGGTGTGGAAAATTAGTTTGCCATTAAAGAAAAAGTGATGTCAACATACATTTAATTCAATTCATATTAGCAATTGAGTGAAAACTTGCAAAAGGTTATAAGCTTCATATTGGAATAATTTATACTAACAAATTTAAAAAAAAATTTCTAGACTACATTACAAACCCCTAAAATTAAATTAATACAGAAGAATCACAAAATACGAATTTTTCAATCAGATATTTTATATTTTCGTTTTACATATTTTAAGTTATCATTTGAAAGTTCTTTTGAAGTTTCTTTTTGTTTTAATCTCATCTTTATTTATATTATATTTACATATTATATAGGTATATTTGTCCAAAGTAGAAAAGACGACGATTTTTAAGAAGACTGGGATTTGTTTTATTTTTGTCTAGTTTTTACAGAAAATGAGAAGTTGTGCAGTAGCATAGCTATTAGAGCTTACCGTTGTTTCGGTTATGGAGATTAAAAGAGATAATTACAGTTCGTCTGCGCTGCTAATAGCTCTCTAGAACCGGACCTGGACTGCACGCTCCGCCATTTGAAAGACACGAGAAGTGTGAAGTTGCACCCCCTGATATATACGTAACCAAGTATTTAAATTATTTTTTGAAAAACGTGTTAATTTAGAATAACCAAACATTTCTAAATGAATATTAATTTAGACTCGAGTCTTGAGGAATTGACTATCAAATTAGCAGGTGCAAAATAATATCAGCCATTAATGTTATGACTTTTTGCACGGGTTTTGCTTGTTTAGAAACAACAGTAGCACTGCATACAAAATTTTATTTTTTTTTATTTCTACCACTCCCTTCCAGTGGAAAATAAAGAAAAACATTAAAATTGTGATTGTTTTATTTTCAGCAATGACATCAATATTTCTTAGAAATGCGTACAACTTTAAAACTTCAGTATTCTAAATTTTACAGAAAAATTGATTCTTTTTTATACAAAATATTAAATACTTATAAAATATCTCTAAAATTTGGATTCGATCAGAAAACAATATAAATATTTTCAAGACGTTTTTATCAAAAATAAATTGATTCATAATAAAAAAATAAATGATATAAAACTTTTCCATTAAGTAGGTATTAATTCCAAATATAATAATTTAAAAAATAGAGGAATGCCTAAGCGCTTAAAAATTTTAAATTCCACGATTTTCAATTCATTCTTGAAAAAATTTTTGAAAGTAAACTTTTTAATTACACATTTTAATGGTTAATTATAACTTATGGATATTTTTTAATCCTTTATTAGATTCCAAATATAGAAGGAATCTATGATAAATTTTGTCTAATTTGTCTAAATAGTATATTTCTTTGCAGTTTTGAATTTTTAATTTTCAATTAACAACAGAATGTACAATTAAACATGTAAATATAAAACACATGTGATCGTTTAATTATTTCTCTTTTTTAACAATTAAGCATACAATAACTTATTAATTTTATCGCTCGAAGATAAAGGTCTACAACACAATCGCATTTCTCAAGCAAAGCCCCTAATCCACAGATTCATGTAGCTTGGCTATGCGCCAAGTTTTGTGGCACGCGCATGCGCAATAACGACCTTGTGCACTGCAGAGTCTCTACCTACTTCCTCTTGAACGCGATAAAGTGAACTCTTCCATTTCACCTTACAGTGAGAGAACTCTATTGTTGGTGAATTGCGTGTTGATACCATTGTTGATACCTATTGTTACAGAAACTTGCTTTGCATTGTTGGTCATGAGATATTTCTTATTAATATGCCCTGCGATCATCATGAATATCGAGTCATTATCGATAACTATTTTTTTTTCGAAATCCGAGGTAGAGAGTGACCTTCCTCATGGTTTGAAGATCAAGTATGTCAACTTTCATGATGATCGGTCAAACGATGTTGGAGTTTATCAATCTCATACTGATATACCAACATCCAATTTTATATACAGGGTGATTCTGAAAAAGTGTGTATAACTGTAAGCAATGACAGGTGACCAGAATGGACATTTTCTTTTAATACAATGTGGGTCCGAATTTGAACGCTAACTTGAGTGTTCACAGAAATAAAAATGCCACCACCAAGATCAACAAGTTAATAACTCAGGTTCTGCAACGACTAGAATAATGAATTTTGGAGGAACGTTTGGATATATAAAACTGTTCACCGTTAAAGTTTGATTGTATTCCAACGAGTAGTTACCGAGTTACGCATTCAGAATCGTAACAGTGCTCACATGCGAGTACTAACCAGCACGTGTTACGATGTTCAGTGCGTAACTCGGAAAATACTCGTTGAAATTCGATCAAACTTTAATGGTACACATACTTTTATGTATCCTACTATTCCTCTAAAATTCATTATTCTAGGCGTTGGAGAACCCGAGTTATTAACTTGTTAATTTTGATGGTGGCATTTATATTTCTGTTCTTATCTCAGTTAGCCTTCAAATTCGGACCCACATTGTATTAAAAGGAAATGTTCATTCTGGTCACCTCTGTCATTGCTTGCTTACAGTTATACATACTTTTTCAGAATCACCCTGTAGATAAAGATATGAAGGGGACAGACGGACATTATAAAATCAATAAATAGCTTAATTTTTCCGCTA
Source organism: Rhysida immarginata (assembly GCA_023313115.1). Taxonomy (NCBI): domain Eukaryota; kingdom Metazoa; phylum Arthropoda; class Chilopoda; order Scolopendromorpha; family Scolopendridae; genus Rhysida; species Rhysida immarginata. Next base: position 251,410 of record JAHWFO010096697.1, on the reverse strand, counting down.
CTAATAAAGACGCACATTCATATAAGGTAGACTTGCCTGTTAATACAAATTAATTTTGCGCTAGAGGTGCTTAAAAATTTTTGGGAGTGCATATTTTTTTTTCTTGAGAAAAGTGTACGAACCTTGATTAATGTTTGAGCAATCATCCAAACTAAGGCTTTTCCCCTCGAGAATCATCACTGCGTCCTGTTCAAAGGAGTAGGAATAAAAAAGAAATAAAACCCAGGATGGTTAGGAGAGACAATATTGGCGTACGTCGATGAGGTGGTGGATGTATATGTAATATGACCATTACGTTTGACACGCACCGTTTCCTGAAGATTTTACCTTAGCTTCTACTGCAGAGCTTTGCTATGAACTTATTGTCTGGGTCCCATAAACCCAAAGCGCCGATAACAATAAGTTCAATGGATACGTGGGTGTAGTCCCTTGAAAGAGTCGACAAGAGTGGCCTACTTCTCTGGTTTGTTGTTCCTGGCATCGAGAAAGGACTCTAGTGTAGAAACACGTTGCATCTGCAATGTAGCATTTTTCTCTCGGTACCAGGACGAGGTCTGGTCTAAATCTTGACCCTTCTACCATCGCCTAATTTTCTCCAATGATGCGGTGTTTGGGAAGTTGCGCTTTTCATGCGATCTACGATGGCATTTTGTCTATTGCTTGGCATCAGAGCAACGGATGCAGTGGCAAATCACATGCGGAAGGGTCTCTTTCGGGTACCAGCACTGGCGACAAGCATTGTTGCGGTAGTTGGTTGTTTGTAGTGTTCCGTTTAGCGACAGGAGATTGAATCATGCACGCTGTAAGAACCGCTAGTCCGCAAAACTGGTTTATTCTTAGAGGATGAAATGGGAGCTGGCATCGAATGCGACCGCACATAACGTCGCCGTTTCAGGTACATTTTTTTGGCCACAGCAAGACGGAAAGCCATGCACATTCTCTGCCTTTGTTTGCGTGTGATTGTTGGTTGAGGCCTTTTTAGCATAAAAGGTCTCATTTTAGGCTGCCAGACGATATTCCAACAGTTTCGGATGGCGTTGATGGTGCTGCTGAAGTTGCCGTTTTGTTTTGGCGTCGTCGACCTGGCGCCTCAAGCGAGAGGCGGCTGTGTTTATTAACGATGCCCGTACTAATCTAAGGACGATTAGGTTCGTGAAGGTCAAGAATTTGTACGCGTTGTCTATGATGACTACGACAGTCATCTGCTAGTAGGCGTAGCCAACACCTTCTAGAGAGAAGGTATGCGGACGAAAGTTGTATATATTGTTACATCGTCATCAAGTGGCTATTGTTAATCGTTTTTCTACCAATAATGAGCCCCAAATTTAGCCGCTTGATGATGTAACAATGTATACACTTTTTGTCCGCAGGCCTTCTCTCTAGGTGTTGTTGGCGTAGCCCACAACATGCACGTGATCGGCTTCCATAGAGGTAGTGGTTGCTCGCCTCTTGTTGGAGGTTTAGGGTCCTCTTTCAGCTCAGGTCATATGATGTTTCCACTCCCCCTTGGAGAAGAGCCCCATTCGTAGTGCAAATTGAGCAAATGGTAGCACGAAGGTGCGCACGGTGCGTCTAATGGCTACCACGGAGCTTGTTTGGAGCCGAAGATCCGGAGGGAGGCGTCCATGAATGCGTTCAGGTCGTTCCAGTCAGATGACTTGAAATCCCACTGGCTTGTCTAGAAACTGAGTGGTCTCGCCATCTCACAGGGAAGTGATGGGATTTCCGTTGATGTTTAAGAGTTGATCGTCGCCATCCAACCGGGTACTTGCCAGAGATGCATTGAGAAGCATTTCCTGGGGTTGAATAGTAGCTTAGTTTTTTGCTGTTTCTTACTAAATCGTTGATCGCTTCTTGCAGGGCTGTTGGATTATCTCCAAATAGGCATATGTCCTTTGCATATGCAAGGATTCTATGTTCTGGGTCATTGCTTTGTACTGATCTCAGGAGAGGGTCGATGACAAGGTAGAAGACGAGTCCACTCAGGGGGCAGCCTTGTCTTAGTCCAGCCACAAGTAAAATGGGGTCAGTGGACCTTCGTCAGTGAGTGTGAAGGCTTTGCCGTCACGGCAGATGTCTGTGATGAGTTGGATGAAGGGTTGCCATGCTCCGCTAGCATGTAGCCATTCAGGGATTGTTTGCTGAAGTATGCTCCCAAAAGCGTTAGCTATGTCAAGCCAAGTAATGCCTAAGTCTGTTTTGGTCGCGCGCGCAGCTTCGATTCGACATAGCCTATTTCCAGTCGTCGGGGATCCGTCAACAGTTGTGTGGCCTGCTTACAGTATCAACTTACCTCATCGAGAAATCTAAACATAGTCGAATAAAACAATTTTTACGGACAATAGGCTACATATATGAAAATTACTATTGGTCAATTGAAAAAACAAAATATACTGTTTCAAACAGTTTTAAAATTACCAAAAAATAGAAAAATTAAAAACTGAAAAATACATCAACTATTCCTGATCACCCCTGCTTCATATTGCTCAAATATTTTTTCAGGTACATTTTCCTTTCTCCAAATCAGTTTTTCTTTTCTGATCATCCCTTGTAGTATAACACAATATATCCGCGATAAAGAAAGAGTCTTGTTACTTAAAAACCACATCTCAAACAGAGCAACTTATCTTTAACAGTGCAGCTTTTATTTCGCGCAGGATCTTTCTGAATTAGCAAAATCTCAAGGGAAGGTTAAACATTTACAATAATGTTAATTTTAATTTAGATTCGCTTTTATCCATTACTCCGATATAACCAGAAGAATTTTTAAAGACTATTTGTGAAACCAATATACAAAATGAAAAACAGCAAATTATGGAATTATTTAAGTGATACAAACATTATTGTTTTTATTTATCATTGTTGTTATTGTCGTGCATTATGCTATGGAATTGCTCATGATGGTATTGCTACAACTTTGACTCAGAATATTAGAATACGCCAAATTTGCCAGTATATTGAAATAACGTAAGCCCCATTTACCCCTAAAAAGAAATGGAGTGAACTTTGATTTAATAATGTTAATTCCCCGCATATGAACTTCAAAGTAAAAATTAAACATTAAAATTCATTAAAAAATTTTGTGGCTAGAGAAAAATTCTGAAATCACAACTGGAATATTCATTTTCATTGTGTCCAAAAATTAGAATATTTCCTTAACTGGTTCACAGTTTAGAAAATGCAAATGAACATAAGAATGAATTATTAGATAATGGTATAAATATACACCGGATAGAATGTGTGCGATAACACTATGGGACGAAAAGTTGACATTTCTGTCACTATTAAAGAAGTAATCATTGCTTTGTTCATAATCGGACAAAGCCAGAAGAAAACAGCTGAACAAACCAGATGCACCCAAACAACTGTTCCAATGGACAATTTGCAAATAACATAAGGAGCTGCGGACGTAAGCCTTCCACTACGGCTCGAGATGACTGGCAGTTTATGAAGATTTTAAGACGGAACAGTTTCAGAAGTGTCCGATATATTTAGCGAAAATGGACACGAGCTAGAGTGCATGACTCAACAGTTTGGAGACATCTACGTCATATAGAGTTCCGATCACGAGCACCGAAGCCTAAGCAAGGTCGAGTTCGAATAAGATGGTCAAGGAACTGGAAACGTATGCTCTTAAGTGTCGAATCTGTTTTCTGTGTATAGCATCGAGATCAAGGACCACGAATATGGCGATTTGAAATGAAGCCTTTCTGAAGAGCTGCCTGAAGCTTTGTTAAGTTTGCTACTTCGATCGTGGTCTCGTTCTGCATGATTGCAAATGATGGTGAGCTGTGCATACTGAAAGGAAGTTTACCAAGAAATACTAGAACGTATTATGCTGCCTTCGACCAATGATCACATATCACACATCTAAGAGCACCATGAAATATCTCAGTGAAAAGCAAATTCATGTCCTTCCTTGGCTGGCCAATTGAAAATTAGTGGAAAATTATGAAGAAACAATTACAAATCAAAGCTCCAGGTACCAACACAACACTTACTGCATCTATAAAAAAGTTTGGACATCTATCACGACGGAGAAATATTCTGCACTTGTCAACAGTATGGCTGCCAGATAAAAAGTTGTCATCAGAGCAAAAGGAGCTACTCAATAAGAAGGACTATGATAACCAGGAAATTTTCTTTGTTTTGTTTGTAAAACCTCATTTTTCTGAAGCATTTCATTTTTCTGCTGACTTATTCTAATTTTTTGAACCGGCAAGTGACCATATTTTAATTTTGTGATTTCAGTTGTACTGCTTTATTTTCATGGAATTTGTGGAATTGAGTTAAAGTACCTTACTCTGCAACTGAACATCTTGAATTTAACTATTATTTAGATAGATAAAAGAAAAATGTTTGATTTCCCACATGAAGGCTTAAAAATATAAATTACTTATTCAAGTGAACTGATTTTCTCTTTAGTCTAATAATCTGAGTCAAAGTTCCGCAGGAAGTAGAAATGCGCATGCACCACTTTCACTTTCGACCATAGAAATGTCTGAAGCAGGAAAGACTAAACGAACGATTTAACGAACAAAAAAGTTGTTTGCTCCCGTACGTTCAATCATTCGCAAAGGAAAATTTATTGAGCAAAATAATGTTTCTTCGATTTTCGTGTACGGTTTTATGGTCTCTGAGTCGATAATAAATTAATGATTCGCGGCACTCTGAGGAAATTTGAATAATGTCGATTCTTAGAAAATGTCAACGGTGGAAGTGCACTTATTTACGGAACCGAAAATACAGAATGATTCAAAATGTCCGGCATTTCAAAATTTTACTATGCATTTATTTTATAACAAACTAACCAGACCGGGTTTAAAATGCAGGAAAACTCAAATATTTTTTTTTGATTCTAGCATTACAAATGTTCTGTGCGACTCCCTCGAGTCATCCGGGCAATGTCAAGACGATAGTCAATCTCATCCCAAACTCCTTTCAGCATGTCTGCTTGTTACTAGTCCCGTCCTTTTGCGTTTACAAAGACATCCAGTTTCTAGAAATTGATCATACCACTTACGGATGCTTTTGTCAGAAGGACAATCTTTATAAAATGGCCTACGAAATTCCCGCTGGACTAAATTTATAGAATTTGTCCAACTTTATAGACTTATCTCCAAGACGCAATATGCCCACAGATATATAGTAAATAGATCGCCCGAGTTTGAGCTTTAGCATTGTCGCTAGTGAAGCCACTTGCCGCCATCTTATTCACTACACTTTTCAAGTCATATCACAAACATACTTGAACATAAAGATTCAATACGAAGTAAAGGCATTAAATAATGGAAAAATTGTTCATAGATCAGTTTATAATAGATTGACCATTTTTAAAATTTTTTAGTTATTTTTACACCACTTCTATTTAAATGTCATTATTTGTGAATATTTATTTTATTTACACTCACATGCCAAAAATCATGGGTCTTTTTGTATGAGTCAAAAGTTACTGGTGTTTTTGTTAGCCTGTTGCTTGCATTATTAAAAAAAAAAAAAGTCTCTTTTTAAGGTCTTTTTAAATATATTTTTCATTTACAGCCGCCATCTTTACGTTTATGGCGACTCTAGCGCCAGCACAGCCTCCAATTGCGGGAAGGCCAAAATATTTAGTTTTCCTGCATTTTAAACCCGGTCTGGTTAGTTTATGTTCTAAAATAAATGCATAGTAAAATTTTTAAATGCCGGACATCATTTTGAATCACCCTGTACATCTAGGCACGAAATGAATAAATGTTTGTAAACATGCGCTCCGTCCATAGAAGTTGATGAAAGTTTATAAGGAAATGCCTTGTTCGACATAAGTCTATGACCAAGTAGAAAACCAGTTATTAGAAAAAGTTAATACTTTTGTGCTGGAATGAAAAAAATGTCTTATATGCTGATCACATTTAAAAATCATCATAGCTAAATTTTTACAAATATGCATGTGGTCATTCGAAAAGGGACCTGAAGGGGTAAAATAGTTTGAAGAAAGTAAAGAGAAAATGCAGATATTTCTAGAAGTCACTCAAAAGCTAAAGACCAAGAAAAGACAACCCTATGGGCAATGTAAACAACCAGGGTATGCCATACGTTCATGCAATCATAAACATTAATTCATAATGTACGCTGTATAAGAGTCATTTGAAACAGGGGTGCGTGAGAAAATTAATATATAAACTATTGTTCACTATAACATGTTCAGATTAGAATAAATAAAGTTGAAAGTCCAACAACTGTAAATCACCAAAAAAAAAACCAAACAAAACAAGAAACCGTTTACAATTCCTTCAGATCCCTTTCGCGTGACCACTCACATATATTCTTTTGAAATCCTCTAAGCGAATCAAAGTCATCATTTAATTTGGCTTACTAAGTATCTTTTTCTCCAATGTCAAAACTTGCCAAGACGTTTAACAATACGTCGATTAAAAACAGTCTACCAAATCTTAACAATACTGATTTCATTAAATGAATACGATGAATTTATGCATTTCATTTCCTTGGGTTCAGTGAAGAAGAAATCAATGTAGCTAATAAGCAACTTGAGGAAAATACAATTGGAAAATTCTGCAGCAACTATAGCAGACAGTTTATATTTGAACATGCAGCTATCTCTTCATCAGAATTATTTTTTTAATTAAAAATAGAGTTAAATATTACCCGTTAATTAATAAAATTTCATTCAGTTAATATGGACAACTAATAGCTTGGAGATATGAAATGGTATAAATCTGTCATTTCGCTTACGATCTTCTGGAAATGGAAGTGGCCGTGGAGAATTTCGAAATGGCGCTCTCACTCGAGCGGCAACGAGTTCGTGCTCTTCTTCACCACACATCAACACACTTAGAATGAAAAAGGAGAGTAAAAAATACACGCTTATGCCGATAGTGAAGACATGTAGTCCCGTAGCTCTGAAAAGATATTTCAAAATCATAATTAGGATATCTTCGACTTCTCACGAATATTGATAATTCGAAAGTGAATAAGATATTTAAAATAGTCCGAGTAAACATTAATACTTAAATTCCTAAAACGATCAAACTAATATTTAAACATGAAATGACAGAATTAAAAATTTATTACCTACATTTATTGGAGCGGATTAAGTTAATACATAATTTTTAGAACCAAGTAAATGACCTCGAAAAAATAAAATAAAAAAAGATAAATACAAAATATCCGAGAATTTGAATGTTCTGCCCAAACCAAAAAACAGTACGAGGTTCTGCCACTAGATGCCTATAGGTGCATCTTTCAGTTGCTGGGCTGTCATGTTTCGTAATCGTAGGCGCATTTCTTTGAGAGTTATGCTTGTTTGTGTCGCAACATGTTCTTGTACTTCTGAGAATTTCCAAATTATTCGACCTGGTGTGACTGTCAACAGGCGCAAACGGCCCGAGTTTTGTGGAAGAACAAAGACTGGTTGCTCCACCATGACAACGCGCCCGCACACATCTCTCATTGTAAAAAAATTCTTAGCCCCCCCCCCCCCCCGTAGAGGATAAAAAAGCATGGCAACCGTACCCCATCCTCCCTACTCTCCTGACCCAGCTCCTTGCGACGTCTACCTATTCCCTAAATTGAAAGGGCGACGTTTTGACTCCATCGAAAATATCCAAATGGAATCACAAGTGGTCTTTTAAAACGGCCTTCGGGCTTCTAGGAGTGCTTTTAAAAATGGGAAGATCGCTAGGATCCCATTTCCATACGTACCGGAGCTGATTACTCTGAAGGTGACAGCGGAAATTAGGGTGAAAGGTACGTTTCCTGCTTTTTACAAGAAAATTATCGAAAGATTTGGGTAGCAACTCGTAAACACCATGCGTCTCCTCGACTAGCGTCAAAAGGTGAAAAAATCTAAAGATATTACCGTAACTTTTTTCGAATCCGTTGTGTTCGAGTGCTTTTGGATAAGACTATTTTTGGTATTTTTGATCAGAAACGTTTTCGAGGTCATCTCGGCACTCAGAAAATCAATATTCTTTTCGAAAACTTTTAGATGACCGAGTGAGAAACTTTCACTCACGAAGACTTTTCTTTTATTTTTTTTCGTCATCTATGTAAGTCTCCCACGGAGTATCGCCAAATTGAATATTCTTTGCTTTGTTGATTTTTGGTTTCCGTGCTGACTTGGGCATGTGTCATCGTTGCAACTTTCCAAGTATTATAACCTGAGAATTGTACCACCTTTCTTCTGGCTTCCTGTTTGACGATTTAGTATTCCCAGGAGGATGCGACTTCAACAAGTGTCATCAATTTATTTCGGCGGAAACTTATTGACAAATACTGTTTTTTTTATCTTTTGAAGTTACCAGGAGACACTTTTGTATTTATGTATCTTTCATATTTTTATTTTTTCGAGGCCGTCTACTCAGTTCTAAAGTATATGTACCAGAATGGATAAAAAAAAAAGGTTACAAGGTTAATAAGTTATTTATTAACAATAGATAGAAAATACAAAAGGGAATTAAGAGGTATACTTGCCGATTAATTTTCCACAATCACCAAATCTATTTAGGCATTTATCTGAACGCAGGACCAACCTGTTTAACCCGGCTTGTTAGAAATCACGTCCCTGCCCACTGAGCCAGTTCTCGACAGCTGCTTTCACATCAAAGCTCTGACGCGATTGCACGCAGTTACCGTCGATCATTTTCAATCATTTTTTTAACACATACCGTATTGATTTCTGTCGCTGAGGAACTTGGACGGCCGCTCGCTCCCCTATTGCGGTTTTCCACATCCTCTCTGCCCGATTGAAAAGAGCGACACCATTTCACTACATGCTGTCTGTTCATTGCTGCTTCACAATAAACTTCCACGATTTGACTGAATTTCAGATGCAGACACATTCTTTGCCCATAAGAAACGAATTACGAGACCACTTTTCTAAAGTCTTGATATTTCAATCGCTCTGACGCGACTGCGAACTGACACTACTTGCCCGCACAACCGCTATAAGACAACTACAGATAAAGCTCTAGATTGGGAGCTTTAACTACACATGGGTTAAGGCGCCATGTGTCTCCACTCTGAGAAAAAATATTCAAATTATAATTACTTTACAATAATGCTGCTGCTTATAACCTTTTTTTTTCTTTTTGGATCCATCCTCTTATTATCTTAACCCTCGCGAACAAACAAATGATAAATTTTTAATTCTGTCATATTTTGTTGAGGTTCAGATCAGTTTGATCTTTTTGGGAATTGTAATCTGGCCTCAACGTATTGGTATTTTCTCAAAATTTAATCAATACAATATGCACGCATAGACTCTGTCTCTAGGACTGCTGCCACAAAAAGTTTACTTGTGCATTAAAAAAATTATGAATTTTTGAAATTCTGACTTCGGATTCTTAAAGATCATCAAAAAATAGAAAAGGAATGTCGGCGGACCCACTATCTTTGTCTTCATCGATAAAATTAGGTTCAAAACTTTAAAAATTCCACACTTTCCGGGCCTATATCTCCTAAACGGTTGGATCAATTGAAAAAACACTAAGAATAATACATTTCTCGAATATTGTGTATAATCTGAATATACCATTAAAAATAGGGGTTCCTATTTAAGATTTCAAAGTTACCGCCTCCCCTCAGCCCCCCCTTACAGAGGGGAGGGGGCTAATTTTTTAGCTAATGAATTTCCCCCGCGGAATAATTCACTTTTGATTTGGACATTTTTTCGTACAATGCTTAGTTTCCGAGATATTCAGTTGTCTCAAGATAAATGCCTCACCCTGTATATAAGATTTTAATTCTTCTTGTATTGATTAAGGCTTTAAATTTTGATAAAATACCAATACGTTGAGGCCAGATTATATAATTCCCAAAAAGATCAAACTGATCGGAACCTTAACAAAATATGACAGAATTAAAAATTTATCATTTGTTTGTTCGCGAGAGTTAAGATAATACGAGGATGGATCCAAAAAGAAAAAAAGGTTATAAAGCAGCAGCATTATTGTAAAGTAATCATAATTTGAATATTTTCCTAGAGTGGAGACACATGACGCCTTAACCAATCTGTAGTTAAAACTCCCAATCTTTTGATTCCAATTACCAAGGATCATTTGTCAGGGCTGTACACTATGTTTTGTGGCCCAGCTTGCTTGTTTAATTTAAGTACTAACCTACTTATTGGTTTAAGTTGGCTACTAACCCCCATTGATGTTTCATTTAATTCGTGTAATACTCCCGGGGTCTAACTCGTCGGCCATGCAACATACATGACCCCGTGGGGTATTATTGTATAACTGATCGTTAAATAAATATCTAGCTTCCACTTATTATAGCTGCCATTATCCACATCAAGCGAAACTTTAGTTTAACTTGCTGATATTTTATTGGGCCCTTTGACCAGAATTATTTCATGTATGCTGGTCAATAAAATGTCAATTGTTCCCCAGGCCTTAGTTCTTGCAGATACGAGTCCTTTCGAGCCTGAGCGGCGACGGCACTGGTACCAAAAACTAGTTTTGTGTGCTTAAGCATACTAATATAATTCTGCATATAAATAAGCATTTAAATATAAACATACAACCTAATAATATAATGCTGTAAACAGCTGGCCATTTCACAAATGATAGAAAATGAATCTTCGCATATGTTTCAGGAGAAACTAAAAAATTCAAGGAATCGTCGGTCGCCCCACTAGCTCGAAATGCCTCCTATGTTGAAAAGGAATTTGCTATCGGATATGCCGTACCAACAGGTCCGTGATTTTATTGGTTTGAAATCTGGGCCCCGAGGCGGCCAGAATTAGTCATCTTTGTAGTCGCTTAAACATTGCTGAACGAAACGGGACTTTCCGAAAATTAGCAATCATAATCGCTAGGATCCAATGGTGAACTTGAAAATAGAGTTGAACATCTATATATTTATATTTGCCCCAGCCCCTCCCCACCACTAGTCGAGTGTATGCATATACAGATTGTTGTTAGGGATCTATGGTAACAAGTAGCATATTTAAATGTGGTCCGCGCGTTCATTTCACATAAGCTATCACGTGGAGTATTGTTAAGGCAGGTATTATAATAGTATTCGAACAGTGAGCCAAAAACATTTGTTATGCCGCCGAAAATTGACAGGTATTGGGAGGGCTAGAGAGCAACCCTTTCCGACGTCAAATTCAGCTATTCCGAAATTATGAAACATGTAAAAAACGAGGCTTCCAAAAAAGGTATATCAAGTGTACTAAAAAACACTGGCAAAACCAGAAGTAGCGCCATTCCTCAGGATAAAAAGTAGGCCAATCCACTTCTGACGTCGTCCGGAAAGTTCGGGCTCTCGTAACCGAATGTAACCCACCAACACAACGGGCCATTGCACAGAAGGTAGAGACATCTGTGTACACGGTAAACAATTAACAATCGTGATTTACAAACTGGAGAAGCGGCACAAGAGCCACGTTCAGAAGTTGTTGCCGCGCCATGTTCAAGAGCGACTGACCAACTGTCGTAAACTGAACGATACTTGGCAGATGAAATGGGAAACACATGATCATACTAGATGAGGGTTTATTTAACAGACTGCAACAAGAGCTGAGCCATTTTTCCGCCCAAGAGGTTATCTAAGGACTTCAGAAAATGGTACCGTGAATGCAAGGAAACATTTTCAAAAGGCGGGATACAGCTAAAATGGTAAGTTAACATTACACAAAATTGAGTCAAAGGTCAACACCATTTGCGAACAGATTAACGTTCTAACATCTTCATTTACCTGTGAAATCTCCAGTTTGTACGGTACAGAAGTAAACAAAGTATGGCTGCACCAAGACAAGGCGTCGAATCACCCGCCGCGCCAACTCGCCTGTTCCTGGAACGCATGCAAGTATGCAGGAATTCCATTCCATTATTTCGGACGCATCACTTATGGATTTTTGTGGCTTTGGCCTACTTAAACGGGTCCACGGAAAGAGACGACCGCAAACAGTGGAGGGTCTTTGGAAAGCGTGTCAACAGGAGTGGTTATGAATTGATCTTGGCGTTCAGCGTTGCCGCCTCCTACAGAGGAAACTGCGATGCAAGGTAATAGCAGCGATGAATGGCTACCAAGTTGAACACATTCGGTGGTGGCGAAAGGAGTTTTCCATCTTTTCTGGCCCACTGTAACTTGTTACCATACATCCCTAACAATCATCTGTATGCGTAATGTTTTCCTTTACGGATCTATAAATCAACTTGTTTTCCGAGTATTAACGCTTCTTGAGTATGACTTTTACGTTAATGACTATCCAAATCCTTTTGGAAAGCCAGAAATACTGTAGCAAATCTGCTACAAATCAGTAAATAGTAAAATCTACTATAAATGTTTTACTTTTCCATAATGAGGTAGTAGATATAAAAGAAATGATAAAAATCTAATTATTCATAAAAAATATAAGTACTCGTATGTGAATAATGAAGTTGATCATAAACAAGTGAAAAATAGTAGAAAAATAAAAAATAAAAAACAAACAACTTCACATCACAAAACATCATGTAGTAAAGGGATAATTCTATTCTCGAATAAAACCAAATGATATAATTAGAAAAAAATCAGAATATCTTACCCAACGTGGAAAACTTCTGCCATCGTTTGAATTCGATTCCAGAATCTCTTCCATGTACTCTCGTCGTTTTTACATCTAGACCTCACTAAATATTGTTTCATTGCTAACAATACTGTAGGTTGAGGTAAAGATTACGAAAGTACAAAATTTAAGGAAAATACAATCGTATTGCGCTCTTCCTCGTCATGTAGGAATGGCTGCCTGACATTCTTCAAATAACAAGAATAACAGACGAACGATGCGTCTCACAACAAATGGCCTCGAGTCGTAAATATCGTGCACGTTTCCCATTGTTTACATGCCCTTAGGTTAGAAACATCAATCGTTATTTTGTTTCAAAAATTATGAGCACTATATAAAAAATTTCATTCTGAAAATACTAAACTCCTTTTTCCTATAGGTTTGATGTTGTTAAAAGGATCAGTATTGAGCTAAATCAGTAATTAGGATTATAAAGTATCTCAAATTTTCACCATAACTTTAAAAATTTATGTGTTGGATGTTGTAACAAGATAAAAGGAAAAGGGTTTTTTCAAACCAAGCTTTTATAATGTTTTATTTAGTGGTAACAATAAAGCTTAATTTTGCAACAATAAACAATAGATACATTTAACTCTCGCCATAACGAATTGTCCAATTGTCACAGCAATCAATTCGTTGTAATGAATTAGAACACGAACCAGTGAACCGATTTGAAATTTTTTTAATTTAACATAAATTGTCATCGATCCTGTGTATGTATGTCAAGTTTCAGCTCCCTAGCTAGTAGGGAAGTTGATTTAATATTGATTGCAAGATTTGACCTAAACAAACTAACATTGCAAGGTTAATAAAAGCTTTTAATAATTAATAAAAATAACAAATTAATTATCGTCGCTATGTGTTTTTCTAAGATTATATTACTATGAAACTGGTATATCCGGAAGCTAGTTTTATAGAATTTTTCTGAATAAAAAAAAAATAACGCAAAACGTGTATGGAGTGGATGTATAAGGATATAACATATTTTTTAATGCAGGCTGAGTTTAAAAAGAATTTTACACTGTTAAACATCTATTGCGGATAAAATACTTAGGATCACAAAGTTTCGCTTGAAATTGGTGTCCCGCCTCATTATCACAAACAAATGCGGCGCTATCTGAATGAGCGTCCGCATAATCCCGGATCGGCCGTTCCACTGCCCTTGACTCGGCACTTCGCATGTGACACCAAGATCATCTGACCTGATCGCTAGTGATTTTTTTTAGGATTTTGTGATGAACACCGTCTATGTACCATCCCTACTGATCGATCTGAAAGAACTATGAAGCCGCATCACAATTGCTTTTGAAGCTATAGGCATTAATGTCGCATGTCTAGTAAGAAATGTATTATCGTTTTGGCGTTGGTTGCATTACGCAGGGCTCTTATACTAAAACATTGTAATGGAAATATAACTTTGCCAGGTTTTACTCACTATTAGATTAAAAGTTGATTAAAAGTTTTGCCTTTTCAGTCCTGTTGATTAGATATTTAAAAGTGTAACTTTCTTTTTGATTCGTCTTATATGTTTGACTTATTGTACACCTTTGTGTAAATTAATTGAAACAAAGCATGTTTTTCTCTATTACTCGTAATCCTATACTCAAAACAAACACGAAAAGTCAGTTTGATAATTCAGCAGCAACTGTATTTCATCAGATTTTAGAAAACTTGCCACATATGATTCAACTGCTGTTGAGTTAGATATGACACTTAGGAAATGCACGAAGATCGTAACTCTGCACTAACACACAGCTAAGACGTATCGAGAGATTGCTTCAATGAGTGGTTTGAGTTAAGCAACTGTCAGCCGTGTCATCACGTTGAAGAAGGAAAGCGGTTAGGTTTATCTTAAACGTAAAGGAAAGTGTGGTAGTAAGAATAAAAGCCACTCTTAGAGGTGACGCTTACTTGCTTCGACAAAGTAAAAAGAATCCCCGCAAGACTTGAAGTTGTTTGTTTCAATTATTTTGCACAGGGGTGTAAAAGACACGTCCTATTGTTTCAAATTAACTGCCTTGAAGATGACCGCCCTCGAACAATTAAAAATCTTCAAATTCTAATTTGTAAAAAGATAACTGCTCCGGAACATAATAAAAATCTAAGACAGTCAAATTAAAATGACTGCAAAGCGCACTTCAGGGAAGGAAAGTGGCTTTTTGAGATTGCATCAGCCCATTGTAACGGTATCAAGGAATTAACAAATTAGAAAACAATACGCATCAACAACAGCAAACCTTAGAGGCCTAACTCATTGCCGTGGAGCCAAGCAAATCATTTGGCAATACGTCTTTGCAATGGCATTAACGGACAATAACGGAGCTAGTTTAGTTATTTATTATTATAATTATTGATAGAATCAGTAATTTAGAAATGCCAGTGGAAACGTTTTAGATTCTTTTAAAGTTATAGAATCAAATTATAAAATTTGATTCATCAGCAATGTGCAATAGTATAAATAGAGTTGTGCGTAATGGCCATGCGCGTCAGAAATGAAACGTGCTGGATTGATGCAAAGAGAAATGCATAGCTATCGAAGAAAGGGCATAACAATAATCATACATCTATTTCAATTTTACCAACTTTAACATATCATTGCTTGAAATACACTGAGTGAGTTTATTATTATGACCACCCTGTCAGTATCTCGTTGGGCCACCTTTTGCCTTTAATACGGCGGTGATTCTTCTTGGCATTGATTCCACGAGATGTTGGAAGGTGGTGGGAGGAATCTGACACCATGCCTGATGGATAGCACTGTCTAGTTGTTCTAGATTGGACGGTGGTGGATTCGACTTCGTCCCACAAATGCTCAATTGGAGGGAGATCTGGGGATTGTGGGGGCCACCGAAGTAAGGTAAAGTCCCCATCATGTTCCTGGAACCACTCCTGGAAGTAGCCATCTCCATTGGGGTACGCCGTCAACATGACAGGGTGGACTTGATCGGCGACGATTCGGAGGTATGCTGTACCATCCAGACGTTGTTCAACACATATTGATGGACCCAACGCATGCCAGCAAAACATTACCCAGACTATAACACTGCCCATACCGGCCTGAAGGGTTGTACTGATGCATGCGGGGTCCATGCTTTCGTACTGTTTCCGTCAGATCTCACGCGGCCGTCTGCATGATGTAACTGGAATCGTGACTCGTCAAACCACATGATTTGTTTCCACTGCTCGATAGTCCAGTCCTTGCGCTCCTGAGCGAATTGGAGTCGTTTCCGCTTGTTGGCTGCAGACAGCAAAGGTGTACGGACAGGTCTTCGGCTTTCGTATCCCATGCATTCAGAGACCGTTTTGGAGGAGCCATGATTAAGGTCAGCAGTGATTTGATGCACAGTTGCCCTTCTGTTATCCTTTACCAGTCGTGACAGTCTCCGTTCTGTCTGATCATCAACCATCCGCGGGCGGCCACAACGTGAACGTTCAGACCACGTCTTCCGGCTAACCGTCCAGTCTTTAAATACTTTAACGACGGCTGCTCTTGAGCACCCCACGAATGCTGCTGTTTCGCTGATATTCGCTCCATAGCTCCGAGCACCAACAATCATCCCGCGTTCGAAGACTGTTATATCGCATCGTTTACCCATAGTTGAAGAATGGAACACGTCTACCGTTGTCGACGACAATCAGCTTCCCTTTTTATATTGGTCCGGCCCGCTAGCAACATTGTGGCGACGTCCGTGCGCGCATTTGCATAAACATGTCAGGTGGTCATAATAATATGCTCACTCAGGTATAAGTATGATACATAAAAAGTTTTATGTAAAATATGATCCAGATAAAAAGTAAAAAGTGATCCAGATAAAATGTAAAATTAATGTCATAAAACATTAATATGAAAGTCATTAATGCCGTCTATCAGCAGGGTCGGATTTACGGGATGGCAAACGGGGCAAATGGCCCAAGTCATCCACATTATAGGAGCTGGTGTACCAAAGTGCTAATCCCAGCTCTGTCTACCGGGTGATTACAATTATTGCTCTTCACAGTGCCCCAACATGGTAGGCTAGCAAGAAAAACTGGAAAACATGGAAAGAGTGGGTCAATTTTAATGAAATTGGACAAGATCATAGTGTTGGTGGCATACAATATATGATTTAAAATTTAACACGATATATGGAGATCCTTGTACAGGGTATCCCAAAGTCCCTCCAATGGAAAAATGGCTCAACCCTAATTTACTTAAAATCAACAATGTAGCATCTGTATTGTAACAGACTAAAGTAGTCTCAACACCTGCCATGCCCCGCACTCCTATGCAGCAACTGACGTTGTTTCACAGAGGTTGGATTGTAGGACTTGGAGATACTGGATGGTCTTATCGGCAAATAGCGGCCCACATTTGACCTAATGTTTCTGTGGTGGCTCGATGTTAGTAGCAGGGGTCTAAAGAAGGCACTCACTCACGTAGAATCTGTTCCGGACGCCCACGCATTACTGTTCCACGCCAAGACCGTCGGATTGTAAGGGAAGCATTGAACACCCGCACAGCATCCACAGCAGAGATAAGGGCCAGAGTACCATCAACCGTATCAAGACGGACCATTTACAACCGTTTAATTTAACATCTTTAACGGTGCAATAGTTTACAGCACATAGAGCCAACATCTGGCGTAATAGTGCCAGGAGCCATCAGTTACAACTCGTGCCATCATTAATGACTTTCATTGAATAACGCAAGGTGCATCTAGCAGATTGTTGAACGGGAGGGTAATGTGCTGTTCCAGCAAGATGACGCACGCCCACACAGCAAATGCTATCTTACGACTTCGCTGGCCAGTAGATTCTCCAGATTTGAACCTAATTGAGGATGTTTGGGACATGATAGGACGGTGCATCCATGATCGCAGCACACCAGTCGTAACACTTGCACAATTGCAATAACATGTTCTGGACGCTTCGAACAATGTATCCCAGGATGATATGCAGCATCTCTTCGACCGTGTGCATGCAAGAGTTGAGGCCTGCATCCATGCTCGTAGAGGGTATACGGTATATTAAGTTGTTCTATTGGGACTTTTGAGACACCCTTAATAGAATCCTGTGCACATACAGTGTTGAAATTTAAATATTTGTGTTGTATGTCACCCACATTGTGCTCTTGTGCAATTTTATTAAAATTCAAGCCGGCGACAACGATGCTTAAATGTGCAACCGTAAAGAACGTATCTATTCATTCATCAACAAAGATCATCCCTCGGTAAAATTAATAGTTTAGTGTACTAAGGGGAGGCTGTGACCTAATGGGCTTTCACTGAACACGCCAGTTCTGTGAAGTTAAGCAATATTTGGCATGGCTAGTCACTGGATGGGTGATCATTAATGACATACGATCTTTACTAACACCACCTAAAAGAAAGCCTGCGCACGGAAACGTCATACATTGTTAAAACTTCATAAAGTCATCTCAAACTCAGCTATACTCTGTCCAACGAAAGTTGGGAGTGGGCATGTCCAGTTAAACTTTCTATTTCAATTGTTAGACATTGTTGATTCTACTTTGGCAACAATGTCTAACAATTGAAATAGGAAGTTTAACTGGACACGCCCACTCCAACTTTCGTTGGATAGAGTATAGATAAACAAGCCTTAAACAAGTTACCTTACTATCTTAGTCCAAACAATGTATGACGTTTCCGTGCCCAGGCTTTCTTTTAGGTGGCGTTGTCTTTACCCCCCCCCCCCGTTCATCCGAGGACACGTAAAGCCGTCGGTCCCGGCTGCTGCTATCATCCTACAGCAGTCGTTATTGGTTTCGTAAAACCCTGCACCTGGTTCTTGGGACCCTAATGCAGTATCAGCCCCAATGTATATGATATATGCCTTATCACAAGGCTTATCATACCCACCCTCACATGAGAAAGGCACCTTAGGAGGAAATGTAACAATTAAGCAATTTGTACAGCACTCGTCCCTCCGCAAATCCATAAAATAGGTTGCCGATTTGTGGAGGGATGACTGAAATGAATTTAACAGAATTTAAAAATCAAGTGAACAGATTTGAAATTTTGTTTCTTTAACTTGCATTCAAAAACAAAACCGCTAATTCATACAAGGAAGTAATCTAAAGTTTTTCCGTTGTTTCATTCATACAGTTTTTGCATATTTTTTGTTTAACATGGATTGTCATCGGTACCGAGTATGTTTATCAAGATTCATCTCTCTAGCTTGTCGGAAGTTGGTTTAATATCAATTGCAAGTTCAATATCAATTACATACAGTCCTGAGAATGCAAATACATACAGTAATATCAATTACATAATAATATACAGAAATACAGAATTAATACTTGTTGGTGAGAATAACATATTGCAGCAGCAACATCTGCATCGTGTCTTGACCATTTAGACAGCCCTCAAGACAAAGACTGTGGCAACAGTTTTTGGATTGAATCATTCCTGTACCAAACTGACCATGGTCCTTGTTACAAAGCAATAATTATAACTCGGAGACAGGAAGTGAACTTGGATATAGCCCCGAGATGAATCCTGGCCTGCACAGAACCCCGATATATCCCAGTGAAAACTTTGGGATGAATTGGAGAGACCACTACCAAAACCCTCTAAAAAGAAAGCCTGTGCACAGAAAATTCATACATTGTTACATGATAATAATCTTCCGCTTATTGTGCCGTCTCCTGTCGGAGGTTGGCGTCCAATTGATACTGGCGAACTAGGAATAATAATGTGGTGGTTTTCCGTTGCCTTCCGCATCCACTTGTCATTGCAGGTGGCTTAATAACGACTGCTATATAATGGCAATAGCAGCCGGGACCAATGGGTGTGGGGGGAGGAGGGGGGGGGGGTTTAAGATCGTATGCCATTGATGGTCACCCATCCAGTGAGTCATAATTTAGGGCTTTATTCATAGAAATACGATTAACAATGCCTTTTTATAATATAAAAATGTATGAATTTTCAGTGCATAGGCTTTCTTTCTAGGTGTTGTTGCCATTACGGGCTAGTCACGTCACCTAACATGTGACTGAATTCATTAAATCTTCGGGAAGAATGGAAGAAAATTCCTGGGTAAACCTAAATCTGGTGGAAAATCTGTCTGGACAACATCTAGATAAAGAAGGCCTGCGTACTGAAACGTCATAAATTGTTACAATATCATTAGAAGGACAAATTTAGGGCTTATTAGTAGAAATGCGATTAATAATGAAGTTTCAGTGCGCAGGCCTTCTTTATACTCTGTCCGACGAAAGTTTGAAAACCCTAATCTACTTAAATTGTTTTGATTCACTATACAGGAAATGACTTATTTGTGAATTAAATCCTTAATCTATAACCGATCTAAATTAATTTTAACTGCAACTTTGAAAGCCAACTACCACGTAAATTTGTAATGTCAAGACTGGTATTGGAAGATTTAATTTCAGCACATGTTATCCCACTTTTTAAATAGTTGGGTAATAATTTTTTTTTCCTATTATTTAACTGAAATTTAACATGGATAACTTAAAATGTCCGAAAGTAATCTGACACTTGATTTTGGACGTTTTGTCGAATATCTAGAAAAAACATTGACGAATTGTCCTGAAACTTCAGGGATGTTCTTCCTCATATTTCATCGAAGATTTTCTCCCGAAGGCAAATACTGTAGAGGACCAGCAAGGAAGTGAACCAAAAAAATAATGTTTTGTATCACCCTGTAAAATATAATGCTTGAAATACGTTGTAGCTGTAGCATATGATTAGGAGGCTTCTTTTACTTTTCCGTGTTCATTTGTATGAGAGTAGTACATATATTCATAGAGATATAAAGGTTTCTTTAAAAAAAATAGAAATAGATTCCACAGGTGAAAGAACTGCAGCCCAACACAATCTACCAACAAGATGGAGCACCCCTTACTGGGTCCTGCAAGTTAGGCAGTGGCTTGATACAAACTTTCCAGAATAATAGATTGTTTATAATATGCAGGGTTTTCAACCCAATCCGAAGCAATTTTCAGGCAATTTGACAATTTACTATAGAGACAATACCCTACAATAATACTGACTTGTTTTTGTATATACTGAATAATGATAATGAATATTTTGAATAATGTAAAAAATATTAAAGATGAGCATTTTCACTAAATAATGTTTAACTGCGCATGCACAAACGTTACCAAAATGTCTTTTGCATAATTTATTAGCCAAATGTATAGAGCTACTCTTATAAAAACCTCAAGCAAATATCTTGAAACTTCAGAATGATATC
>JAHWFO010096697.1:195012-210634 GCA_023313115.1 Rhysida immarginata | reverse complement strand
CTGATCGTCTGAGAATTCCACAATTCAACATTTCTATAACATTCGGTTAAATTATAATATAAACGTACTTGCTTATTATTTCTTCGGATATTTTAACGAAATTATTACCTCCAAGGAGCATAGATTGAAGGATCATGAAATTTTGCTTATTCGGATTAAAATTTAGGATCAATCAACGAATATTTCATTAAAAATTTAATCTAAATTGCATCTTCCACATGCATTTCAATGGTATCTATCGCTGCGTTTGGGCCAACAATGGCTGACAAACTCACGTGACAGCCGTTCTACCAATCAGCTGCTGCGGGCGGCGCGGAAAAGGTTTAGCCGTACTTTCCTAATCTAGAGCTTTAACAGACAGAGCACTGTATTAGGAGAGTAAGAACAACTGCATGCGGCAGCCATTTTGTTGCCCTTTACCCAAGAGTTCATCACGTTTGTCACGTTTATTTCATTCATTGTTTTACAATATTAATTTATATTTATTTTACTAATTTATTAAACATAATTTATTTTTTATTATAAATAAATAATTTTAATTCTTTTATTAAAAGCAATTTATTTTTTAAATTACTAATTTATAAAAATTGACGAATGAGTAAAAAAGAAGGTCGAGAGATAAATTTTAAAATTTCAGCCTTACTACCCTATTTTCAATTTTTAATTTCTAAAAAGAAATTTACTTTTTTATTTAATAATTTTTTTAATTATATAAAAATCTTCCCGAATTCAAATATTGACAATTTATTTGATGACCCAATAATAAATTTTTTATGTTGTTCAGTTGATTTTTATTGTTGAGTCATCAAATAAATTGTCAATCGTTATAAATGTTCAATATTCGAATATATTATATTTTAACCCAATTTTTAATGTTTCAACATATTTTTTAATTAATTTTTTTTTTATTTCTTTAGCAAATCAATTTTTTTTAAATTTATATTAATAATGTAAAATTTAAGGCCCGTTTGAAAAAAAAAATATTCTGCAAAAGCAGGAATGTCTTTGCTTAAGAAAAATATTTCTGCTTAAGAATATAGAATCAAATGAAAAAGATGTATATAACACTGATTTTTATTTATTTTGAATAATCGATATCAGAAAAACTAAAAAGAAAAAAACTATTTTGATGTCCTGTACCTACTTTTCACAAGTGCTCATCACATTCATCAAGTTGTTTTTTTAATTCATTTTTTTTTTTTTTTTTTTTTTTTTTAAAATTTTTTTTTATATTTTTTTTTTACTATTTATTATAAATATTTTTTTATTTGAAATAGATAATTTTTTAATAAAAGTAAATAAGGAAATAATTTTTAATTAATTTTTTATTATTTACTTAAATAATAAGTAAATCAATTTTGTTAAATTTATATTATATTATCAATATAGAAAATTCATTTTCTGTTTGTTGTTTGTTTGCCCACTGATAGTTTTTGCCATCGGATGGCGCCAACATCGTACATCGTATAGTGAATCGTTTCGCTCAAATTTACGATCGTTAATGGCGGTACTTCCGGTCCGCTTCAATTTGAAAATGCCTTCAAAACCATATTTCATGTTATATAATTACCATTTTAAACTACCAAGGTATGAATAAGTCTTAGGGTGCAAGTGAACAGCAGATTAGATCTAGATTACCTGTCTGTATTTCATTTTCAATGATCGACAACATAACCCCCAAAAGGAGAAACGAAACGGAAGTTTTGCGTCTCTGAGGTCTGAGTTCTCCAGCTGAATTTGTTTTTTTGCGTTTGTTTTTTCTGCCGTGCCGCGTTTTAAAATCAGTGGGTGCGTTCGCGAAACAGCCACTTTTTCCACTGTTGAATTTCTCCTGAATCGAGTGGAATTGGCGTGAATTCACGAAAAGCGAGAGAATCGCGAACGCCTCAGTGAATGATGAAGTAATGGCGATTGTCATTAAAGACCTAAAACCTGGTTGGGCCCCTTAATCCACGAAGGGCTTTGTGAAAGAGTACACGAGTCATTTACTCCTGCTTTGTGAAGTCATAAGTAGAAAACTGATAAAACGTGAGAAAAGAGTGAACAAGGCGAAGGAAATATTTTAAAACGTGCAAAAGTAAAATGAAAAAAAAAAATAATTTGGTAAAATCAAGATAAATTACGAACGTAAATCTCATAAGGAAGGCTATTCTATAATTTTCTTGAGTTTTAAAAGTCTGTACTTTAATAATTTACTTTGTCAGACTTATTTTTCTTAATCGTTTTTAAACAATTCATAGTAAACTGTTCGTATTTGCATATTATATTATAATTTGTTCTGGTTTTAGTTTTACTATGCTATTAGCAGTGAACCATTAAAAATAAATTAAAATAAACAGACATAGAAAATTTAATGCAAATACATTAACATTAAATTGGTTATTACATACGGAATATAGTTATACACTGTTGTCTATAACTTAATTTAAGTCACGTGTTTTTGAGAATAATTATGCAATTTTATGGTTTTTAAATTATTTTGTAATTTTTTAAAAATAAAAATTTATTGGTTAAAATAGTAATTTAAAAAATCAACTTTACAACTGGTTAAGAATGCAATTAAAAAAAAAATAATACAAATTTAATACAAAATTACTCGATCTGATTTTAGTTTACTCGATATTTGATTAATCGATTTACTAAAAACTCGATCTGGTTTTAGTTTTCTCATCATACGTTATTTTTCACTTTTTCCACTGGCTTTTTGTGGGTGAGAAAATTGGTAGAAGTTGGAGGAAAAAGTGAATTCACTTTGAATTTTTAAACGCCATGAATTCACTGGTGGTGGTTTCTCGAACGAGAAAGTGAGAATAGTGGGGAAAGTGGCTGTTTCGCGCCCATTGCAGGCCATGCACAATGATGTCAACAACGATAAAGACTGGATCGACCAACACCACCTAAAGAGAAAGCCTGAGCGCGGAAACGTCATACATTGTCACATTATGATACGAAATCATAATTTAGGGGCTTATTATTGGTAGAAATGCGATTAAAGATGACTTTTTATGATGATGTCACAATGTATGAAATTTTCGCGCTCAGGCTTTGAGTAGAGGTGATGTTGGATCGACCCATGTATGAGCGCTTCGCTATTCAAACGTGTCTAAGGGTACGTTGTATTGGGTAGCGATTATTCTTCTATGACGCAAATTTGACTTCAGAGACTAATGGTACAGCCCACTAGATAAAGGCCTGAGTGCTGTTTTCAAAATGGCGGCGCTCGCAGGCAGACTGTGTGAAATAAGCTGAAATAAAAGAATTATTTCATAAATTTGCTTTAATTTTCTTACAAAATCTAACCAAAATAATTAATCTATTACAGGAACTAATTTTTGCAGATTTCTAAAACCATCATATATGGTTTAGAAATTTTTTATAGAAAAGATGCTTTTTCTTTTCCTCCATAGATGGCTCTACTTTGAAAAAAATAAAACTACATGTATATTTATTTGCACGTATGTTGCCATTGTTTGGATAGAAACATAAAGCGATTTAAATAACAAGTTCAAAAACTTAGATTTCGTTAGAAGTTTAAAGCAAATTTGTGAAATAATTCTTCTATTCCATCTTATTTCACACAGATAGTCTGCCTGCGAGCGCCGCCATTTTGAAAACAGCACTCAGGCCTTTATCTAGTGGGCTGTGGCAATGGCTTGAAAACGTTGTTTATCTGACGTCGAATTTGCGTCACAGACGAACAATCGCTACCCAATACAACGTGCCCTAAGAAAATGATAAGCACCAGGCATAGTTCTCGATGAATACTGTGGATGCACGTTCAAACTGAAGATGTCAACAACAATAAAGAATAAAGAAGTCTTTATTGTTGCTGACATCATTGCATTAAATATACACTTAAGATATTTATTTTGATAACTCTGTTGAAATTCTACTGCCAAAGCAAGTCCCTATAACTCCATGAGAACTAAACAATTATTTTCAGCTTTTTTAATGTTCAAAATTATTTTCTTATACTTACTGAATGGCTACCAGACATAGATGCACGAAGATAAGTGTGGAATTTTCCAGGCAATTCTTTAGACATGTGCCTGTGTTATCGCTGGCGAGCACTTGATCGCAAGTCCCTTGATTTAGCATCGAGTTTCCTCCTGTGGTATATATCTATCTCTATGTTTAGAAGGTGGCTATGCCAACACCACCTCTACTCAGAGCCTGAGCCCGAAAACGTCATAGATTGTTACATCATCAAGCAGCTATTGTTAATCGTATTTATAAGCTCTAAATTTGGTCGCTTGATGTTGATGTAACAATGTAGACGCCTTTTGTCCTTCTCTTTAGGTGTTGCTTCACCCACGGTAGGGTATTGTTACTCATCATTCTACGAATATTAAGCCCGAAATTGTCCCTACTGTAGGTGATGTAACAATGTATGATTTTTCCGTGAGAAGGCTATCTCTCTAGGCTGTATTGGTTAAGACCACGGTCTATAGATATTCATGGTCATCGAGCTCCATTGTTAAAATGAAGCTAAAGTTTCTAGCTCCCGGTAGGGCGGGAACTCTACTGAAAAGTGGCGCTGCATGTACAATCTGCCCAACTGCGCCTGCAGCGCCACCCTATCGGCAGACAAACTTTACTTTCGTATTCAGTTTCAATGAAAATCTGTATCGCAGGTTGCGGTCGGGAATAGTGCGATCTATGCGGCACCTGGCGCGATCTGTTTTCCTTAGCTTCTCGAAACAATGGAAAATGGCCGAAGCTCGATGACCATGAATATCTATAGACCTTGGTTAAGACCCTTCTATTGCATGATTTTGGCTACAGTCCAAACTTTTTAACAATAGTACAACGCAACAAATTCTTATAGATCTGACAATGAGAAACCTAAGAGATCTTGGAAAAAATATGGAGCGGTGTCATTTTTCTCGCAGATTTTCGTCAAACCCTTCCAATTATTCCACAATGAACATCTGGAGATGAACTCAGTGCTTGCCTCAGAGTATCCACCATTTGGAAATTGGTCCATACAAAAATAATTACTAATATAAGGGTGCGTATTCTTGATGACCACAATCATAAAATTTACAAACAACTACTCAGTTTTGGAGACGAAAAATTATCCACAATTGCGTCAGGTTTAAATTCTCTCATCTGATTTCTGTATACTGTTGTCGTCAGTACGAGAAATAATTTTACATAATGTGTTCCCGAACATAGCTACAAAAATTGAGGACCGACAGTGGCTTTGAGAACGTACGATTTTTGCACCAAAGAATGAGAATGTAAATAAAAAACATCATTTTGCAAGAGTTGCCAAGATCTTGCATTACATATAAATCTATTGACACTATTATGGACCAGGAGCAACCTGAAAACTAACTCACAGAATTTTTAAATTCATTGGAACCCACCTGGAAAGCCACCACCTTAACTTCAATGTGAAAGTAGGGCCAGTAATAATATTGAGAAATTTGGATTCCCCCAAATTATACAATGGTACTAGACTGTCACTAATTTTATGCCCACTATCACCCAGACAACAATTATCTAGGTTACAATCTCCTCTGGGATTTGTTTTCGCAATGACAATTAACAAGGGCAATCTCTTTATGACCCTAATGGCCTGACAAAAAATAGTGTACCCAAAGGCATTCGAGTAACATATTCTATGTCAAAATAATGGTCTTTTATGCATAACTAACATTTATTAATTTTTTGTAAATAACTTAATTAGAATTTATATTAACTTATGGTGCCAATATCAATATTTGAACGATTTAATACGAGGGTTGAGGCAAAAGTCATGGCAACTATTTTTTTTCTTGAAGATACCAGTCCGGTTGGAAAATGTGACATATACAGACGAAAGGACAAGGTGTTAACTACATGTGTGTACAATGAATAGCACCAAACAATGAATGTGTGGAAAATGTGACATACGCGTATACGAACGTTGCTCATCACTGGTTGACACACGTCCTTGCCGAAACTTTCCTACCCACCGTGCTACTGTACGGTATGGTAGGGCATTATTCCCAAGGGCTTCCACTAATTCACTGACATTCCATCGCATTTCTCCCTCGGAGAACGGCTATTTTGATGTAAGCGCGCTGCTCAACACGGGTTACTTCCATCTCGCACGACACTCACCAAATGACTGATTTCACAGCCCTAGCTGCGCTACTACCAGCTATCACAGAGCCATCTGTTGTTCTCCATACACACTATTCCAACTTATACGTTTGTGATCTGTTCACATATCTACAAGAAAAAAAATAGTAGCCATGACTTATGCCCCAACCCTCGTATATTCTGTTATTATATAATCTTTTAATTTTCTTAAAACAATTTTGCTGATTTTTGTGAAATTTTGTATGTAATCGTATTATTGATACTATTTAATAGCACGGTTTTTTCCCTTTCAATCATAGCGGGCGAAGCCGCGGGTAATCAGCTAGTTTATATATAAATTTGTGGCCCTCACAAAGCTTGGTCGTGTTTTTCGCAATAAAGTTTTTTCTTCCGATCCTATGAAGCCATATTTTTCTCCTTTCCTCATTTCTTTTTCCTGTAGGAACCCTGAAAAATCTTCCTTTTTACAGACTTCAAAAGAAGGAGTTCTGTTTGACCCATACGTATATATCCGTATGTATGTACGTTCGCGATTCTCTTAAAAACTATTGATCCGATTTAGATAGGGTTTTCACTATTCGACTGAATATTTTTCTAGGAAGGTTTTTAACTATTCAATTAAGTTATGTAAAAAGGGGTTTTTTTAAACCACGCTTTTATCATATTTTATTATTATAATATCTCGTCAACAATATGCCATAATTTTGTAACAATAAACAGATACATTTAATCCTCGTCATAACGAATTTTTTGTTGTGGCAATTGGACAGTACGTCGTAATGAATTAGTACCATTAGAACATGAAACTGAACCAATTTGAAAAAAAATTAACATGCATTTTCATCGGTCCTGCGCACGTGTATCAAGTTTCATCTCTCTAGCCTCTAGATAAGTTGTTTTAATATTGATTATGAGATTTGACCTAAACACTCTAGCATTCCAAGTTAAATAAAAGCTTTCATAATAATAATAATAATAATAATAATAATAATAATAATAATAATTACATATTATCAAAGAATCGACTGACGGGTCTTACAGGAAATGCCATATCGCAGAGGAAAGCATCCAACACGTCATATCCAGTTGCAAAATACTCACGCAGACAGATTATTTGCACAGACATAACCAGGTAGCCAACATCAACATCTAGCTAAGATACACAAGCTAAGGGACATTCACACTCCTTACTATAAATATATCCCCGACACTGTCTTAGAGAACACCACACATAAACTATATTTTGACAGAGCTATAATCACTGACAAAACTATCCCTCATAACAGACCAGACATTACACTAGTAGATAAGCAAAACAAAGTGACTTACATAATTGATATCTCCATCCCCAATACACACAATTTACAAAAGACATACACTGACAAAATCACTAAATATACGGACCTTGCACACGAAATAAAACGCCTTTGGGGAGTTAACAGAGTACACATTGTTCCTATCATTCTTTCCGCCACTGGGGTTATTTCACACTCGCTACACAAAAGCCTGTCAACACTAAATTTAAACCCACACTTATACAAAACCTTACAGAAAGCCACAATTCTAAACACATGTCACATAGTAAGGAAATTCCTACACTCAAACATCAATACTCCCACGAGTGGATAACTTTCCCTCCCTCGCATTTGAGTCCCTTGGGCTTTGGCCCTCTTTTGGGTCCGCCTCTGGAATTGGCTTCCGGACTTGATCCGAGTTTGGTTTCCCCAAACAATGATAATAATAAAGGTGGTTCTGTTTGACTCATGAATATTTTTCCTGGGTAGTTTTTTTACAGACTTCAAAAAAAAGGGAGGTTCTCCGTTTAACCCGTATATATCCGTATGTATGCATGTTCGCGATTTTCACAAAAACTACTGATCCGATTTGGATGGGTTTTCGCTGTTCGACTGAATATTTTTCTGGGAAGATTTTTGACCATGAAGTCGGTTTATTTTTTGTTAAAAATTTCTTGTTTATTGCTGCAGTCCACAGCACAACAGCACGGCATTATCAATTTGGTATTTAAAAAAAAGAAACTGCTCTATGTTATGAACGTTAGCCAGGGCAGCAAAATGGAGGCGGATGTCACGTGCGGCATAAGAACCAATCAGATTTCAAAGCGGCGAGGAAAAGCATGTCCATACTCTCCTAATACAGTGCTCTAACAGACATCAGCTTATGCACATTTTCAGATGGTAAGATGCCGGATTAACTATCAGCTTACAAACGTTCAATGTGCCGTCCGTCATTCAGTGTGCTACTCTTTATACAGTCTGAAAATGTGAATAAACTGATGTCTGTATCCTGACAATGCCATCTGTTGGTCAAAAACCAAACAATTCTAGTATTAATTTTTTCCCTGAAAAAAAAAGTCCGACTTCATTTCAATCGTTTCTGTGCAAGCAGAATATTTATCTGCAGTTGTGTGCTAATTTGTGTTTTAAGGTTTTTCCTGACTTTTGGATCACCTTATAAAAATAATGAAACCGGACTTTTGGGACACCCTATATACAAAAAAATGAGCCCCTCCCCCTCCTTTTATTTTTGTAACCGAAGCATTTATGTTAATTTTGATGAATCCGGTCTTCCAGTATGAGCTTTTGAAATCTTAACTGCAGTAATTTCATTAATTCACTTTCATCAAATTTTTTATATTAGGCAAGTAAGTAATCAGTTAAATACTAATCAATTAATTACTAAAATTTTTCTAAATGAGTTCTATAAAATCCATTCAATTAAAATAAGTAGGAGTTAATTTATTTAAAATGGATATGAAATGGTATAAATCTGTTACTTCGCTTACGATCATCTGTAAATGGAAATGGCCTGTGAGAATTTTGTAGTGGCGCTCTTACACGAGTGACAACGTATTCATGGTCTGCTGCAGCGAGCAACAGCAGAATTGGAATGGTGATTAACAAAGTCACACATAAGCTAATAGTGAAGACAAGCAGTCCTGAAGCTCTGAAAAGATATATTAAAAATTATTAAGAATTATAAAAAAATTTCGATGAGCTCATCAAGTAAAAGGTGCAGCAAATATACAGGGTGTTGCAAAATATACAGGACAATATTGCTGAGTAGCCTATTCTCTCGCTTCAGGGGCTGCTTCATAAAATGATAATTGGGAAATTTTATTTTGTTAACCCATTTACACCGAAATTGATAAAAATGGAAATTGAGACTTCCTATCTTAAATGTATATTCTGTAGCATGTAAATACATAAAAAATAATTTACAAAGACAAAAATAATTATATCTATGGACGACAGCATATAATTTTAAATAAAATCTAAGTTTGGAATCGCTAGGCAACGGGCCAGGAACTAACGTCACTACTTAGTTTTCTTGTTAAGTGAATTAAAAGTAAAAATTAAAACTTAAAAATAATTTTAAATTTTTATTTTATTTTTAAGTTTCATGGAGCATGTTTAATTTTTATAGTTTGATGAAATAATTGGCTATTTATTGGACTGCATTTTCATTTCATCGAAATTTTTATTGTGAACATTTCGGACCTTAATTTCAAAATTCAAATTTTTCAAGACCTTCAAAATTCAAAATTTTTCATCGTTATCATTTCATATTGTCACCTTTTAAACATGTGCCGAGTCAACAATGAAGTCCGTTTCTACGAGGTGTAAAAATTATTGCCAGGACAGTGGACTTGAGATTACTTGACATTATGCGTTATTAAAGACACGACTCATCAAGTGGTATGGTTTTAATTATCAGCATGCCAAAGGTTCGAGAATTTTCCGACACAGAGAGGAATGATTATGGAGTGCCTTAGAAGCTTTGTTATTTAGTAATCTTTTAAATTTTATTAGTTTAAAGTCCCCTTTTAATTATATTCTTGTAATTTTTTTATATCTTTGTAAACTATTTTTTATGTCTTTACATGCTACAGAATATAAATTTAAGATATGAAGTCTCAATTCCATTTTTACCAATTTCGACATAAATGGGTTAACAAAATAAAATTTCCCAGTTATTTTATGAAGCGCTTCCTGAACGAGAGGACAGGCTACCCAGCAGTACCGTCCTGTGTATTTTTGCAACACCCTGTACAGGCCAAATTACCGGGCACCTTCGACCTCTAAGAAAAATTGATAAGTTTTGGCCATGAATAATATTAGAATAGGGCAAGTAAACGTTAACACTGCTATGTATGTTAGTCCACGACTATAGAAGCTAGTAGTGTTGAATGAATGGATTACTTTAGCTTACTTTACTGGAAGATGGGCTATTTTGCGAAAAGGAAGTGATTCTCGAGTTTTTCTCTGCATATGCTCAAAATGATGATACCGAACTTTAATGCACTTGTTTATTCGTGCTTCAAATGCCTGTACAGATCTCAAAAGAATTTCTAATGTAATTGTGGCGCAAGCATCCCTTATTCGTTGCATCAGGTTTTCGCGAGTTCTACAGTAGTGTGCAAATTAATGTGAACAAGAGGGAATTTTCCGTGTGTTTATTGAAACATGGAGTAATTATTTTATTAAGTACTTAATTCATTACAGTAAACAGCTGAGCGTAATTAGAGTTATATATATCAGCTGTAAATCAGGCCTGTCAAACTCAGGAAATCAAATTATGTAAAAATTCCCTCTTGTTCATATTAATTTGCACACTACTCTAGGTGTTGCTTTATAAACGGCATTTTTTAGTAACCCCACAAGAAAGAATCCGGGGAAGTATAGTCTGACTAACTAGCTGGCCAGTGCACCGGTCCCCCTCTACCGATCCAACGATTATTGTAATTCGCGTGCTACTAACGAATAATGTGCTGGCAACAATCATGTTAAAACCATATGGTCTGTCGCACTTCCAAGCTCAGGTCTTCAAGCAATTGTGGTAATTCGTCTTCAAGAATGTTTCGATATTTGTTACCATTCAAATTACCGTCATTCGCGTTATGATCCGATAAGTTTATCGCCACACAAGACATTAACCGAGCAAGCACGCTGATGATTTACTTCAGGAATCCAGTATGGGTTTTCTACACTCCAATCACTGCATGTTATGGCGGTTAACCTCACAGTGGTTCGTATATGTTGATTCATCAGAGAATAATACCGAGTAAAAAAGTTCTGACTCGGTTGTACTTGCTCAACTACTCATTGACAAAACGTTAGTCGGTTTTAAAATCGTCGCCATTTAGTTCCTGACGCAAGGACACATGATACGGATGAAATTTAGATAACTTTAGCATTCACTAAACACTCATACAGAAATTCCTGATTGGTGCGATATTTCTCGGACGCTCGCATGTGGATTATGAGCCACTGCGGCTAGTACTGCTATTTGTTTATTTTCTCCACAAACAGTAACTGCACGCGTTCTTTTCTTCAGCTATACACTGCCGTCAGTAGAAAACTGTTTAACAACTCTAACAAAAGAAGAACGTGATCATACTCTTTCAGAAAAGCGCTCAGCATACAAATTGACAGCATCGTCGAAATTTCTCCTACATTCGCCATAAATGAAAATCCATTTCAATTTTTTCTTGTACAGTTACATAAATCCATGATGCATAGTTAAAAGAGTGACAGTGGCATGGAATACTTTTCAAAATTGATTAAACACTTTTCCTAATTAGAGAGGTAAGTGTCTAATAATTATCGGATCGTCTCTGAAGTACTATGGGCACGGAACATGGAGAGACCCCACCAATAAATAATGAAAAATCTTTTGTGCGAGTACAGCTCCGTCTATCATAAATCAATAAAAATGTTTCAGACTTAAATCAAAAACTAAAATATTTTTTTAGTGTAGAATCCTAGTCTGCAATAAAAAATGGGGGCTCCCATTTGAAATTTCAAAGTTGCCCCACCCGCAATGGGGTGGGTTTGGTATCATTGGGTAACTTTTTAAAAAATATTAAATATTAAACGCGTATTTTATTTTTTTTATTATGATAC
Source organism: Rhysida immarginata (assembly GCA_023313115.1). Lineage (NCBI taxonomy): Eukaryota > Metazoa > Arthropoda > Chilopoda > Scolopendromorpha > Scolopendridae > Rhysida > Rhysida immarginata. Next base: position 198,617 of record JAHWFO010096697.1, on the reverse strand, counting down.
ATATTTTAGAGTTATTTTTATTTGTTAGGTTAATTGGAACACCCTGTGTATAATGGTTTTGGAAAAATGAAAAATATGTTAGGCATTTTATCTGAAATTCACCATGTTGGGAGTTGCCATTTCGTACTCTTAACAACTGGGCAAACTATGTCGTCACAAATCGATACACGCTTGTATAAGAAACATTCGCTTGAAGGTTATTTAATATTTGATCTCAATTATTTAAGCCTTAGGAGGAAACAGATTCCCGTTATGCATTATAACCGCCTTGAGACTTACAAGGGGAGGACCAGGTCTGTTAAGCTTAGATCTAACTAAAATTTAAGTATGTTGTTGCGCACACCTACCACTATTATATGACATAGTAACTCATGCTAATGGGCATTATTTTACGAGATATAATCATTTAAAGTTACTTATGTAGGTTATTGATATATATTTACAAATTCAGAGTGTGACTTTGAAGTAGTCAACGTGGTCATGTGGGTAAGTTGATAGATCCTGAGTTCAAATCCGCTCTTTTTCTCACTTCAAATTAATTTAATCTTTTGAACAAATTATATATGAAACTAACTTTAATTATTAAAAACAAATTTTTATAATTTTTTGCATATTATTTTTCATTTGAGGAAGGTAACAAATTATTAATTTTGAATAAGCAATTATTATTATATTATACAGGGTGGACACAAAAATGAGCCCCCCCTCCCCTTTTATTTTCGTAACCGAAGCAGATATGTCAATTTTGATGAAACAAATGAATAGGAAGTTGTGGGTGACCTATCCCATGGCGCATTTTTCATCATCTCAAATGTGAAAATTAGGACACATTCGAATCCTATCTTAAAAACCGTAACAGATACACAAAAACTTTCAATTGAACACTTGTTCAGCATGGAATTCCAAACAAAAAAAAATAATTCCAAAATCCGATCAACGGATCACCAACAATCACATTGAATTTATTAGTTACCTCCTATGTACTACATAAAGGCATTTGAATTACCTTAGGCTGACACATGCAAATTAAGAAATTTCCAAAAATTACCATAATAACATTCACTTTCATGAGGAAAAACAAATAAAAAGCATGTGTCAGCATACACAAGACAGAACAACTCCAGGATGGCAAGCTACACTGTTCCTGAAATCGTGATTTCATTGGAATCATCAAAATTGGCATATTTGCTTCGGTTACGAAAATAAAAGGGGGGAGGGTTCATTTCTGCATCCACCCTGTATAGTAATATAATAATAATTTATTAAAAATAAATAATTTGTTACCTTCCTCAAATGAACTAAAATATGCAAAAAATTATAAAAAAATATTTTTAATAATTAAAATTTTATGTAAAATTTGTTCAAAAACATGATTAAAAAACCAAATTAAATAAAATTGGAAAAGGAGCAGGAGTCGAACCCAGGTCCTTTAGCATTGGAATCTATCGACTTACCCACATGACCACATAGACTACTTGTATGTCGTACTCTCTGAATTTGTAAATATACATCAATAACCTACATAAATAACTTTAAATGATTGTATCTCTTAAACTAATGCCCATTAGCATGAGTTACTATGCCATATAATAGTGGAATGGGTGCGTAACATATTTAAATTTCAGCTAAATTCAAGCTTAACAGACCTGGTCCTCCCCTTGTTAGTTTAAGAGTCTATAAATAACGCCACTCCTATGGAACATGTGTTATTCTCATTTCTTGTGAACGGCTATCTACATTACATGCAGAAAAATTAAGTGAAAAAATTTTTGAATTGCGAAATTACCAAAAGGCAGATCCAATTAGCCAAATTTTGAATTCTCTCGAATGTTTTGTGCGAATAACATCCCGAAATACCCCAGTAGATATACGTAAAAGTTTCAGGCTCGTGCCATTTAGATATAATAGGCACGGACACAGAGTGATCCCTAAATTAATTATCAAAATCAGGGATGAATCGGGCTCGTGCTAAGGATGAAAAAAATTACGTCAAAATGCATCCTTCAAAATATTAAGACATATTTAATGATTTACATTTACAATAAACGTTGGGAAGAAAATTTCATTTTAATTACTCCAAAATCAAATTCCATAAAATTTGAAATCCCAACAATGATAAATTGAAACTTAAAAAGTGATAAAACTTGAAAAAAATAATAAAAGTTAAAAAAAAAACAAACCCCAACCCTCCCTAATCCATCCCCATAATGTAAGCAACCCAACCGAGAGAAAATTTAATAAATTTACATCATAAGATTCTATTACAGATATCAATGGGCAATTCTTCTAAACATTTACAGGATTTTATAAGCTGGAACAACTTTTCCACAGAAGATCAGGCATGAACATATCACAAAGATGGTTGGTGGTTGGTTTATTAGAATTTTTGGCGTCGATTACTAAGGTCATTTTGTGCCTTTTACACAAGTTATATCTGTACGCAGCCCGGAACAAACACAAACATCCATGCCCACGGCGGGATTCGAACCCACGTCCAGGCAGACTCGAGAACTAGCCCTCTCGGCCACCTGGCCGGCTCACAAAGAAAGCCACATACATTGGCTATTGCGTTAAGAGTTCAAAAGTCCACGATTTGAAAAATCCTGATACTGTAACAATTAGCCCATTCTATACTAAGTCCTCAAACGTTTTCGAGTGACTCCCACTCATCTTCACGAGGATGGCAATGGCAAAGAAGTGTGATACAAAAGAAAACAGAACAAATTAAAACATAAGAAACAATAAGTCACATGATGACCACAAAAGGAAATCAATATTCAATAAAAAAAAGTATCACAATTTACATTAAAATTAAATTGAATGATTTATACCGTATTCAGAAAAATAGAACTCATGAAAGGAAATGCAGTACAATGTTTATTTACAGAAGTTTTTGAAAATATCCACAGTTAAATAAAACGCACGCTTCCATCCGTCTAACCATGGACTATCGAACAAGATTCGTTTTGATTAATGAGTCGCACTCCCAGGAGAAGGTGCGTTCTGAATGCTACCGTGCGCAAAATACATGAATTGCCTTGGATTTCAATTAATAAAGTAGATTACTCGATTAAACTGCTTATTGAACACAACAGTGCAAATTCTGGTACCTACGAACAAGGTGATAACTGTACGTGTCTAAATGATGCATTTTTGGACTAACGTTTATAGGAACTTTTTTCAACCTTATGACGAGCCAATCCAACTCCCGATGTTTAACCAACTACTTCAGGGTCATCCTTATAAACATCTAGTAATTTGTCTTTATACGTTCATTATGTATTTCCGGACGTACCTGCATAAAACCACTTCTCATTGTCCTACCAAGAATCGCTCCCCACGATTGTTATATAGTTAATTGGAATACTTCACCTTTTCGTCAGACTTACGTTCTGATTTTTCTTGCAACTTGGCTTATAGACAAATCAGTGTTTTGAGTTTCTATTAAGAAATTTTAATAATCAGAGACCATGCTAGACTTCCACTTATTAATGTTACCATCTATAATTGCAGCCACAAGAGGATATTTTAAATTTTCTTATTCTTATACACACACACCACACACACACACACACACACACACACACACACACACACACACACAC
>JAHWFO010096697.1:176897-195002 GCA_023313115.1 Rhysida immarginata | reverse complement strand
CACACACACACACACACACACACACACACACACACACACACACACACACACACACACACACACAATAAATGTGGGGTCATTTCATTGGATTTGTTCCGAATTACATGTACGGGGTCATTCACAAAATAAGTTCGCTAAAATGATAAAGTTTGAACCCCCTCATACCCCTTTGTAGCACATTACTCCCCCCCCCCCCCAATTGAACGTATGTAATGTATTCGAATACACACACTTAAAAGAGAAATCTTTCACATAAAAAGGGTCATAATCGCGTGCATAAGCAAGCCATTTTTTAATGACCAATTTATTATGACCATCTCTGTATTTTGTTAGGCCACCTTTTGTCCTTAATATTGCCTCGATTCTTCTTGGCATGGACGCCTCGAAATGTTGATACATAGGTGGTTTGTGGTTCCAGCTGCCTGGATCACCGCATTGGTTTAAGCAAGGGTCCCAAAATATAACCGGTTTTTGTACGCCCATGTCAAAAAATTCGTACGGCTGATTGCGAACCCAACTTCTGACAGTCGTTTCATGTGGCACCATACGCTTCTGCTTTGATTGTCTTGCCTTTGAAAAGAAAAGCACACAGGATAACGCCATGCCTATCCCAAAACACCTTCCATTGCAAGATAACGCCATGTCTACCTCAAACCATTGGATCTACCAAGTGCCTAACATGTGTTCGGCCTGCTAAATAATTCCTTAGATGTCAGCCAATGAAGTAAAAATGACTGTCCGATGATGGCTTCGCCATCACCTGAACGGTTATGCAGAGACTGGTTGCACGTTGGGTCCGCTGCATAAACAAATGCGACGATTAGGCTGAAAAATGAGGCAATATATAAATTTTCCAAAATTCAATTTGGTTTACTGTGGGTGTTTAAAATTGATTTATGAAACGTAAATTCCCGTTACTTTCCGATTCTCCCTCGTAATTTGTTTCCAATTACCGACTTTCCAATCCTTCGGTTGTCTTTTGTTTCTGGACAGAATCCTTTCCGACGGAGCATTCACCAGTCGACTACAAGTTGACCACTCTTTAAATCCAGTTTTTTGGCTGATGATCTAGTCTTTAAATACACACTTTATAGCTGCTCTTGAACATTTCACGAATATGACGATTTCGCTGATATTCGCTCCAAGACCTCAAACACCTACAATCATTCCACGTTCAACGTCTGCCAGGTCACTTTGCTTAACCTTAAGTTCAGAAACCAATCAATTCTTCAAAGCTTTCCAATTTTACACCATTATAGCCTTCTAGTAACAGCGTGATCAGGTGAACCGGTCATAATAAAACAAGCCACTCAGTTTATAGGCTAACGTTCATCCAAAGATAACCATCCCTCTATTTTACCGTTCAGTTTTGCCACAGTTTCGACCCCCCCCCCCCTCCCGTCAAGCGAATGTATTTTGTGAATGACCCTTATGGGGTTGGCATAAAATCAATAAGATTTAGAACACATGTCAGTCAACGGAAGACTGAGCCTTGACCAGACATTCCCTTCATTCTCGCAGAAGTTGCTGTCACATATGTAGTTCCTATATGTTAAACATTCTCTAGGAGCAAACAAACGACGACGCGAAACCACAAATCCACAAAAATATTATCCACAAGTATGCAAAAGTATTTTTTGTGGATTTGTGGTTTCGTGTTGTCGTTTGGTTGATAATTGTGTTCAGTTTCTTGGCTTATTTCTTCTCCATTCTCTAGGGGTTTGAAATCTGGGCTCTGGAGTAGCAGGGTAAATGACGAATGCCACCTTCCTTGCTCGCTAAATCATTGCTGAACGAACCTGGGCTTCCCAAAAATGCTTTAAAAATTAGTAATCATGACTAGTAGGGCCCAGCAGCAAAAATCAAAATGGTAATGATGGATTCGGGTTCCATTTGAGTTTCCTAATGGTCCCGTTGGTAAGAGGTGCAGAAATATTCTTATTTTATAGCCCTTCCTCCTTCAGTTAAATAGTCAGTCATGTAATCAAGTATATATGCGCGATATGGCTGGCCAGATCCTTTCTTAATATAAGTCACAAGTTAATTTTTACCCTGCTCTCATAGAGAAAAAAGTTAGCATATCTTACCCAGGATATCTTGGCTTCCCGAATTTCTTGCATGTACTTTCGTCGTTTCCACTCTTGTTCCTACGTTGCTTCATGGTTAACAATACATGTAGTAGCTTTGAGGGAAATAAAATAATCATAGTGTTGTGCTTTTCATCGTCTTTTTGTACTCTTCTTCAATAGTATTGTGCTCTTCATCGTCGTATAGGAATGGCTGCCTGAAGTTCTTCAAATAACAGACGAACGATGCGTCTTACAACAAATGGTCTCGAGTTGGAAAATCATGCACGTTTCCCATTGTTTACATGCCCTTATTTGGTTAGAATTATAAACCATTATTTCGTTTCAGAAATTATGAGAAGTTTAAATAATTTCTTTCTGAAAATACTAAATTTCTTTTTTCTATAGATTGCTTTTTATTTCACGTTATTGAGCTAAATCAGCAATTTTATCGTCTCTATGTGTTTTTATAAAATTGTATTACCATGGTCTATAGAAATCAGTATATGGGTAGTTATATTTCTATAAACCATGGCAATGGTATGAAAGTAGTATATCCGGAAGCTAGCTTTAAATAATTTCTCTGATAGAATAAAAAACGCTAAATAAGTTTGGAGTGGATGTATAATGAATTAGCACAAATCTTTAAGGCAACTCAATATAGCATAATTATAAGTCTATGAGAGCAGATGTCCCATGGCTTTTATTCAAAACATAGGATTTACGAACATGACTGAAATTCATCTGTTTCTCTCGAGGTGGGAGAGGACTACGACTCTTAAAAGAACACGTCTTCACTCTGAGAAGGATTAAGATCAACTCTGATCTCACTGAATTTTCAAATTGTCTCGATTACGCCTCAGAAGGATGGGCATTGAAAACATATTAGTGATATCTTAAGTTTTTGAAATAACAATTGATTATAATTGGTGGAAAATAGAGCAATGTTCTTTCCCTAGGTCTCAGTAATTGCTGAGTGACGGCTCCGATGAATTCATGGCTGCTCTTGAACTTTGGACGTCTAGAGAGGCGAAGCCTTCTGCCCTCAACAGACAATGAGTATGCTAACGGTCATGCCATGCACGAGGAGCGGTCATAAAGTCATTACAATCAACATGAAAGAACGATCGCTTTTGAAAATGTGTGGTGCCACTGGAAAGCAACATCCCTCGAGTGCTGGAGGATACAAAGCGGCGTACCGCTAAACGCCGCGAGAGCAGGGGAAGCAACATGGCGCAGCCCATCGGAAATTTGGAGGTGCGAGCCGTGATAAGATTTCTGCAGTTGAAGGGGACAGTGCCAAACAAATCTACGAGGAGTTATTGGCCGTTTATCGTGACAATTCCTCATCGTACAAGACAGTCGCCATGTGGCGTCGACGTTTTCAGTGCGGCCAGACAACTTCGGAATGCACGCCCCTCAATCTGTGACGAGACACAAATTGCGAAAGAAAGACCAGACAATCCCGGGAGCGTACTATCGAGACCTCCTGCGGAAGTTACGGGAGGCCAACAAGTCAAAGCGGTGAGGCTTGGTGTCCAAAGGGGTTAGACTTCTGCACGACAACGCGGCAGCACATGAGGCCATGCGTGTTGCGGCGGAGCTGAGGTTCGAAATACTGCCCCATCCGCCGTATTCCCTGGGAGGTACATATATGGAGAAGGATTGATGTCACCCCATCTATCAGTCTTCTGCTAATTCTAACGACTTTATGACCGTCCCTCGTATACGGTATAGCCCACACAGGACCACAATGAGTAGCATAATTGTAATCACCCGGTAGATAAGGCTGACTTCAGCATTTTGGGAGGCCCTGGGCAGAAGGTAGACTAGCGCGCATAATGTGGGGGCCTTGGGCAATTACCCCGTTTGCCATTAATTAAATCCGGCTCTGCTGGTAGAAGATATTAATGATATTAATTTTACATTTTATGTTGTATAGATTGTATCTACTATTTTGTGCATTATACTTGTTCTTATATTTCAAATAATGGTATGTTAAATTTGCTAAAATTAAAATATAGTTATTATATTTGTTCTTATAGCTGTCTCGTATTTATGTCAGTAGGCAGTGGAAATGAGGGGGGGGGGTTCTAGAAATTTTGGCTTCGATTACAAAGGTTATTTTGCGCCTTTTACACAAGTTATAACAGTACGCAGCCCGGGACAAGCACAAACATCCATGCCCACGGCGGGATTCGAACCCGCAGCCAGGCGGACTCGAGAACTAGAAAGCCTACGCCCTAGCTCTCTCGGCCACCTGGCCGGCGGTGGAAATAGGCAGTGACTGAGGGTGTGATATTATTTTTAACGTAAATAATATTATAAATGGAGACGTCACCCTATATATATTAGATATAAGCAATTTGTTAATACATTCGCTTAAAATGATAAAATTATACAATAATAAAAACTGTGAATATTATTATCATGGCTTATTTATACCAGAAAGCTTCTCGTATATGGCTCTGGCCGCAAAGACAAAATATTGTTAAATAAATAATAAAGAGTCATAATTTTTCCGAGAATTATAATATTTAATTTTCAAAATTTGAATAAACAAACTTAATGGAGTACAATTTCTTAGAGGGGGGGGGGGGTAAATTCGCAAGTAAACTAAATTAACAAGAAAGGAAGGAAAGAAACCACTTTACCACATAAATGATTTTTATAAATCTGATATGTACATTTCGGAGCTCTCTGTCTCCTCCTTCAGTGAGAAACAACTAATTTATTTTTAAAAGGGAGTGAATTAATCTAAAGTTTTTAAAGTTTATTAAGTACCGAAAGGTGCTTTATGCTATCAGTGTGGGGAAACGTGTCTGTCTGTCTGTCTGTCCGTCCGTAACTCTAAGAAGGCTAAGAAATATTTTCAAAATCTGTTTTCGTCAGTCGATGAATATGATTCATGGCAAGAACCAAACACAAATATTATCTAAATCGGTTCATTGGCACGTGCACAAATGGTACCTCAATTTTCCCGCCAAGCAATTTTCAATAGGAAGATATATTAAGTAATATATCAAACAAATCGTAATGACGAATTAGAAGCGGTTTTTCATTACTATTTTCGTCAATGGATGAATATGGTTCATGGCACGAACCAATCATAAATATTATCTAAATAGGTTCATTAGCACGTGCACAAATGGTAACTTCACGACCCAAGATAGCAATTTTCAATGGAGAGATATATTAAGTAATATATCAAACAAATCGTAATGACGTGATAGAAGTAGATATATATTACTATTTTCGCCAACTGATAAATATGGTTCCGGGAATGAAAATGGTTGAAATCGAAACAATGGCACATGCTCTAAATGGTACCTTATGACACCCTCAAATGATAAGATATGGCATGTAATATATCAAACAAATTGGGATGATGTGTCATGAATGAATAAAACGTAAAATTAATGGTAGTTGAAATTGGTTTCAAGGGACCTGGTTTAGTGGAACCCTTGTGGTTCATTGGAACTTTCAATGCTAAAATATGGCAAGTAATATATCAAACGACTTGGAATGATGTGTCATAAATGAATATAACGTTACATTAATGATTGTCGAAATTGGTTTAAAGGTACGTGGTTTAATGTTATCTTTATGCTCCATTAGAACTTACAATATTAATAAAAGCTGGTTTAAAATATGGTTCCGCGAATGGTTTTGTTTAACCTTTTGGTACTTGGTTATGTCATTCCTTAATGGTTTATTTATCAGTGAAATGATATATGCATGAGCTGTAACTTTGCCAACTACGAATCGATAAATCGCTCCTCTTCGTGAGCTGTAAATTTGACCGCTCTGATAAAATAGAAAATAAATAAGACTCCACAAAAAAAAAAAAAAAAAAAAAATTGATAAAATTTATATAAAATTATGTTTATATCTTAATAACAAGAAAGTGATATAAAACGAGTAATTTATTATAAAAGTTTTATTTTTCCTAAAAAAAAAGAAAGCACTAACGATCAAATAAATACATGTTTAATAAAATGTATGAAATAAAAATTTTAAAGCACACACTTTTACCTTAAAAAGTGCAGTAAAGAGTAAAAAATGTAATTTTAAAAAAGTTAAAAGTGTGGTGGCGCATTTATTTTATTATGTAATATTTCATTTTTAAAATTTAATATTAAACGCGACACCACACTTTTACCTTTTTTAAAAAAAAATTAGATTTTTTTAATTTTTACTGCACTTTTTAAGGTAAAAGTGTGTGCTGTAAAATTTTTATTTTATATATTTTATTTTATTCTTTTTAGTCTTTATTTTAAAAAAAGCTTTTATATGATAACTACAAGACTGTCACCAAGTTTGGTGACTGACGTTACACCCAAGGCTCCCGATCGCATATCACAATCGAGGAGCAAGCTTGGCTAGAGTCCCTGTAAGTAAAACGAGTAATGACTCTCCATTCTTTACTATGGAAAGCGAATTCAGCCATTTGGAGCCGTTTATCAAATCACGTGACAACCCACAAAATGGATGCTCTCAGTATTTACAGGTATTCACGAACGTCGTAAAGAATGAATTTTTATGATGTTAAAACGGTAAAAACTGTGATATTAAAAATATCAGATTTCTCACTTCCTTTATCACTTTACAAGTTCTTATTTTTAGTTGAATTGAATTTTTAAAATAAATTTGTAATAAAATATTTAACAAGCCGGCTTGATGGCCAAGAGCGTTAAGGCGTAGGTCGAAACCAACGAGTCGCGGGTTCGAATCCAGCCGAGGGCATGGATGTTTTTATTTGTCCCTTTTCATTATCACCCTTTCGTCATTTTCATCCATACTCTGGAACTAACAATCCCAGTTCCAAATATAATCAGGTATACACAGATTCTCCCCCTTCAAATTTCAATTAATACAGTGTTAATTCACGTGCTCTCTAGATAGCCGAAATCGAATAAGAAAAAAATATTTAACAGAAGTGCAAATTTAACAATTTGTTATAGCTATTGCTTTCAAAAATTAAAAAAATACAGCCTAAGCATTTGTATGGAATTATTGATTATGTAACTGAGCAAAGTGATGTTCAAAAAAGAGCAGTTTTTCTCATGGACTTTTTGGGAGGAAATTCATCTCACACTTAAATAAATTATTTTATAACAATTTTCATTTGGTAATGAATTTCCATACATCTTTAGAAACAGAATTATTTTCCCTCGTAATTACAAAAATTCAATCAAATTTGCAGTTTTTCCCATAGGATAACATTATACATGGCTGCCATATACACCCAAAATGGCGGCGTGTCATTACTCGTTTTACTTACAGGAACTCTAGCTTGGCATCAGCAGAACGCCATCTGTTATCAGCAATCGAAACCTAAATGGCATTGCTGAAAAAAATCCGGAGAGCAAGTGTTTTAAGCGGAAAAAGCGGAAGCGGCGCAAAAATGTGCGCGAGAGAACAGGCGATGAGCGGGAAAATCTAAATCAAGGAGAGAGACTTGGTAACCGATTAAAAAGGACGCAAGAAAATCGCTCCCGAGGGAAACGACGAGAGCGTTCGAGTACGTCTCTCAAATCTCCTTCCGACAGTAGAAAACGGCCGCCGCGTTCGCCCTCGTTACCCGAAAAGCTCGGTGAAAGACTTTCTCGAGAGCGAACGAGTTCGCAGCCTAAAGCGTGTGCTCCTGTATATGTACTTTTATTAAGTGTTTTCTTTTACCCCATGAACTCAGCAGTTACTCCCCACGAAGCAAGGCTGACAGAGGCGATTTACGTGGAAGACAACGAGCGAACCGTGCCTTCGAGTGAGGAGCCTTCGATAACAAGAACGTCCGTTCGTCCGCCCGATATCGAACTCGTCGCCCTCCGCATTGTCGCGGTTCCTACCCTCTCCCACGCTACCAGGACGTTGGTCGTCGTAGCTGGTTTGGACGCCACAGCACTGCAGCAGATTTATCCCTTGGATACCAGTGAGATACCAGCGGGGCCCAGCGCATAGATCACTCCCTGGAGTCATGAAGCCTTTTGGTTTCATGGATTAGGCACCTTCGTGCCCTACATAGGGTGGTTAGATTTTCTGTCCATAAGTTTTAAGCTCGGTCGCAAATACCAGTTCTCTCTTCTAAGTTCTGTAATTTTTCCCGCTCGGGTGCGTTGCTTAAAAGCTAGGCCCGAAGTAAGCGAGAGGAGCTTCGAACTAATTGATAAGCGTGAAAGCTACGGCTCTCGCGAGCCATTTAAGCACCACGCCCGTTTGGCTAGGCGTATCTTGATTCTTCCTGGCGCGTTTTGAGCAGCGTACTTATTTGCTCTTATTTCAATTATCTTTCTAGATATCAGCGGCTTCAAGCCCATAATTAAACGCAAAGCGTCGCGGTTTGAGGACGGTGTAGCGGAGGTAGCGCCTAGCAATTAACAGAAGAAACCACCCAGGGCTCCAGCGACCTAAGTTTCTCTTTGCTTTTAGATGGCTGCTATGTCCGTTGTAGCTTCAACTTCCCAGTCTTCTCATCTGGGTAGTAGAATTGTATTTTCTAAACCCCTTTAAGGGACTTGTCGCATGTATATTTGCGGATAATTATTTCCGTTGCGGCCACAAATTATCCAATCATAGAACGCCGTCTCCACTCGCTCGAATCACAGGTTAGTGAAAGCTCAAGAGGGGGCGAGCGTATTGGATAAGCTTGTTTCATATATATATATTGTGAATCTAAGGTTCATTCCGTTATTGCGCCTGTCGTTGCCAAAATAATTGCTCGACAAGAGGCCCTTATTTCTGTGCAATCAGCCTTTAAATTAACGAACTGTAAAACGGAGTTTTCATTCCGTTCGGGCAAGACTCAAGCCATATGCGTTTCTTGCGCGTAAGCAAGATCGTAGCCCTTTTCAGTCATTTACTGTTGTATTAATTATTATTTCCATTTATTTTAGTAAATAATCTTAGCCAAAAGTTATGCTCTATGATCTGTGTTAGTATTATTAAAATTCCACTGCGCAATACTCTCTTAATCGTGACAAAAACCAAAAGAATCTTGGAAATCTTCCCAGTCGGCTACGTCTTATCTCAGGAAAGCGTTTACAATATATTACGCTGGCTAATCATAAACAATGATCTGCGCAATCAACAACTTTGCTAGCATTGATGATCAAATTAACAACATTTACATAAGACAATTAACAATGATAACAATAAACAATAATAGAGGCAGTCGTTACGTCTTGATTGCACTATATACATATTAAACTTAAATATTAAATAACTTGCGAATAAATGAAAGACTAGTGAAACTAACGATTGAAACATGCATTGTCATCGATAAGACGCCGTTGGGGAAAGTTGCAGTGCTGTATGTAGTCAGGAAGTGGGCAAAATATTGATTACAAAATTTGCACACAAACACACATACAAGTGAAATTCAATAAAAGTGTGTAAAATACAATACTCTAAACTGCAAAGAAATATCAAAATAGATAATAGCATCGCTAATATAAATTATATATAGAGGGTGTTCATAAAATGAGGGATAATAAGTACCTAGCATGATTCTTCACATCAAAGTAAATAAAAAATTCCTCATGCAAAATGTCGAAAACCCAATTTTTAAGGGTCTAAACACCACGCAAAATTTGATGTACACGTATTTCACTTAATTGCGTCATCATTGGGAACTTGACGTGTCATGTTTTTTTTTTCTTCTGGACCAGTTGATTCAGTGAAATGGAATAACGCTTGATGAGGCCATAATGACGCCATGAAGTGCTGTTAAAGTTTGGTGCTGGCGATTTTTGAGAAAAAAAAATTCAGATTTCGACATTTTGCAACAGGAACTTTTTATTTACTTTGATGTGAAGAATCATGCTAGGTGCTTATTATCCCTCATTTTATGAACACCCTCTATGTTGGGTAGGATAAGCATAAAATGATGATACAATGATAGAACATTCATTTCCAAGAATTTTTGATATTGAGCGGAAAATGATGATAATGACAGAACATTCATTACGTTATTGAGCATAAAATGAGTACAGCAACGATAAAGACAAGGAAGTGTCTATCGAGGAGGCAAAGGAGATACACGTATCTCCCTTGAGCCCCCTAACAAACGTCCAGACGACTGGCGAAAGTTCGTGTGTTAGTTTGTTTGTGTGTTTGGAAAGAAAAGAGAAAGAGAAGGAACGAGTATTGGTTAGAGAAACTCTGCAGCCTAAAGCGCGATTTCGGAAACATCTGAACAACGGGAGCTTCGTTTAAAGCAAGAGGGTATAAGGGCCTCAAGGGCAAGGGAAACTTCGAAGGAGAGATAGGTCTAAAGTAACCAGTGATATTCCTCGGTGGTGAAGATGGATTTCGCTTTAATTTGAGGCAGGTCAACCCAACAAGAGGATGAATAAAGTCCCGGGCGACCGCGGGTTATCAGCTAGTTAAACGATAATTTGTTTCACAAGAAAAGATAGCATGAAATAAAGTCCAGTCAAAACATATTTATATTTAAATCAACTATTATTATTACTACGAGAAATGGAATATCAATTACTATTTTAATTCTGAAAGCAAAAAGACTTAGTTTAAAGGTTAAAACTTTTCTCCGTCATCATCTTTTTAAAACTCACCCGGAATGTAAAACTGAAAAGATAAGATTACATTATAGCGCAAAGGCTACTTTCGTTTTGTAAAATTACATTTCACTAGCTTGTTCCCTAAAAGCATAATGTGCAAGACTATTCTCTATGCAATTTTTAGTCTTTTCTTTTATCCTGCCATACAAAAAGCTACTTGTGCACCTGTAATTGGTAAGATATCTTAATATCCACCCTTTATGCATTATGAAATATGATTTGGTAATTTTATACTTTTGGTGACACTAGAAGGAAGAAGGAATTTTAAATTCTTCCCATTGTAATTTCGGAATGAAATATTTATTTTAATGAGTTGTAGTGTTAAAAATGATGTTATAAAAATTTACAGGATAATTTGAATTTTTTAAAAGCACTTTAAAAAATAGCATTTTTTTTACGCTTATCAGCTCTTATAAAACCGAAAATAAAAATTTGTATTTGGACGTGAAGAACTGGAGGAAAAAATTCAGTTTAAGCCCAATCCTCCCATCTCCCCTGAGAAACATTTAAAAAATTATAAAATTTGATGATTTTTGTGTAAAAATAAAACTGATTTTATTGTATAACATTTTATATTAGCTAAATCACGGCCCACTTATATAGAGATGATTTTATTTTTAATGTATTCATTGTCGATAAAAAATAAATTAACTCTCATTAAAAAATAAGTTTCGTTAAAGGAAAAAATAAAGTCACTTCAGGTTGGTTGGTTTGTTTGGTATTAACGTCCTTTTCAACTGCTATGAAAATCACTATAAAAATCACTATGAAAAATTTATTATATTTACATTTTCTTTAGTTTCGAAAAAATAAAAAAAGCAGTTTCAACATTTCTAAGTAAATACTGCATATCGATCGAATTGTTTCACATCCGGCCCGCGTAAAACTTTACATTTACTAATGCTCTTGGACACTTGCTTAAATAAAATCAATTAAGAAAAAAAAGCATCCTTAAGTGACCACCTCGTTCTTCTAATAAATATCAATTTTCTATCTTAATAAGATAAATAAATATATAAAAAAACAAGTTGCAATTATGGTAAAAATATGCATTTCCAGAGCACTAAAATTCTAGCAACTATTTTTAAATGCACCATTTTTAATTGTAAATTTCCAGTTCTTTAAAGATATACTTTATCTCTTTTAAATTTGTTCAGATTCAAATTTTTTTTTCGGCTTTATTATAATGAAATGTTTATCTCACTAGCCAGGATACCAAAAAATGTGTATTTCTGAAAAGATATTTAAAAGCTTTTCTTAATTATTGAACTATGTTTTAATTTGATGTTAAAATATGTCTCCAAAATAAAAAAGATTCATGGATGAAGATTGTTGTCCACTTTAGATTATCACTTCATTCTAACCGATACGTGACGCCGGAAAATTGACATGAGGGATAATTCTAAAGTTTCCAAAAACTACTAGTAAGAACGTTTTTTTTTTAATCTGTTCTGAATATAAACGATAGTTGAGATAAGGAAGTAAATGAGTTTTTGTCAGGGATATTTATTCCCAAAAAATCTGAATAAAATTTATTTAACCCTAAGAACAGAAGTATTGAGACGAGAACTAAAGAAACAACATAAAATAAAGCTGATATTCAGAATACATAAATGCTAACAAAAATAATCAAATTAAAAACTGAATGAATTCTGCAGTCAGTAATTAAATTGCATAAACTAAAACAATCACAAACGTTATATTAAGCATTGAACTAAAACAAATGATAGTAGAAGCTTGCATACAAATTTTCTCGTAGAGAGGCTGGGCTCCGCATCACTTATCATGTGGCTACAAATCCAGCGAAGAATTTTACAACGGGTCCCTCAACGTCGCTGCAATGATATAAAAATAAAATTCCAAAAAGGAAAAATCTGATAATTAGCCAAATTGAGTAACACTCACTCCAGATAATTTAAAAAATCCAGATTCGATTAAAGCTTTAAATTAGCTCGCAATAGATGAATTTCACGAAAGCTAACATACACACACCGGCCAATGAATTAGAAACGTTCGTTCAATATGGTATTGACCCTCCTTTGGTTGTAATTACAGAACATACGCGGTTTGGCATGGATTCTACAGGGTGTTGCAATGCAGGTAAGGTAATCGCAGACCATGCATTCGTCAGAGAGACCTTCAGGTCCTGCAGAGTAGACGGAAGCGGATGCCTTCGACGAATGTCTCTTTCCAACATGTCCCAAACATTCTCGATCGGATTCAAATCCGGATTTTGCGCTGGCCGCGGCAGATATTGCAACTCGGTATCATGTTCAGAAAACCACTCTGAAACAATTCTTGCTCGATGGACAGTAGCATTGTCGTCCATGTAGAAACCGTCATCATTTGGGTACAAATGCACCATTGCAGGATGGACTTGATCTACAACAATGTTCAGGTAGTCTTTGGCTTTCACCCGACTGTCAAGGAATATCAGGGGAACCTTGCCCTACCAACAAAACAAGGCACATACCAAGACACTTAATCCTGCAGCTTGAACTGTGTTCACAACACATGAGGGGTCCATCGCTTCATGGGGCTGCCGGCAATCGGTGCAAAACAATGTGTAACGTGACTCGTCCGACCACATCACCTTTTTCCAGTCGTCTACTGTCCAGTCACACCGTTCTTTACACCACTGCAGGCGAACTTTCCGGTTTGTTGCTGATACCAGGGGCTTCCTCACTGGCATGCGAGTTCCCATCCCTATTCGCTTCAACTCTCGGCGCATTGTTCTGGAGGAGATGGGTTGCGATGATCCTTCATTGAAGTCTGCTGTCAGTTGCTCCATAGTAGACCTTCGGTTTTGCCACACAATCCGTCTCAGACGACGTCGGTCCCTGTCTGTGTTGATTGTTTTTGATCCACACTTCTGCCGTTTCGACAACTCTTGTGGATTCCACGCATTGAACACCTTGGAGATCTGACCTTTTTAAACCGGTCAGTTGTACTGTCCTGAAAATCGTAACTCCAGCTAGACGGGCTCCCACAATAACTCCTTTTTGGAATTCTGCTGTTTTCCTCATTTTGCTCAACTTGAGCAGCTGCAGCTTTTTCCTACCCTGCACTTGCAGCTTGGAATGAGCATGTACCTCACATGATTGCATTCATTTGCATATCACAATCGTTTCTGACCTGTGACCCCGATTTTCATATCAGTACAGTAATTCATCACGGGTTTCTAATTCATTGGCCAGAGTGTGTACAATAAGCAATTGAGTTAGCATTGCCAAATATTGAGGATGCAGTAAGGAAAGAACAAATCCCAGATAAGAATTCAACTGAGTAAGAAAATCCAAATTACCAACTTCCATAGTCGCCGTATGGAATTCTATTCGCAACTACATAAATTGAATGTTCATCGCATGAGGAAAACTTTCCGTGGTAGTCGAAATTCCATACAAAGAAAACTCGACGACATTACAAACAAATATAAAAACAAAACACGAGCTCTTCATCAACGAAGATATAGCTGTCCCCAAGGTCAGTGGAAGAAAATTCTTCCACTGACCTTGGCTGTCCCCTTCCTTTAGTACTCGTTTAGTCCGTAAGGGAAAATTCTTTTTACGAATCGTAGGGTGAACTCATAAAACCCGTCCTTAAATATCTGGGATTAAGAATAGTAAGTTCGGTCGAGATAGGAATTGCATTAATAGAGAATTTATCGTGCGAAAGAGTAACTTATTTAATTCTGATACAATTAATTTCGAGCCTTTATGCTCACTTTCCCTCATTTCCACTTTGGCAGGGTTCGAGGACGACCACATCAATTTCCGAGATTTCATCCTCAAATATTAACAGGTGAACCTTCTCGGCTTCTCTCACTCGCTCTTCCTCATCGTTTCTCAATAACTCCTTTTCCTTTGAAAACGTAATATCAGCTAACTTTTTCTCTCTCTTCTCTTCTTTTCCTCGTGATCCGTCATTCTTATTTCCTCTTACGTTATTCCTCTTCCTTTCTCCTCCTTGTGGCGCCTCCTCCTTACTTTCTCCTACGTTCATTCTTTTCTTTTCTGTTCGTCCTCTTTCGTCATCGGAGAAAACCTCGCGTAAAAAGTACGCATTCTCCACTGACATCATCTTTGCTAAGCGGAGGCCGACGAGATTATTAGGCCCTGTAAATCTCCTCCGGCATATAGCTTGTGAATCGCGCCACAGCCTGTAAATCTCCTCGGCCTTTGGTTACCAAACCTGACGTCATAAGCAACGTTATTGCGGGAGTTTTTGACAAAATTCAAAATGAATTTATATTATCGGAAGTGATTTTTAAATTAGAGTTTCTTTATTAAAATGAAAGTAAAAATAATAAAATTGATATTTAGTATCAGGAAAGTATTCAAAACTATATGAAATCAACTTCCAATTTGGTGTCCTTTGCCCTTTAAGGATAATCTCATTGAGGAACAAATCTAATTTAACAGTAAGAATTCCAACACTCCTATATTTCATGCATGAAGTCGAACTGGTCTTACAATCCTATTTTAAAGATGTCCTCATGCACCATAACACTTAATTATGCCAAAACATCACCATGAGTTTACCTCCAAATGTAGGATTTTGATTTAACACACCTGCATTCTCCAATATGTTAAATATTTCATCAAATACATTCTTCGAGGAGCATTTTCTCTATCTCCAGATTACAATTCTCCATTTAAATGGGTGTCAGCTTTTCTGTTACGTGAAGATATCCCAAGAATATATCAACTCTGTACCATAAGACTGTTGAATTTAAGAGTTCCAAATTGCAAAGCAGGATTGAAGCTATTGATTTTCTAAAAAGACCGTTTTAGAGGTGCCGGTATCGAGACAAATTTGGCTAATGATTTTTTACAGTTTACAGGATCTCCAGATCGCTTCATTGAATTCCCAGCTGCTGTTAACATTGGTTTAATACCTGATATTTCTGAGGAAATTGAAAACCCCTTTAGCTATGCCGTTAAATGACACAGAGGATTGGTTCATCAGTTGTGCGATTTTTGATCCACCTGACACTCCAGAACAACGCATCTTAAAAATACCCGAGGGGTTTTATGATAGTCGTAAATACATTTGTAACGTGTAAATAGCAGAAAACTTAGCTATGCGCAGTGGAGTAAAAAGAGGCACGTGACAGTGATCGGGTAATAGTAAACAAATGAAATTGATTTAATAAGTAATGTAGATAAATGAGTTGAATAAATTTAAAAATAAGATAACACATGCACTTAGGCTTAAACATAAACCTAGAAACACTTGGATAAAGAAACGTTATTCGCAATATCCAAAGGTGAAAGAATTAACAACTTCTCTAGCAAAATTTCTTAAGACTAAACTTCAACAAAAATAATTGCTACAAGCACTTAACAACCTTGCTTACTCAATAGAATTGTAAGAGCATAATTCAAAGTAATCAGCAATAACCTTTAGGCACGTGAGAAAGAATACTATTACATAATCTCAATAATATTAACATGTCAAACCATATACAACACACGGCCCATTCGTAAAACCTATGCGAATACACAATCAATAAATTCAAAGACAGGTAAGTAACACACTGATATCAAAAGTCTTAAACTTTGCCTAATATCTCTTAATTAATTAGCAACATCACACAATTAGGTCTGCACAGGTTTTAAAAACAGTAATAAACATTGGTCTTAACATTCCGACCGACATTTACACCTTACGGCAATTTAACGTAATTACAATGTCGCACAAATTTTTCCTACATAACAATTGTCCCAGTCCAAAGACCAAACAGATAAATCCGTAAAGCGTTAAATACAAGTAACAGTTATGAGTCTTTGACTTTGAGCAGTTCTTAAAGAATAAATCAATGACAAGGTATGGCACAATAAATATAAAAAGTCAATGTCCCGGAATAGTCCTTAATAAGTAACTAAGACATAGCATAGGATTTCACATGCGAAGTCTTCATGCACACTGCCAACAAAAATACAAGAAAACTCGTCAATATACTTCTTTTGCAACTACTAAGGAAAAATCACAGGCACTAATTAAGCTTGACAGGGAAAATTACGACGACGTGTGTATCTTGGAATCAACTGGCTGAATTAGAGTAAAACCGAACTCGTGGCGAACATATGCCAATAAGCCCGCCGGCCACACGCCTCTAATTATCAACTAGAGCGAAGCTCTTTCTGATACAAGTCTCCAAAACACGATTGAATTAGCTGGGCCTACAGAAAATAGTGTACTCACGATATTCGTCGCATATACCGTAATCGTCCGTCCGATAAATTGGGTCTTATCTCTAGCCCTCGAGCATGGAAAACAGCTGGCTTCGCTACTTTGTTGCCTCTAGACGAAATCTCCGCCGACAATGCTTGCCTGCCTGGCTCGTTCGTCGTTGTCCTCGCATTCATCGAAATTAACGGGCTTCCCACGGCTTCTTCGTGCTGATACCCATTGTCCGAGATACTCGTAATGGTACAAAGTTCCTTAGTCTTTTCCAGCCATTAACTCGTTCCCGCTCCGAAGAACGTTCCTTCTTCCTTTCTAGCGCGACCGTTTTTTCATTCCCTCTCACGATTAATTTGAAATTGCCTCGTCGCTCCCGATCAGCTCTCCCATTGGCTGAGGCGTGTTGATGGGTTTGACGGCACGACTGACGTTGCTCCGCCCCCGTCTTCGAGCGATAGAAGAATCGAGAGCGAAAGCGAATGCCAGTGTCAACGGAAATCGAGCTGGAATTTGATTTCCGTGACAACATTGTTAATACTCTCATTAAATTTATTCCATCAAAAGAACAGCCTTTTTTACAACATCAATCTCACGCCTAACATGTGTTTTCATTTCAAATGCACAGAGGGTCGCTTCATCAGTTTTAGTGAAGGTCTGTATTTCACATTAGGTTTACAAGCCAAACTTTCCGATTTGGAGCTTGTTATAGGCGAGATTTCAACCCCAATCAATCTCACATGAGGTTAATATCTGTATATAGACATCATCCAATTTCAAGTTGCGGAAAACACATTTGTTCCACTGCTACAAATCATTCCAGTTTTGCATGCTAGGTAAGAAGCGATTTATCAGATATTTCACCTGCCAGACAACCATCCCTTAAGTAAAAACATCATCAACACGATTAAAATTGCTGTTCATTCAGACCATGTGATTTGTTGTCGTTTTCATCAGGAAAAATAACCATCATAAAATAAAGTTCTCATAAGAAACAACTGTAGAGTGAGGTTGATTTCTTTTCTCTCCTCAAGATGCATATCCCCTATCATCCAAACCAAGAAGCAATTACACGTTACTATTTATATCAGAGGGGTAATGGCTTACCTGTGTTTAGATGGTCAGCATTTCAGAGAGACAATGTGATGGGTTCAGTATTTTCAAATCTGTTTTGCTTTGCAACACCTTTACTCAAATCTATTGATAAAATTCTTGGTCGTCATGCCCTTGTAGCGTCCCCTCCCCCGCAATACCAATTATGTGATACTTATAAC
>JAHWFO010096697.1:139971-166897 GCA_023313115.1 Rhysida immarginata | reverse complement strand
TCCAACAGAGGACCATGACGATCGCTCACGGCAAATTAATCTCTCAGAAACGACAATACAATTCACAAATTATTTCAAACGCACCACAAACAATAACCTCACACAACAAACAACCCTCACTACTATTACATAACCAACAAATAAACAAAACACTACGGATAATACCCCTTATTTGCTATTGCCTCATTCCTCCCCCCATCAGACACACGTGACTCATAAAACGTCACGTCACACCCTAAAGAACAGTGTTTCTGTTTTTAATGATGTGATATTTATATAATGAGGGTTCTGTCCAGTATATAACAGAGTGGATGAGTGCAGCATTCAACAAAGTTGATAAAAACTACAGAAGAAGATGAAACAGAAGAAGAACAAAACAGCAAAACGTCACGCGAAATTACATTCTAATTCGATTTTAAACATACGACCGTTATCATCAGTTACTACCTATTACATACCTAATCATGGCCTCAATGATACATGACGTAAGCACAGATTGCTTCAACAGCGAACTTGACATTTTTTCTATTCCCCATAAAAGCAGTCAACAGGAAAACGTCATTTCACAGAATATAACCAACAGCCATCACCAGTCAACACGGGACTATTGAATTCTTTCTGCTAGGTTTGGCAGGTTTTTACATAGATCTCGATTGAACAACATTGACTTTAGAAGTCATCATCAATAAAGAAGACAGGCTACCATCAGCTGGAGATAAAACAAGACCTGTGAACCTTCTCTTACATTCAGTATTCTTACAAGTTGACTGCTATCTGGGTGATGCTTTAGTTAGTCGTAGCAATAACTTATACCCATATAGAGCTTATTTTGAAATACGTTTGAACATAACATACCAAAAAGTGGTCAGGCCTCTAAACAAAGCCAGCACACAAAAGAGAAAATCTCGCACGAAATGGCATTTACTACATGGAAGGACCCATCCATTTAGACATCTTTCATCAGTCTAATGCTGCTACATTTATGGATTTTCACCTGAGACTTTACAGAAGTAAACCCGCCTTTGTTCTGATGTCCAATGTAGCTAATCCTAATTATCAGATTACAATCTGAAAAGCAACGCTGAATGTTGAGAGGGTTAAAGTTAATGCAGCTACATTATTAGCGCATGCAAAGAGTTTGCAAATCACTAAATCATTTTATCCTATTGGTTGAGTTGAAATGATGTCGTCAAGCATTATAGCAGAAAAAGAAATCGTGTCAAACAGAACTTAATTATTGGTCAGATTCCTACCCGTTTGATATTTGTATTTACAACGCAGAAAGGATCTTTTTCTTCAAACTCATTCAAGTTTCAACATTTCAATGTATCTTTCTTCTCACTGTCATTGGATACCCAAGAAACCCATCTTCATCCGTTGATGCCAGATTTTGCAAATGGTTCCTATCTGAGAGAGTTTGTTCACTCCATGAAAGCCCTTGGAATTTAGAAAGAACGCAGGGATGTAGACATCAACCAGTTTGCTTATGGTGCTGGTTAAACATTTCTCGCCTTTGATCTTTCAGGAGACTGGAATTCTTATACTGAATGATAGACTCTCATACGCAATGGTATAACACTCTGTAGAGAAACACCTTCACACGTCTTTTCCCATTGATCGCATTTCTTAAGATTGTTTACCCATCTTTACTCATTGCTAATATAGACGATTCCAGTAAACCAGGCGCTCACTGGGTTGGCTTCTTTATACCCTCAGACAAACAAGCATGCATCTTTGAATCTTTTGGGATGTTTCCTCAAGTAAAATTCTACACGTTCATGTCTGCACACTTAAAAATGCCTCTACAACACGAGAATAGTGCAATATCAGATGTCTGACACATGTGGCCATCACTGCCTGCATTACCTGAAATTAGCTGCTTGGGATAGTCTATGGATGCCATCATGATCAACGCTTATACAAACAAACTGATTCTAAATGACCTAATAGATGGTTGTCCAGAGAATGGAAAAGGTGATAATCCGTTGGAGCAAGATCTGGTGAGTAAGGTGGATGACACAAAGTTTCCCAGCCAAGCTGCTCTATGGTTTCTCTGGCAAACTGCACCACATGTGGCCAGGCGTTGTCATGAAGGGAGAGTACACCTTTGCGATTCACCAATGCTGGCTCCTTCTGCTGCAATGCTTGTTGCAAATGTTCCAACTGCTGGAAGTACAGGTCCCCAGTGATGGTTTGGCCAGTTGATAGCAGCTCGTAGTGAACCATTTGGCATCTAGTCTACCAGACACACAAGACTACGGGGTTCATCAGAAATGGAAATTTCTCCCGACCTGAATTTCTGGAACCAATGCCTTGCAGTGCATTCATTCACAGCATCAACCCCAAATGCAAGACACATTCGGCGACTTCATGCTGCTGCTGACAAGCCCACCTTAAAGTCATAAAGTAAACAACACCACCATTTGGCTTCACTTCTATACGAGATGTGATTGATGTGAATGCCCAACAGCCCTGTATTTATACAGGCTAACCTTCCTGCTTTCCCCCCTGACAGATTTTGGACCACACTGTACAGTCATATGCATATCTTCTATCACTTCCTTTTATGGCAACATAAAAACGGCAAGAACCTTTGTGGTTACCTAGTAGTTTAGCACGGGGTCTAGCAAGACATCAATGTACCAGTGCTTGTTGGTGAATGTAAAAAACTTGAACATATGCGTTTTTAACGTTCGGTTAAATCTTTTGGGTATTGCTGCTTTTAAATCTGATACTGTAGCAAAGAAATGTTGAGTTCTGTAAAATAATCTTGAACATGTTTATTTAAAAACTACTTACCTTTATCACTGTTCACTTTTAGAGGAACGTAGCCATCTGTGAATATTTTTTGAAAGGCTTTCGAAAGTTCTTGATCAGTCTTTGTTTTTAGAGGGACGAGCCTTGTGTATCGACAGAAAACATCAATGCAGGTAAGAAGTAATTTATATCCATAATTCTGCTTTGAGAGGCTTGTTAAGTTAACCAAGTCCACTTGAAATTGCACGAATGGAGAAAATACACGCATGCGATTATGAGGGTAATCGTGTTGAATAGGTTTATGTAGTATATGTAGTGTAGGCATGTTCTCCACCAAATCCTGCACGATAGCTTCATCCATGTCAAATATTTAAATCAAACCATTAGTAGAGGACAACTGTATTTGTAAGTACGTGTGAGTTCAGGGTCCTGTAGACCCCACCAGTAGGGTCCAATCAGGTACACACTTATCAGTTGAAACAATGCAGCAATTAACTGAAAATTAAAAATCAAGAAATACACATTGAAACAAAAGTAGATAATTAAAGGAGAGTGTAAAGAGTCTTGGAAAAAAATTTGAGTGGCCTAAAAACAAAAGTTAATTGGTTATTAAGCAAAACATTGTGATGGCCCAGTGAATTTATTCTTTGCTGCCAGAAGGGGTATATAAGCTGTTCAGCTGGCTTATATAGTTGGTGAGAACCAAAGACCACCCCCAAAAGGAACACACCAAAAAGTAGCACACTCAAAACTACCACGCCCAAAAGGACAACACCTAAAAAAAAAAACAAAACTACATCGAGCAACAGACCAGACCAGACCCATAATTTAGCAAAACAAGAAAATCAGAGATCCACCCTCCCAAACAGCCCCAGGGTACAAATCTAGCGACAGGGTCCCAGGGGACATTTGTGCATTCCAGAGTAGGCCGAGAACAAAAGAATTTTGTGTCAGGACCTTTGATCTTTTGGGAAATCACCCCCTCTATATTCCATTTGGAATTTGATCAGTACTTACGCTGTTTCCATGTTTTCTATATCTTCAACTACAGGATCTATGTACCTATCTTTATGATACCAATGATTGTATTATATCACTTAGCTTCAACATTTTCAATAAAATCACAAAATTAAATGTATTTTTTTTATCCGAATTACAAAAATTGGCATTTAGACCCAATAAAACTTATAGTCTGCAAGTGTCTTTTTAAATTATGATTTTAAACAGCGTAAATCTTTATATAAACTCTATCATTATGAATGGAGATATCCAAGAGCAGCTTCCAAAAGGAAACTTTTTTTATTAAAAAGGTAACTTTTAAAAAATTATTAATTGAATTTCCACAATTATTTTGATAATGTAACCTTGCGCATTCTCAACTGATTTCTCTTGGTGACATACCATATAACATCTTTTCATTTTGACTGCCCCCATTCCACAACAATATGTTGAGCAATACTGATCACCATGGCATTATTACATGTAGGGTGGGATTTTCTAATGAAGGTTCTAAATTCTGCACTGCAGAATAAATACATGAAAGCTAGGAATTAATTTTTTTATTGTTTATTGTTTAGGCTGCAAGATCATTTATGAAGATGTATGCTACAGCTTGCATAATAAAAACGATCAGAATACCGCAGAAACTGATTGCAATAACAGAAATGGACACTTGGCCACGATTAAAAATGCTGACATGTCCGAAGTAATGGCTGAACACATGTTAAGGTAATAATTTCCCTGAATTTACTTATTAAGAATATTTTCTATATCATGTTCATTTAAGCATTAGATCAATTTAATAATATCGATCAGTTTAAAGTTGCGTATTTTGTTAATATACAAAGTAGGTCAAAAAGATTGTCAAAAGAAAAGTTGCTTAGCCAAGGCCCAATTGAATATACTGCCAAAGATGCAGGATGATGGATTATCTTTCAAAGTTAACCCATGTGATACTGAAAACATCAAAGCATCGGTTCCTTGCAGTCTCGATAGTCTAGCTTGTCTGGCGTAATCGAGGCTGCGGTGTTTCGTATACGCTGTTTTACACTCACTCACCAAAAGTCATGGCACACCTCTCCAATCAGGTTCCCTGTCCGTGATGAGACAGATCCCGCTGCTTCCATTCTCGGAATGCAGGTGCACAGGACTCCTTGATATCAATCATTGTAAGCAAAACTAGCTATCCGCATTTGAACGGGGGATGATAGTTGGTGCCAGACGTATGGGTGCCTCAATATCAGATGTAGCCAACCCTGCAATTTTCCCGCACAACCTTTGGAAGGGTCTATCGAGAGTACACCCAACGAGGGGTTACAACGCATGTCGGAGAACGGACGGGCCGCCCACGCCTCATTGATGCTAGAGGTGTTCGCTGGGTCACCTAGCTTGCAACTGCTGACCGAAGGGTAACAGTGGGCCAAATCACCACGCGGTACAACCAGGGACGTCCCACAACTGTGTCCGTGATGACAATTCGGCGAACTTTAGCAGCTGCAGGCTTTGGGAGCAGGAGGCCCAGACGGGTGCCACTCTTGACAGCTGCACATCGTCAGCAACGCCTAGTCTGGGCCAACCAACATCGACATTGGACCGCTGAGGACTGGCGAAGGGTTGCCTGGTCCGACGAGTCATGGTTTCAGTTGCAGCGGGCTAATGGCCGTGTCCGTGTCTGATACAGGCCACACGAGACCAGGTACCCCACTTGTCAGGTAGGGACCACTCAGGCAGGTGGAGGCTCCTTACTGGTCATGAGTGTTTTCTCGTGGCATACAATGGGTCCATTGGTGCATCTGATATCCACTCTGCGTGCTACTTCCTACGTCGATCTGCTTGGGTACCGCTTGCACCCCTTCATGAATTGTTTTTACTCCGCAGTCGACAGCATGTTCCAGCAAGATAATGCTGCTTCACATACGGCCTTGTGACATGGCAGTGGCTGGAGGAACATGCTACCGACATCACGACAATGATTTAGCCTCCACGTTCCCCAGATTGCAATCCCATTAAACATTTGCAGTGCCTGTGAATGTGTTCCAGGGACTGGTAGACTCTTTTCCTCGACGGGTCACCGCCGTTATCCGGCCAAAGGGGGCCCAACATGTTATTAGGCAGGTGTGCCATGACTTTTGGTGAGTGAGTGTAAATCTACCATGTCCTGCGGCATAACATCTAGTCCCTCTGGGGTCATATTATTAGACTAACCGATACCTCGTAGTGTTCATTGACGTATGGGTAGCAAGATACGTGAAATTTCGCGGTCTTTGCAGGATTGCTGCGTAAATGTTTTAAACAGTTCCTGCCGAAATCAATTGTCGGCCTGTACTTTTTCCCTTACAGAAACAACCTATTTTCTGAAATTTTTTATCCACTAGGCGATGTTTTTCGGCGATTTGGCACTTCCAATTATATCCCAAAATATGTTCCATCCCTGCATGTTGCCGTTATTTTGTGTAACAGCGTACCACAGCGTCCCACTCTGCATGTGGTGGGCTCATATTTGTTGGATAAAACTTGGAGGGATAATATATTCTGACGATGTTTTGAGTGCAGTTTTGGTGGAGGTAACGATGTTTTGAGTGCAGTTATTTCTTTTGACGATGTATTGAGTGCAGATCCATCTGCTCAGTTGGAGGACTCCTATATTAGAATGGTCTAAGACGCCTAGATAAGAATGGTCTGCCAGAATGAAATACATGCATTCCTTACGCCTATCTCTTGGATATCTCGTTTCGATTTCTTTACTTATTTGTTTTGATATGAGAATTCTTCTGTGAGGATGACATGTGCGGTCTCCTTCAATCTTTGTACGAGAATCATATTTGTTGCGGTCTAATATTTTTTAATGATGATATTGTTGTAAGACATTTACTTCGTAGCTGTTGTCTTCACATTCTTCAGGAAAAGTCTGGTCTGGATTTAAAAAAAACAAAAACAAATAAACATGAAATTTAAATTATAGTGAATCAACAAAATCATACTAAAAGATGAGACCTCGTGATCTCGAAAATTTCTACTGCTATCCACCGTCAATGTAAGAGAGGCAGCGGCATTGTTTTATTTACATGTATATCAAATTCTCTTCATTATTCCGTGTCCTCTCAGTACACCGAGATCACACTTGATTTTGAGATTCTTACAGATATAATTAATAATAAATACTTTTATTACTGTATATTTCCCGACTTCCGGCCAACTTTCGATCTTTTTAAGATATCTTTCTATGCATCTGGACCTTAACCTGTGAAGCAAGAATATAATTTAATCTGGACTTCTCAAAATCAACGACCAATTCGGATAATTTTCGGGATCTAATCTCCTGCGTCGGCCTTTCTCAAGCTATCCTCTCCTTTCGTCATTATTCTTCAGCTCACAATACCTATTCTACCTTAGACCAATGGTTTGCAGCCCACTCGGATAACTGTTTTAGCGGATCTCTTGATCTGGCCATTTCGGACAATTTCCTAATCTTTTACTTCTGTGCTCCTCTAACCATTCCTAAACTTTCATTTTCAGCTGTTAATCATAGATTAGTTACATCCTCTAGATTGGCTACCTTTCACTCTATCTTGAATTAACAGACTGGCAAGAGTTGTTTAATGATGTATTGATGTTCATTTCCTAATAGATAAGTGTCACGGGATTCGGGATCTGATTCGGAAAGAAAAAGGAATTCCGCGACCCGAATATTCGTTAATAGCCAATTCAAGAAAAGACAGAAGGAGATCCCCCCCGGGAAGCATGTTTGCTATCCACGCAGAGATAGAGGCAGTTTCGCGATTATGTCGTATGAGGGCGCACACGACCCTATCCAGAGTAAGGTTTATAAAAGAGCAAGGTCTATAAAACCTCTGTTTTGAAAGTATTACAGCAGTACAATATATATTTATTTTTTAAAGAATAATAATTGGATCTATGAGGATTTTTTATACACGCCATACCTCAGATGTTTAAATTATTGATGAAAAATAGGAAAGAAAATTCCACAGCCTGGGATCGAACCAGGAACCTTCTGCTCACCGTGCAGATGCGCCAGCCAAAAGCACCAGTCTCTATATGTTATTTTAAAGAAAATTTCAACAAAACTGGAAAAAATACTATTTAAATATGTGCAAAAATAAGATGCTTAATAGTAACTATCAAATCTGGCTTGCAAAAAGCACTTCCTATTTTTATGTTCTCCCTTCCTTCCTCTCTTCCTGTTTCCTTACCGCTTTGATTATTGCTTGCTTACGTTACTCCCTCTACAAATAGCACTATTATGGACCCCGAAACTCGATCACTGTTTTAAATCTCATAATTTCTTCAAAAATTTGCCTTTGTATACAGGGTGAGTATAAGTGTAACAAATCTGACAATTTATTGTGGAAGTCAGGTTTAGCATAAAAAATCATATGAACATGATTCCTGTCATGTGTAAATATAAAAGCAGAGTGAATTTAACGTGTCAGAGTGGAGGAAGGGAAAACAGCCTTTAAAATATCGAATATAAGTTTAATATCCATATAAAGATATTCCATGAATTAATTTAAGTTTTTGGTAAACTAAATAACAAGTAAAAAATAATTATTGAATCTTCATCAATCCAAGTGGTCTTCTTCGTGATAGGACCCAGAGCCCTTTTCCAACGGCTTTACTCGAGCTGGGCTGGCTAAGATAAAATCCTCATAGGCAGGATGGATACATCTGGAGTTAGCGTTGAAACGAAGACTGGGTTGGATGTCACTCATAATCGCCGCAAATTCGGAAGGCGGCGACCTCTCAAAATAAGTCAACTGCTGGTGGATGACTGTCAAGAGAAAAGGTAAGTGTTAAGATTGAATTCAAGAGTTCAGACACAACTTCACTTAAATAAATTTCCTTCAGGCAAATAATAAGAAGAATATGCACTTTACCCTGATCCGCTTCCCCCTCGCTTAAGCGGTGAGACTCCAGGGCGCCCATCGGGAATACCGGCTAACGCTGCAGGACGATCTATGTCGGCAACGGGAACTTTACCCAATAGGAAAAGATTCTGGCTTAAAGACTTGGCGTGATGCTCTAAAACCAAATCCCTATCGTGTTCAGTTATGACTGGCAGATCTATGGAAGAGCCCACTCGTTCTTCTGCTTCTTCTATTTGACTACTGGGGTAATATCCTGATGAATAATTTGAAGAACCAACTTAGTGACCATGATATATAAAAGTTCGAGATTTGCAAAAAATGTCTCTTTCTATTGGTATGGTGACAGCGTGCAAAGTCTATGATACCTTGATTGCTGGCTGAGGGTAGGTATTTCTTTTTACTTATGGAGGAAACGATGCACGTCAAGCACTTTCCACACCTAGGTCTTAGTTTTTAAGCCGCGGGCTGATTTTGTCCAATTCGGTTTCTGCTCCGTATTATGGTACCCTCCTCTTGCTGATGGACATGATTTTCTTTATTAAGAATGGAATTAATATTAATGCTGTATGTTCAAGATTCATATGAGAGAGTTCACCCGTTTCCTTCTTGCTTGAAGATTGCCTTGTGTCATACACATGGTACAGATTCTTAAGCCGGACTGTCGTTTCCTTTGTGGCGACCTTTCGTCCTCGTCCTTCTTTAGGTTGATGATCATCTTTATGGAAGCATCGTAGACATTGGTTAGTTTTTAAAGAATTTGACGAATAATCGGCAGCATTCCTTTGGCGGATTCGGCAGCTGTTGGAACTAAGGCTGATGGTAATGCCTCAGCAAACAATTTAAAAAGTCATGTTCAGATGCCTAGGCGCACATGCAATAAAGAATAAAGAATCGTGCAGTCCACGGACTGCGACGGCTTTATATAAACGTCTCAGTGTGACGTCCAATCGCAAAACGACGAACCATTAAAATTCGGCCGGTAAGGTGAGATGAAATATACGGTCACCTCCGACGACCGAAGGCAGACGCTTGGATAACGAGAAGCGACGCTTAAAACAAGCAGACCTAACTGTAGCCAAGAAGGAGAAAAGATCTTAAGTTGCGAGGCTACTTTCCTTCACACTCCGGAAGGTGATGGATTCTGCCTAAAAGATCTTTCCACCCTAGCACACAATATCTCTTTGTTGATAAGAGTTATTGGTACGGCTATGTACAACAATGGGTCGCTGATGGAATCGTCAATCAGCAAACGTACAGATTGATAAGAGAAACTCACCAACCTGTAGTGCTGCTTGAAACGATTCCGAATGGAATGTGCGAATGGGCACTCATAAAACAAATGTTGGATGGTCTCGACCACGCCACAAAACAAACACCTAGCAGACCCAACCACTATCCGCTGATGTAAACGTTGAAATGTGTGGAAGCCGTGGTACAGCAGCCTCTATTGGAAATTGAAAACCGTCCGCTCGAAGATAATCATTTTCATTACCTTCAAAATACACTGCTGGCAAAAAAAATACAATACATAAAAATTGAAGGGAATGGGTCAATTTATATGAATTTTTCGCACACGTAGCTTTGGTGTCATACAAGAAATGATTCAAATTGCAAGGCAATACATCCAGAAGAACGTTGTACAGGGTGGCTCCCATGACGCCCCTGGATAACAATGGTTCAGTTTGGCATCTGTATTGTAATGGAACAGGCCGCCGTGCTCCTCTACAACAACTCACGTAGTTTGACGGTGGTCGGATTCTGGGACTTCGATAGCCTGGATGGTCTCATTGGCGTATCGCGACGCAGATCGGTCGTAATTTATCTGTGGTGGCTCGATGTTGTCAACAGCGGTTTACGGAAGGAACGCATTCACTAGACCTTATTCTAGACGCCCACACTGTACTGACCCACGCTACTGCCGAATCGTACGAGAAGCTTTGAGCAATCGTACAGCATCTACAGCAGAGATAAGGACCAGATTGGCAACCGTTTGCTAGCTGCAGGACTGCGGGCAGGGATTCCTCTAGCCAGACTCTCACTTTTACAAGAATAGTGTTGCGCGATTGCAGAGGTGCCGCGAAAGAGCCAAATGGAGGTCTGTGGTCTTTAGTGATGAGAGCAGATTTTGCTTGTACGCTAGTGATGGACGTGTACGTGTGCATCAAAGAGCAACAGAGCGCCAACTTCCACGGTGCATCCGTTTATGGTACACAGGTCCAACTCCTGGCCTAATGTGTGGGTTGCGATCAGTCTTAGTATTTGTGGATGGACCATTGAACACCATTCGGTACGTCCAGTAGACTGTGGAACCTGTTCTTCTGCCCCTCTTGCAGCAGAAGGGTAACATATTTTTCCAGTGGGATAACGCCCGTCCACACACTGGCCGTGTTAGCTTGCAGACCTTACACAGCATGTGGCACTATTTCCCTGGCCAGCACGATCTCAAGACTTGTCATTAATTGAGTATGTGTGGGACATGATGGGATGTAATGTCCATCGTCGCTTCAAATCAGCTGCAACAATTCCACAATTGCGCGAGCATGTTCAGGAGGCTTGGAACAACCCTACTCCAATACGACATCCAACATCTTTATGACCATGGATAGTCTGGGTGTTGACGAAAAAAAAGTCATTGGTCGCATCCAGTTCGGTCTGCTGGAAAAACCGTACAAAACACAGATGACCCCAATCTTTGGTGTAAATTGGCGTAATGCAGGTAAAAGAGTCATTAAAGTCAATTGGAAAGTCTATAAAAGTCAGGTTGATGAATATTTATAACCACTGGCAACAAAGGAGGTATTGGCAGCCTGTTCATCCTAAAAAGGAAGCGCAGATGCAAAAACACAAAGTCCCGGCCATATCGGAGGTTAGGTCTTAATAAACCTCACTTTGACCAGCATCGAGGTAGAAAATCGAAAGTTTCTGTCAAGGCAGGCGACACATTTTGCGATCACTTCTTGCCAGTGAAAAGTAAAGACGAAAAGACATAACACTGTCATTTGGCCACACGATGTTATTGGGAAAATTTTAAGAGAGTCCACAGTCCAGTTCCCAATAGGAATACCTTTAGACTTGAAGAGGTTAATGGAACTCCCCGTCGAAGCACTATGTCACGTGTGTACGCAAGTTTCCTGATGTTAATCGACGCAGCTGGCAGATCATGCCCTCGAACATCTGAATGGTGATTCAGATATTGTAGTAATAGTTCCAGATTAAAAATGTATAGGAGGGGGAGATAGACGGCAGCTTCGCTTAACACCTTTTAAAAGTTCGAAGGTGGACGATATGGAAGCATTAATCGCCATACTTGATGTGGCCGAAGTATACAGATGCGAAAATAATCGTAGCAAAAGTCCAAAGATGAAGTTGACGAAACACTTCAAAGGGAAAGATGTGATTCACTTTGCTAAAAGCCTTTTCCTGGTCAAGGTTCAATACAGCAGAGTCCGTTATCGAACACAGGCCTCCTCATTACAGCTTAAAGCTTCAAGTACATCCAGGTCGCGATCATATGGTGCTCGCAGCACAAAGCTCGGGATACCTGGCAGAAGTCGGGGGCTGGCCGCTCATCAAGGTACACTCAGACCGCAATAAGTACTCCTTGACAGAACGCATATCACGCGCACGGTGTTTCTTTTGTTTGCCGTAAGAAGAGGATAAACACAGAAACCTACCTTGGCCGCCTCTGAGTGTGCTCGTTCAGCGGGCTCTGCGCTCAACCGGGTAAACAACGTGATTAGACATCAGGCTCTTGGCTGACGCTGATGCATTAGTCGATGTCCCGGCGTTCCGCGTCTCGTAACTACTGCCTCGCTTTCAAAATGTGTGCTCTATAACGAGACACACCATAAGACGGCACCGAGAACGATTTCATACTCTTACGTTTAACTTAAAAATACTACGACAAATGTGACTTCTGATCATAATAAAACAGTCAATAGTTCGTACACGCTTCCACTTAAAAGGGCACACTAGAACGAACACGTTCAATTAGAGCGCAAACGACGATCATGTTCTAAGCGAGTAAAAGCGATAGTTCAGAGCAGCACACACAACTACTCAACACGAGGCACGGGCGGATCAGGTACGGTTCCCATAAACAGAATAACAACAAAAGTACTCACCAATTCGCTGCACCTTACTTACACCTGGTTTCCAACAACAGGGGTCCTTGACGAAACGACCAGTACACATAGAATACCAGCAGCCTCAAGTTTTCGAACATCGAAGACGCCATTCCCTTGTTGCGCGTTACACACTTGTTCGCGCAAGTTTCCACTGAAGTCATACAGTTCGACACCTGAATGGAGGGGTTGAAGATGATAGTCAGAACTCTCTGACCATGTGAGGAAGAAGAGTTACTGTAAAATTGTCCATGGGGGTACCGACTTCGAAGGCCGGGTAGATCCTAGCACCGTTGTGTTGAAGCCAACTTGACCTCTTGAAATAAGAGAATGTCTGGCATATACAGAGAGATAAACGTTGACAACACCGACTGCTTAAAGGATGAACCAAAGGATCGAACAATCAAAGACAGGACCTTCATTCTGAGAATTTAAGATGGCGGAAGCTGACCTATATCTGATGGGGACTGGATCCTCAAGGTTGTGGACTGAGGCTCAGAAGTCCTTCGGATCGTGAGCAAGTGCGGCCAGAGGAACAGCTAAGATGGTGGCTGGAGCTGCTTTCTCGCTCAGATGACGATGACGCCTTCCCATCCTTCCTACTACCATGACGCAAGGATTTTCTAGTGGGATTCTGGCCGATAGAAGTCCATCTCGCTGCGTAGAAGTGGTTGTAGATTTCGCATTGCAGACTGCTGGACCGATAATGACACTGGATGGGCAGGTTGCGACGACAGATGCGATGGGGAGGAAGGGGTAGAAATTCCTCCCTTGACATCGCCGACACGAAACACAATAAGGCATCATCGACATCCCTTGCAGGGC
This sequence comes from Rhysida immarginata, assembly GCA_023313115.1. Lineage (NCBI taxonomy): Eukaryota > Metazoa > Arthropoda > Chilopoda > Scolopendromorpha > Scolopendridae > Rhysida > Rhysida immarginata. Next base: position 153,306 of record JAHWFO010096697.1, on the reverse strand, counting down.
TCGCATTATCAGCCATCAAGATGTCCTTCGTGATGGCTTCAATAAGCTCTGAAGGCGGAGGCGATGGTGGTGTAATATCCCTTGGCTCTTAATGTGGAGCTGGAGGTGGCGTGTCATCTCGCAACTCTCGAGGCGGAGGTAGAGATAGACCATCTTTCTTGGCACTGAAGGCAGAGATGATGGTGTCATCATCAGTGTCGGCTGAACATGCAATCGATGGGTCGAAAGCCCTCTCTGGGCAACGGTAGCATTCGCCCACAATTCGAGAACAAGTCTTTTCATGAGGGAGCAGTCTCTCCTGACGTGCGAGGACATTTTACGGTATCAGCAGCACTGCCTCATTTCCTTATACAACACGAAGACGCCTTCGCCATGCAATGTAAGGGAATCCGGGTTGATCCTGTCCAATCTCATCTCAAAGAGAATGTCACCATTTTTAAGACTGGAAATGTCATTGTACTCGGGACGGTAGAAATTCTTGATGTACTTCTCAGAGAGAAGCAGTGAAATCCCCCTGACGTGGACGGTAAGGTGGTCAGGATCAGCGTGATACAGATTGATGGTGGTGTTGCCAACTTGTACACACTCTGTATCTACAATGCGCTTGGCAATATTACGTTGCCTAAAAAGCATTCTCGATTCCGTGGAAGAGAGTCTTTGTAGGACTAGAATTGCGGGATCTTTAAATGCTAAAGCAGAGGGTATGCCTGTTTTGGCACACAGTCCGTTCATGAAATCGCAGACAGGGTAGGGCCCATCCACCACAACCATAACCAGAAGGTTACAAATAAAGTAATTATAATAAAGTCACAAACTTTGGTGCCACAGGAGGGGAGGGTCAAACAACTCAAAGGCACAACAAACGGTCACTCACAATATGTCACTTAAGTTCAAAGAAAAATAAAGTCACTAGCACAATCGCAGGTGAAAAAATTAAGCACTCAGGTCGGCGTCTTGTGTACCACTTTTCATCCTGGAAGGAACTAAGGCTCTCTCTCTTTCCTTCCTCTTCCTTTTATCCATCCTTTTTGGATTATGAGCTGCATCTGCGCACTCCTTCCGCCAATCCTCGCTGTTAGCTCCGTTCTCTCTTTTTTCTTCTTCGGCTGTTCTATTTTTAGAAAGGGAGTATTCTTGCCGGCATCTCCGGTTCGGCACCTGCCGGTACATATGATGCCAAGCCGCCAGATTCGACAACCATATCATTTCTCTCCATCTTATGTCCTGACAGTTTCCAAGCCAATTAGGTACAGACTAACAGCGAATTATAAATTTAGTAGTGTAGTAGCAGATAGTTAAACAAAGCATATGTTATATTTTTTATATTAATATTTAATTTAAAAGTATATAGCATACGATTTATTATAAGAAGTGCTCAAAATGAATACAAGCAGGACACATATGAATTATCGAAATATAAACAAGAACTAGTCTATTCGTTACTGCGAATGTGATTTCCCGTTGGAGTAACTTTTCACAAGTATTGATGTCAACACTGCAGGATTTTCGATCAGGCGACCTCAGAGACCAAGCGATAAGACTTCCACGAACAATCGCTCTGTTGGGTAAATACATTCGGTTACTTGTCTTCCACAGCAAGCAGATGCATGCCATCATGTTGGAATCACATTTGTTGGAGAATATGAAGTGTCTTCCAGCATCTCATAAACGGTTTGATCTAGTAATGTAGCGTATCATTTTGCATTTATCAAACAAAGTGATATTAAGCGATATAAAGTGGTATTGAAATCTTTTGGGGATTCTGGAGAGACCATTGATTAGTTGTGAGTGGTAGTTTTTGTTTTTATTAGTAACAATATGCATGTATGTCACGTGGATTACGTCAGAGAAGATCGTCGGTGGGAGGAGAAAACGATAATGACTTAAGAAGAACGTCAGGAAAACGCGTTGTCATCCCGAAGGAACCAGGTGGGTCGAAAAAAAGGAGAGGGAAGAAAAAGTAAGATGGCGACGTCGGCAACGGCACGAAAATGGTGCTCGAGGGAAAAATTGTAGTTTACCGGGAGCGAGTGACGGCCCTCGCCAAGCGGAGCAAAACCGTATGTGGTTGAAGAGTACGACCGGGAATGAATCGGCGTCGAGCGAGGAGCACGGAGGCTACGGAACGACAAGCGACGGCACGTTGAGAACGGCTGGCGAGAGGGGTGAACCGAAGCCGCAGAAAGCGTCGGAAGTGAGAGCCCGCCGGAGTCCTCGAGTTTGGAAGAGCGACTCGCAAAAGCTTTGGAGAACTTTGTAAGCTATATAGAGACTTCATTAGATTCGACGGAAAATAGTCGACGTGAGGAAAACCAGCCTAGTCAACCATCAATACCTACTACGGGAGTTAATGGAAGACGTCCAATAATTACCGACGGCAGAGAGAGTGGAACGCCCGGACAATTACAGAACGGTAGGCCTTTCATATGTTTAAGAGAAACCGTGAATACTTGTAAATTTATTTATTTTTTGTCCGCAAAAACCGCATTGTTGCATGAATTGTTGCATAAAAATGAGTTTCGCGTGGTAAATTTTGAATACCATTGTTGTAGCCGTTAGTTTTCTCATAACAATGCTCATAACTTGCTGATTATTGGCGAAAAAACGAATGATTATGCTTATATAAATATGCATACGGGATAGCATATTTACCACTAGTTTACAAGTAAGCGAACTTTTGCACTTATCATTATTTCGAGTGGGGTTCGTGCCTCAGTATTAATTGACTTTCAAACGATATTTACACCGGACGCAAACGAGTTAAGGGAAGACGACCAAGCTATCGGAGTGTTTCCGTTTTCCATTGCCAATTACCTGTTAAACGGAACAGGCGGAATCATTCCGGAGTCTTCGTTCCCTGCGACTGTATGAACTTTTAATTACCGTAGTTATTCATCGCAAGCAACAAGACGGAGGGGTCGCTTTGCTTCCCTGCAAAGCTAGTCATATATCAAGCGCTGAGCCCTTCTACAATTGGCGTTAAAGACACTGCATTTCTTACCTAATGAGTAAAAGTGACCTGGATGGACTGAATTTATGTTTAATTAAAATTATCAAGTGACATGATCATAATTATTCTCTTTTCCGGTGAAAAAGGATCAGCCCGATCATCGCAACGGAGTTGTTCAATTGGATCTACATTTGACGGCGTATTCATCGAGTTGTGTATGTAATAATTTGTGCGAGAAAGAAAATTCGCAGCAGAAAGTGTGTGCTATTGTTAAGTGTTTACGATGAGCGTCGGAAATTGTGAGTGCAATTCCACTGTTTAAGTGCGTATAATTCCAAAATTTTATTTTCTTGTGTTGATAATCAGTACGTGCTATTAAAAATCGTCAGCAGCGATAAGCACTTGATACGACGAGCGAAGGCAACGTCATTATCTACTTATCCCTTTTTCAAGTTAAGTACATCGGCAAGGTGCACGATTGTACTTCACTATAGTGATAAAAGAAACGAAAGATAAAGGAAACTGGCGCATGTGTAAGTGAATAAAACTCGTTCAACCAATCAGAAACGAACAGTAATCAGGGCATTACTTACTACTGATGACAGGTATAAGTAATACCTCGTTTCCAGTCCGTTTCTGATTGGTTGAACGAGTTTTATTCATTTACACATACGTCAGTTTCCTTTTTCTTTCGTGCCGGGCACTATAATTGTAAGTCGACAAAGGCGTAAGCTACCAAAGGGGTTAGTCTACGAACATTGACTGTCAATATTATAAATATTCTTGAAATTATTTTTCCACTGCGAAACGTTCTAGCTTTAAGCTTTATCATTTCTACGTAATTCTTTATCATAAGCTAATGATATCATTTTTATTCTGGTGAAATAAAAAGACTTATTTATGCATTATTTTTCTCGTTCCCAGTTTCTTGTCAATTTACTCTGCTAACCCACGTGACAATGTACTTACTATACTACACTTAAAAAAGTTTGATCTCTTATAATTCTATAACGAAATGAAATAGGGCCTAGGTTCATATACCAATTATCATTTAAAATGCCCACTCCAACAAATTAAGCTCTCCAACAAAATTACTATTTACGACTCACTGAAGTTCAAAGTTACCATAAACCGGGGTTACTTTGCACAAGAGAACGCAAACATTTGCTGCTCTTAAAAACTCATTTTGTGTTGAATGATTTTGTATTTAACAGTTTAATGCAATCTTATTGTAAACCAAAATCATTCAACACAACTAAGACCGGCAAATGTTTGACCGGCAAATGTCCAAAGTAACCCCGGTTTACGGTACTGAAATACACATATTTGAAATATAAATATTTTGAAAAGCAACAGTCAAAATATGAATATAGTAATTGCATATTATTGTAAATAAGTCATATATACAGAGTGAGTTTAAAGTCGTGCACATCAAAGTTTAGCTGCCCGTAAAAGTACCAGTTTGAAAATTTAAATGAAAGTAAAGTTGAAATGTTTGCTTTTATTTTTGCAGATAATCTTTAGGTGTTACAATAAATGTTCGAAATCACGTCCTCTTTCGCGAATACAACAGCGTGTGTATTCTTTAGCGAACAGAAGATTGTGCCCCCCCCCCTCGCTCACCAGATTTATCACCCCCTAATTTCTTCCTATGGGGTTATCTGAAAAATATGGTTTATGTGAATAGTCCACATACGATTGCTGACATTGTGAGATGAAAACTAGCGTCACAATAGCCATTTCTAACATTATTGCCATGCTCTGCAGAGTCTCACAAAATCTGGTAAAACGAACACGCTTTTGTATTCGCGAAAGACGACGTCATTTCTAACATTTATTGCAACACCTAAAGTTTATCTGCTAAAAATAAAAGCCAACATTTTAACTAATCTCTGTGATACTTTATTTTCATTTAAATTCTCAAACTGGTACTTTTACGGGCAGCTAAACTTTGATTTGCGCGACATTAAACTCATCCTGTACTTTCTGTATTTTATATAGAATGGTTAGTTTTTTCTTTCAGATTTATAGGAAGCCATCAATCGGATTTAAATGTTAATCAATTTTGGATTGGCTTAAATGATAAGAAACACGAAGGAAGGTTTATTTATAGTGATGAATCTCCGCTTCTTTCTTCAAACTATACTAATTGGGAATCTGGACAACCGGATAATGGAAACTTGGGCTCATACTACCCTTACGTGTATGTTGAGCACTGCGTAAGCATGAGTGCTTTTACTCAGCTGTGGTACGACGAAAGATGTGACCTGAACAAACCATATATTTGCGAATATAAGGGTAAATATTTAATATTATGTTTTGATATATTTTTAAAAAAACAACATTGACTTGAATATTATACGTATATCATATCGATTTTATTTTCTTAAAGCGTGTAAGGAGTTTATCTTGGAACGAAGCTCCTTCACTCATGAGGCATTTATCTAGGTTTATATCGATTATTCCAAAAATGAGCGACGATTTGAAAAATTAATTAACGAAAAGCGGAAGGCGATAGAAATGTACGGTTTGCTGCGTTCTGCTTAAGAAACTAGGGAAATTTTTTTCGCACCATTGCAATTTTTTGTCATATTTTTTCACGGAAAGTTTTTAATAAATAAGTTCTAAAATTAATATATCTTATTTAGTTAAGAAGGTTCACCAGAAACTGTGGATATAATAATCTAAAGTAAAAAAGAGAAGACACTTTTCCAGAAGAATTATTTAATATACGTATATACACAATCATATCAATGAATTATGACCAGCACCCCTTCAAGGCACACGCATGGTTCGCCCCAACAACGATTACACATTGCAAAATTTGCATAACAGGCTGAGAAAGCTTTAAAGCTGGTGCATCAAACGGCAGGTGCACAAGCATCAAGATGGGTAAACGTCTGGATTTAACGGACATCCAAAAAGGGATGATAATAGGCTATCGCAGCAAGGGTGGCACCATCTCCAAAACTGCGCGATTTGTGAACTGTTCATGGTCCGCTGTAGTGAAGGTGTACAAAGAGTGAACAGCAGGGATAGAAATCGCGTCCCAACGCTATCACTGTAAAGGGTCACGAGCCATTGACCAACGGGGTGAGCGGTGCCTAGGACGAATCGTAAATAGGTGACAGGAGAGCCACAGTCCATCAACTGACCACCAGTGGTGCCAACAGACGTGTATCTGACATTACCGTTGAACGCACCCTGCTACGGATGGCCCTGAACAGTCGACGCATGGTTGCTGCACCCATGTTGACCAGGGGTCATCGTCAGTGACGCCTAGAATTTGCACGTGAGCAGCGCCGTTGGACCACAGACGAGTGGGCTAAGATCGCCTTCTCCGACGAGTCAAGGTTTTTGCTCCATAAGATTGACGGGCGATGGCGAGTGCGTCGTGAACGCCATGAAAAGAGACTGCAGGAGGCTATTGTGGGCCGGAAACAGGCTGGTTGGGGGTGGTATGCATGTGTGGGGGATCTTCTTTTGGGAGCATTTAGGTCCACTGATTTGTCTAGAGGGCAATTTGAATGCCTGTGGCTATATGTCAATCGTAGCGGACCAGGTGCACCCGTACATGCTCACGATGTTCCCCTAATGTGATGGTGTGTTCCAGCAGGACAAGGCACGTCTCCTTCTGGATTGGTTCGAGGAACACTCTACTGACTTTCGAGTGTTCCCTTGGCCCGCTAATCCATCAATCCAATCGAACATCTGTGGGAGAACCTTGATCGCCATGTACGGCAGCTGGACCTTCCACCTATGACTCTCCAATCGGACACATACCGCGCACTTCTTGCGACCATGCCACGACACCTAGCAGTAGTTACAGCGGGGAGGGGTGGCTACTCCCATTACTAAGCGGGTGGTCATAATTCAGTGATATGACAGTGTATATTAAATAATTCTTGTGGAAAAATATCTTATTTAATTATAAACCAAAGATGACATAGTATTAAATTTAAAGCAAGTCGTGACTGAATCCGTCAATATCGACAAAGTTCGACAACAAATGGCGCCGCTGACGGGGAAAAACTATAAAAAAAACAATGTTTTCAAAATAACCATTTGCAGCAACAACGTGACGCGTCTGAGGAAAAACTTCGCAGACGCCCGTGCAAGCATTTCAGTTGGAATGCTGACGAGACGAAATGCGTAGTAAAGCTCTAGATTAGGAGCTCCTAATGTATGCTTTAATGCGTAGTAGAGCACTAGATAGTAAGGCTCTGGATGTAACTAATCTAGAGCTTTACTAGATAGAAAATAGCGGCACCATCTGTATATGTTGACGAACTTTGTAACTAATTTTGAAACACAAATACTGGAATACAATAAATAAAAGTTATTATTACAGCTTTTTTCTGTTGGTTTAATGTAAGTTTCAAACATTTAATGTTTGTTTCATATCATTTAATGTCTTTTTCACATCATTTAATGTTCGTTTCACATCATTTAATGTGCGTTTCAAATCATTTAATATTCGTTTCACATCATTTAATTTTCGTTTCAAATCATTTAATGTTCGTTTCAAATCATTTAATGTACATTCCGATACTTTAATGCACGTTTCAAATCAAATAGTGTAAGCATTCAAAATAAATAATGTGTGTTTCAAAATTGATAATGTGAAGTCTACATGTATAATGCAGGTTTGTAAAGAATTTATTGTAAGTTTTACTAAAAACAAATACAACTTTTTTGTAATGTGATTTACAGAATACTATTCATATCTGGAATAGTTTAAATTTATAATAATTTAGCAATTGTATGTAAGAAATTACTGTATGTAGAAATACAGTAAAAAAGTAGCATTGTACATATATGCACTATAAAGAACTAAAATGAATAAAAATGTAAATATTTGTACACAGTAAATTACAACTCTTCTTCCTCTTCTTCATCTTCTGGGACATCACTTTGTATTGCTTGGCGCTGTGCACATGGTACTAGAAATTTATGGCTATGTCGTACCCAACCCATGCAATCACTTGGCGTAATCTTCTCACTAGCTTCTTTTACACTTTGGAGAAGAGCAGGTCGGTCTTGTACATGCTCACATCTCACAAGTAATTTTAGCTTGCTGAAAGCTTCTTCTACTGGATTGAGGAATGGGGAGTAAGGAGGAAGATATATGACTTCATGACCATGACCTTCAATTAGTTCTCTGATAGCTCTTGTTTTATGGAATGGTACATTGTCCATTAAGATGATAATCTTGTCATTTATTTTTAAAAAAAGATTTTCTAAAAATGATGTCAATTCTTTTGCATTGAATGGTGCCAATTTCATCTCACAGTGTTCTACTTGTTCATTACTTAAGGCCACGCAAATAGAAATATTTCCTCCACGAGATGTTGGGGTAGTGGTAGTTGCCCGTTCTCCAATAATATTTCTCCCACGACGTCTTGTAAGGTGCAAATTGAATCCAGCTTCGTCTAAGTAAACCATTTTAACATTATCCCCTTGTAAAGGAATGAGCTTTGCTGCAAAGAGTGCTCGTTGTTCTATTACTGAGTCGGAATTCCTAGCTGCCGGTATTTTGTAAAGTGTTTTCGTTGTAATTTTTCTTCCCTTTAGCAGGCGATGCAAGGTTGGTAGTGAAATTTTTTTTCCCATTCTATCGTCAATGAACTTGCAGATTTGCTTCAGAGTAGCATCATTATTTTACTGCACAAATTGAATAACTTCATCCTCTTCATTAGGTGTTAAAATTTTACTTCTTCCCCCCTTAGGTCCATCTTTTGCAATCTTATTTGTGGATAAAAATTTTCGAATTATTAATGAAACTGTAGCAGTTTGTAATTTCAAAAGCTGCGTCACCTAAAAATGTACAAGAAATATACACTATATGATCACAAATATCCGGACACATGCACGTTTGCGCTCTAGCCACGATTTCATGGAAATCAATAGGGCGTTGCACATCCCTTTGCCCGAATCACAGCTTCCACCCTTCGGGGAAGACTTTCCACCAAATGTTGGTAGGTACTTTCCGGAATGTTCCTCCATTCATCCCGAAGAGCGAGAATCAGTTCAGGTACAGAAGTTGGCCGATGTGATCTGGCCCGCAAGCGTCTTTCCAATTCATCCCACAGACTCTCTATAGGATTGAGGTCGGGACTTTGTGCCGGCCAACCCATTACTTCGACCCCTGAGTCCGCAAACCGCTGCTGTACACGCCTCGCTTTGTGGCACGGAGCATTGTCGTGTTGGTAGAGAAATGGCCCGTTTCCGAAAAATTGCCACAACGTTGGAAGTGCACAGTTGTCCAAAACATTCAGATAACGGTCGGAGTTCATGATTCCTTGCACAGGAACGAGCTGGCCCAGTCCGTACCATGAAAACGAGCCCCACACCATGACTCCTCCTCCTCCTCCGAACTTGACTGTGGGCTCTGTGCACTCAGGTAAGAAGCGTTCTCCAGGTATGCGCCAAACCCAAACTCGTCCATCGGATTGCCAGAGTGTGTAGCGAGATTCGTCTGTCCACATTACACGTTTCCATTGGTCCATTGTCCAGTTTCTGCACCACTCCAGACGTCGCTTGACGTTGACCCTGCTGATGTGGGGCTTGTGGGCAGCAGCACGGCCATGGAATCCCTTCGTGTGCAGTTCCCGACGAATTGTCATGGTACTGGCATCATTTGCAGAGGCGTTTCGAAACTCTGTGGCAATTTTTTCTGCTGAGGACTTCCGGTTGCTGCTGGCGACACGACGAAGCACTCGACGGTCTCTGTCCGTTAGTTTCTTGGGTCTACCGGTTCGTTGTTGAACTGTTGTTGATCCCCGGGTCTTCCATTTCATAATGACATCGCCTACTGTTGACTTGGGTATCTGAAGAAGGCTGGAAATGTCACGCACGGACTTGCCGCATAGGTGACATCCAACGATGGTTCCACGTTGGAACTCACTGAGCTCTGCCGAACGACCTATTCTTGCCAGTGTCCAAGCAGAGTTGTGTCTGAAGGTGTGGGAAGCTATTTAAATGATGTGCAAGTCATTGTCATGTGACATTGGGCCAATCGATGATCTGTGAGGGGTGTCCGGATATTTTTGATCATATAGTGTAGTTACATACACAGAAATATACTATATATATATATCCGGTGATTTTTTTATGCATGTATATATACCTCCTTATGAGTGTGTCCTTGATCTATTACAAGATCAGTAATCCACTGCCGTTGGCTGTTTAGAATTTTTGCATTCTTACGACCCTTTTTTCTTTGTCTACTATTGCACTGTTGTTCCTCAACTGGTATTTGTTGTTGCTCATTTTGCACTTGTTGATTTGATTCTGTTTGTTTGTTTTGTTTGGTATTAACGTCCTTTTCAACTGCCATGGTCATTTCAGGACGGCGTTATAGGGGCCGCAAATTTTGCCTCGCAAGGGTTCTTTAACGTGCAGCCGGCAAACGACTACACGGGACCAACGGCTTTACTTCCCTTCCGAAGGAAGTGCGTGATCTCAGGATTTCCCCCTGAAAAATCCTCGTCGTCCTCGGCCGGGATCGAACCCGCGTACTCGGGCATCAGAGGCGATCACGCAACCGCTGAGCCACCGAGGCCGATTGATTTGATTCATGCACTGACTAATTTACATGTATTACAGATTTTTTTTTCTTACGCTGACATGAACTCAATATGAGATCAATATGCTTTCATATTAGCATAAGGAGAATACGTTTATAGTGGTGTCCGGTCCAAAAATAAAAATTTGGAGAAACCCCTTATTGTTTTGCTTATTTTTGAGAGCAACTGAAATTTAACTCATAATATCGACGATATCTTTCTGAATTTTCAGAAATTTGTTTGGGCTTTTTATAAAAGTTTCTCTATACATTTGGCTAATAAATTATGCAAAAGACATTTTGATAACGCTTGCACATGCGCAGTTAAACATTATTTAGTAAAATGCTCATATTTCATCAAATAATAAATATTTTCTGTTCTGATGGCAGGGTGGTGTCTTTACTGTTTGTCATGTTTGCTGAAAATGGCATTGCAATGGGTTGAAAATTCTGCATGTTATAAACAAAAAACTTACGAAAACATTTTGATTTTTTTAAAATAAATCTTTATATCTCCATGAATATACATGTTATTCTCATATAAATGAACACAGATAAAAAAAAAGAAGTCTCGTAATCATATGGTACAGTTACAGGGTGATCCCTGAAATGCTACAGTATTTCAAGCATTATTTTTTACAGGGTGAGCCCAAACATTATTTTTTTGGTTCACTTTGTTGCTGGTCCCTTATTTGCTTTCGGGAGAAAACCTTCGCTGAAATGTATGAGATGTAACATCCTCTTTACACCCCTAAAATTTCAGGATAATTCGTCAAGTATTTTTCTAGATATTCGACAAAACGTCTAAAATCGAAAGTGTCCGATTACTTTTGGCTAGATAGTGTATATATACATGCTAAACGGACACCTCTAGAAGCATTTTTATTTTTGGACCGGACACCACTATAAACGTATTCTCCTTATGCTAATATGAAGGCTTATTGGCCTCATATTACATGTAAGTTCATGTCAGTGTAAGAAAAAAATTTGTAAATACATATATTTACCTCACTGTTTTCAAAATGCTCATCAGTTTCAAAGATTTCATCTAATGAAGATAATGCAGATGATGGGGCCTAAAAATTTTACATTTTTGTAACCTTATACCCTTGATTTTAGAATTTTACACAGTGGGTGCCAAAGTAAGTGCCTTTTTGCCTCACGTTGTGGCGCCAATGTAATCTTATGTTGTTGACTTCACAATTAATATAAAGGGTGTCAATGCAACCTCAGTCAACTTGAGTGGACCACCCCCCCTTCTTCTTAAGATCAGAATCCAATGCAATGAATTCTAAGACGGCTAGCTCAATAAAATGCTCAAATAAATTTAATAAACAAAATCAAGGACATAGGTTAGGTTCTTTTTTAAAATGGCAGGTTGTGACTTATTTATTTCAATAAGAAAAGCAAGGTTTGGAATTAAATAAATATTCTCTTTATTCAAAGGTAAATAAACCAACGAGACACAAAGTTAAATAAAGCCTTAAATCTAAATGAAGAGAAAGTAGATAGATCTTAACACGAAAGAAGAAAGTTAATACTAAAATTCCCAAGTACTTATATCTAATATAACATGCAAAATTCAATATATATCAATAAAAATCAATTTGCTCTGAGGAAAGAGATAGTTCTACTCAAAATTCTATTCTTAGAAAGTTCTCTCAAATCTATTTCTTTATCGCACCTTTGTCATGACACTCAATTTAATCAATATATCAAATTTCTGTTCTACTTACAATTACGCAGTTCAAACACCTGCAGACTTGTCAAGCACTTTTAATCCACTTTTATGCACAAAAACACTTCTGTGTTTAACAGGCCATAAATTATATCACTTATCATTCTGAAGCACAAAAACACATCTGAAGAAAATCCGGATCGATTAGTGAGTGAGTCCACTGGAAGTCTCAAAGTGTCCCCACTAAGTTCAACAGAAGATCTCGCATAATATGCCGTTGTCTTCCTCTCTCAAAGTTCCTAAGCATGCCTGTCGCTTGAAGAAAAATCACGTTGCTCACTTGAAGTAAAATCACATTGCTCGCTTGAAGAATATCTTGTTGCTCTGAAGAATGTCGGGGTTCCAATTTCCATATTTTAATTCTAATTATAACAGACGGCTCTGAAGAATATCAATCACATACATGTTCCATTTCCATAATACTTATTCGGGAGTCTCTTTTATATCTAAAATGTCCAATCGGGAGTCTCTTTTATGTCATAATATCATATGATGAGTGATGAGTTCCTACAAGCCTTGATTTCAAGAGGAAAGAGCCACCAGATCGCATTGAAGACTACGGAGGTTACGTAGCCGCCGTGGCGCATCTCGTCTGACCCTCCTCCTTCAATCAGCCGACGGAGAAAGCGTTCCACCTCCCCTCGACTACCTGCTTGTTCAACCCACATCATCCTTCTTCTCTTATTTCCCTTGATGAGCATGCTCACACCATGAATTGAATTTTAGAAATCAGCCTAGCTACTTGGCTAACTGTGGAAGTTGCACAGCAGCGTTTTTCGCAAATGCTATCTCTAATCAATTCCCATCATTGCCGTTATTCCAAACGAGAGGAGAAGGCGCGCAGCCTACCTCTAACAATCCTCAAGCATGACTCACATAAGTTTCAGTTTCTCTTCCCCTTTTAAAGCTTCGCAAGCATCCGGTCTGTTCCCCTCTTGTTATTTCACAAGTTCAAAAGTGAATAAACCACAAAAATAGCAACGATCCCAAATACTACACAAAATCCATGTTACAAACAATTCATCAAAAAAATCAACATATCTATTTATTGGGGGATTTCAATGACTAGTATCAACAATA
>JAHWFO010096697.1:121871-139571 GCA_023313115.1 Rhysida immarginata | reverse complement strand
ACTCAAGAGATGGCGCCAGAGTTTGTTTATCTTTTCCTTGAAACCGAAACTGGAGTAACTGCGCAGAAGCAGGACAGCAAAAAAACTTCCGTTTTCCTCTGGATGTGTAGTAGTGTTTGCACATTTCAAAGGGAACGCAAGTTTTTTGCTGTCCTGCTTCTGCGCAGTTACTCCAGTTTCGGTTTCAATGGAAAGGTCTATATAAAAATTCAGGGTGCGTCTGTAAATGTTCTTAAAAATTTTGAACCACTTAACCTTTTGAGCTCATACTTGCATGGTTTACATGTGCCGAGTGTCAGGTTGGCCCAAAGGGGAAAGGGTAAAAATAATATTTTGCTTAATCTGTCTGTCTGACATGAGCCTACGATATGCGCTAACCAACAATGTACGTCATGTCCTACAATGCAGAATAAAGCTATAGGCCATAAAAAATTACTTTAGCTTTGGTCCTGGATGAAGAAATACAGGATGGGAAACTCCATTGTTACAGAAGGCCTGATAACGGAAACGTCATACATTGTTACATCATCATTTAGTCCACTAAATTTAGGGCTTATTATTGGCAGAAATAGGATTAACAATGGTCGACTAACGATGATGTAACATCGAGGTCAAGAGAAAGACAGGCCTCAAAGTGGAAAAGTCACCTGATCATCTGGGTCCGAACAACAATCCAAACTTGATTGTCTCCATCTTGGATGTAAACAATGAGTGTTTTTCCGATTGTTGGAAACAATGAAGGTTGGATTGTTGTTCGTACCCAGATGGTCAGGTGACTTCCGCTTCGAGGCCTGTCTTTTTCGTTGGCTTCAATGTAACAGTGTATGACGTTTCCGTTATTAGGCCTTCTATCTAGGTGGTGCTGCTCTGATGCCCATAGATGTGGCTTCGATCCCGGCCGAGGACGACGAGGATTTTTTCAGGGGGAAAATACTATTATAAAAAAGAATGAGCGAAAAATGTATACACTCACTCATTCATTCATTCATTTATTACGAAATCTCCAGAACTATGAAGCCTACAAACTTGAAATTTGGCAGGTATATTTCTCTCGGTTTCTAGGTGAGGGTGATAGAGTAATAAGATCTAAGCAACATTTACCTGTTTCATTTTTTTCTCTGTGGCGTTGTTGAGATAAAAAATGTTGAAATCCTACCTGGAGGAAACAGTTGTTTGGAATCTGTGGAGACACTTAAAGACATTGGTATACGAGACACCAGTGGGATCCGATGAAGAGCTGGTAGCCGGAATCGCCATAGCTGCGGACCAAATTCGCGAAGAACCAGGAACTTTTGAACTTTTTAAGTCAGTCCATGCGGCAACGTTGTGAAACATGCATTCATGCTAGAGGGAGTGAATTAGAACACTTATTATTGATGAAAATAGGAAAGAAAATTCCACAGCCTGGGTTCGAACCAGGAAATTTCTGCTCACCGTGCAGATGCGCCAACCAATTGCGATACTGTGGACATGGAAGTATTAACGCTATCTAATGTCCTTAGCGCTGGTTGGAGTAGAACCCAGTTCGTAGGCTGGGCGTATAATCGTTCCTGGTTCGAACCCAGGCTGTGGAATTTTCTTTCCTATTTTCATTAATAATTTCAACATCTGAGGTTTGGCGTGAAAAAAAATTAAAAAGAAAAAAAGGAAAAAAAACAAACCTCTTAAGACCTTTTATTTATTAATCTAGAACACTTATTGTAAAACGTTTGCATGTTTCATAAAAAATAAGTCACATTATTGTACTGTACGCAATGTTTTTTTTGTTCTTTTTATTACATGATTGACCATGATTTTGACGTTGTACAGAATTACGGGTTGAGTGGCATATTACGTCTACGTGACGTCCAACATTTTTTATCTCAAAAACAATACCCAGAAAAAAAAAATGAAAGAGGGAAATGTTGTTTGGATTTGATCCCTCTGTCACCCCCCATGTTTGTATACATAAATATGAAAAAACTATATTTTTCTCCGAGTGACGCCAGGTACTTCAGCTAGTTTATTAATAAAATAATACAGGGTGTGCATAAATGGTCTGACACATTTTATCTGTGTATTACCAAAAAACTAATAAAGATAAACAGAAACGGATTTCATTATATGAAACTAACTGAAAAAGTTTTATTAAACCAAGTTAGTAGACTCCAACGTGTGCTCCTTGGGTCATACGGAGGATATCCAGCCGATAATCAATTTCTTGACATGTTCTTTTGAGCATATCGACATCTACCTTGTTTCACTTCAGTTCCCCGCACTCTATCGGCGAAATTGTGAAATAATTTTTCAGTTATAGTTTCAAACATTGAAAACCGTTTCTATTTATCTTTATTTTTTTGGTAATGCACAGATAAAATGTGCCAGACCTTTTATGGACATCCTGTATTGATATGTAAAATTAAAGTTACAACAGTATGTAAATAGAAGTGCGCCATCTGGCATCGCCATCTAGTGACATTCTTTGAAGTCTATTCAACTTTACGAAAAATAAGAATAACTTCATAAATTGATAAAAAAACAAGGTATAAAAAGTACCCTAAATAGGGGACAGTAACTTTAACTACGTATATGGAAAGTTTTGTACAGATTCATTGAGTATTTTCTGATTTGTAAAAGGACAAACATTCCAACGGACTCTGATTTATAATATATATATGGATTTTTAATAGTCTATGATTCGATCTTTAATATTTATTCTATTTTTTTTAATTATTAGCGGACATTAAAACATAAAAGTACCTATATTTAAAGAATTTTTCATATAATTCAACGCACTTTTGCTGTTGTGTTGATATCAGAGGCGAACACAACGCCCTCTATAACGAGCATATTTTAACGTAACGCTCTAGTGTATGGCGAATGTAGTGCAATGCCCACACTACCTCTTCTAGCCACTAAAATGATGGTCTCGCACGGTAAAACAAAAAAATTAAAAAAAACAACAAAATACACACACACATACACACACAGAGAGACACACACACAAGGGAACATAGGAATCTGGCATTCCCAGTTTTAAAAATTGTTGTTTAAATGATTGTTTGGAAGCTTCTCTGGATTTGTTCCGCACTTTTTCAACTTGATAACACACATATCCGTTAGTCCTGCTAACAAGGGACGTACACATTTTTTTTTTTTTTCGCGCAAGCATACCTTGGAAGCAAAGCGGGTATATAGTAAGCGCAACAGCTCCAGGTTAAAAACGGGCGCATAATGGACGCATCAACAGCGCCGCTCTCGTTTAGTGGACGGGGTTAAAAGCAAATTTTTACAAAGGACTATGGGATATTTGTTGATCTACTTTAGGGTGATTGATTTGGCTTACACATTATTTCAAAATTAAAATATCAAGATTTAATAAGAATTATGTTTAAAAAAATGAATTTGATTTAAAAATATATAATTCTCATCTATGCCTGTAAATATTTTTTTAATTAAATTCATTTCTTAAACATAATTCTTATTAAATCTCGATATTTTAATTTTGCTTCATATTAAATTTTAAAAGTTGAGTTGGAAATCAAATAGTTTAAATAAAAACAGAGAAATATATTAATATTTTAAGTTGACATTTTCCTCTATAAATTGTAATAAAAAGATAAATAATCAAGTAAATCAAGTTAATAGTCATTAAATTCCTCAACCGGACTATTAAATTATTTTAAAAATAATTATATAACTCATGAATTTCATTGTAAAGGAGAACATGTAAGGAAAATATTGAAAACCTAGGATTATTTAAAGAAACGCAGTGATATGTGTAAAAAGAAAAAAAAACACTTTTTTAACTTTTAAAAAAGATTGGCATTTTATTTGTTCTTTGTTGTATAAAAATATAATTATACGGTATAAAATCACAATATTGGTATAATATTAAGCTGTGATAAAAAAAATGATATACATGTAAAACATTTTTTAAAAATATCAAAGTTCGCATTCAATTTTTAAACTAATATTAGTAGTAGCTTGAAGTTCTTACTTTCTTCTGCACATTGAAAATACCTGAAAAGAAAATCATTTTTTAATTAGCTGAGATTTAATAAGTTATGATTAATCTAAATGAATATATTTTTGTTTTTTCTTAGTTTAATAGCCAATTTTCATTTCCCCGTTGGGGAGCAATTTCTCTTTCTCGTTTTCTCTTCTATAGAGATCGTGAATATTTGTTGATACAATACAATAATACACAATAATTTCCAAAAAACAAGACAGTTATTCGGGGAAATGAAAAGAGTCTATTCGGCGGAGTGTTCATTTATCCTGAGTTCTTATATGCGGTTTGGACTACAGACATGTTTTTTTAAGAGATGCTGGCGATAGCAAAAAACTATTGTCTCTGTACGTTTAACTATAAAAATTTTAGCCGCAAATTTCTGTATTACTCAGACTCTATTTTAGGTAAAAGTCCAGAGTAGCGTTCCCTAATTTTCTCGGATGACATCGATCAGCCCCGTCGCGTTTATGCTCTGAATTTATTATTGTTACATATTTATAAGAATAAATATTTAACCTTGGATTACAAACCCTTCCCGAACAGAGCTTTCTACAAACCCTCGTCAATTTGACTATCCTTACATAATACGTATTTTTATAAATAAAATATTTATAGAAATGTTAATTCCTATTTTCATTATCATTGTTTGGTTCCTAATAACATAAAAATTATTTTAAAATATTTTTTGATTTTACTCTGTATTTTGCATTCGTATAAGAATTTAACATCTAATTGCTATTTGCATAGCTCAAACAATAAAATTATTATATTATAAAATTAATAATTATTAATGAACTAACAAAAAAAAAAGAATAATATAAAAAATAATACAAGTAAAATGCATCACCAAAAAGTATTTTCCCCCTGATTACACCCTAATTAATATATTTGAAGGATTCGAAAAAAATTTCATTGTTACAAACTCGAATCGCAAAAAATTGGAAAAATATTAGACGAGTCATGGTCGCAAAAAATTGGAATTATTAGGAAAATATTAGCCTGATGGAAAAAATACCTGCATCCCTTACTAGAATAGAAGACCGTGTGAGATTAGATATTCGCATTAGGGTTTATACGCGTGCAAGTTGGGACAAAATTTAGGAAACAGCGTAGTCAATATGACGAGAGTTAATAATCCAGGATTAATGAACATTATGTGTTAATTAAAACTTTACGACTAACGCAAACATGACCTAAGTGTTCTAAGAAAACAAAATTTCAAACATACTATTCTTTATCTTTTAGAAATCCGTACATTCTTTTGTTGGATGAATTATCTTCACACTTTAAAATTTGATTTTCTTTTCCATTCCATGAAAAGAATGATTGTTACTTCTCTCGATACGAGTTAACGCTTGAATCCACCATGTTTTTCCTTGGAACAAACCGCTTTGAATCATGCGGACAAAACTACCGCTTGGAGTCATGGGAATCAAAATGTTTTATAACCCCGCTCACATGAGGTCGCTGAAGAACGAGGCGTTTTTTTCTCCTATAGAAGCTGTTGCACTTACTATAAACCCGCTTTGCTTGGAAGCGATAGTGTTGCTTTCAAGTGAAGTGGATTAGTGCATATTGTTGGATAGTGGAAGAAAAAACCCGAGAGCGCATTAATACACATACGCACCGCTTTAACAAGGGAGTCGTTGTATGGCTATATGTGCTCACATTTTTGCGTTTTCTCGGTTTATTTTGAAAGAAACAAAATTTAGCATTTTCTTATTTTGCAAGTATCAATAGTAGCTTTAGATGAGTAACCTACAGTAATTAAGCTTTGTGTGAATCTGTGAGGTATATGCAAGTGGAAATTTTCAATTTTAGTCATCATTTCTTTGTCGGAATAAGGAGCGTTAGTATACCAATACACAATTATTTATTTTGGCCGATGCGTTTCGACAGTTTCGTCAACTACAGGGCCACATTACAAATGAAGATTTGAATAATCGAGCTTATTCAAAAATAATTCTATAACCAATAATTAAAAATGTAACAATCATTAATTAAAATATAAGCCAAGAGCGGCATTGTTAAATTATATAGCGTATTTACCCAATGATATCTATACAACTCAGGAGGACTATAAGACAACCTCGATTATAAGAGGACCCTACTTTTTTGAGGTAATAGTTGGGAAAAAATTGAGCGAGTCCCTTTGTGTTTGTTCCCTTTCCTAACATTTCCTCTAGTGAGATTGTTATCAGGAAGGGCATCCGGCTGTAAAAATCATTGTTTCAACCAAAAATTAACATAGCGACCCCAAGAAATGGGAAAAAGCTGAAGAAAAAGAGAGTAAAAGGTAAAATAGTCGAAAAAGAGGGCTGAGTACATGCACAGACACTGCATAACAAGAATTGATCCTGCGCACACGCTCTATGGGCTACAAGTCGTTTTACAAACGGCCGCCGCTATCACATCATCCAAGTGGAAGAACAGCGAGCTATTGTAAGGTTAATTTCCTCAAACGGTAAGAAACCTGAAATTCACGGAGAAATGGTAGAAGTTTACGGTGCCGACTTTCTGGGCTATTGCAATCTGTGCAAATGGTGTAAAATGTTTCGGAAGGAAGAGTTAGCCTTGCCGATAAACAATGTTCTGAGCGGCCTGCGTCAACGGCAACACCAGCTATTTTCGAGGACATTACAAGACCATCAGGGGAAACCATCGCATTTCCTTGAATGAAGTGAGTGAAACATTTCACATATCCTATGGATCTGCATGGGATATGCTGCATAAGAAGCTTGAATATCGCAAAATCTGTTCACGTTGAATTCCAAAAAAGTCTGACACTAGAACAAACCAGCAAAAGAAATGGTGTGCAGTTTGCCACATCTACAGCGGTACAAACAGGAGGAAAATGCTTTTCTGAATGGCATTGTCACAGGAGATGAGTCTTGGGTTTTGCAGTTCACACCTGAGCCTAAAACTGCAAGCATGGTGTGGAATCATCCACATTCTCTGGTTCGCAAAAAATTCAAAGTTTTTCCTCCAGCTCGGAAGATTATGCTTACAGTTATTTTGGGATACGCAAGGCATCCGACTCGCAGAGTGCCTGCATCGTGAAGCAGCCGTTAACGCCACTACCTATTGTGAAACGTTGACTAAACTGCGTCGGGATATTCGGAATAAGTGACCAGAAAAGGAAAAAGTTCATGACAACGCACGCCCGCATATGGCCAACGTCGTCAAAGCAAAACTGGTGCGTTTCAGTTGGAAGGTTCTGTACTACCCATGTTTTAGCATTGAAAGTTTCAATGAGCCATAGTTGTTCACCTAACCAGGTGCCTTTGATCCTATTTCGACTATCAATAATTTGACGTTATATTCATTCATAACACGTCATTTCAAGTTGTTTGGTATATCTTAGCATTGAAAGTTTCAATGGGCCATAATGATACCATTAAACCACGTACCATTGAACCAATTTGGAATATCATTATTTGACTTGTTAAAAAAAGACATGCCATACAGGTGAGGGATGCACCAACAAAGGGCATTTGATGAATTGAAGAGGGCGTTCACAAGCCCACCCATCCTGAAAATATTCAACCCAGATAAAAGCTCCACATCTTGTGTGACGCTTCTGAAGAGGACATAGGAGCTGTCGCCATGTAAGTTTACGGAGGGAAATTATTTCCCGTGGCTTACGAATCTTGGCGCTTCAGGACAGACGAAACGCACTTATCAATATACGGAACTATTGGAACTATATCAGGAACTATATCAGGAACTATTGGCAGTCGCCCATGCTGTGAGACTCTGGCGTCACTACGTTCAACAAGTGCCAACTGTATCTATACAGATAACCAGGCAGTATCGAAATTGTTAAACCAAGCAAAATTATCCAGACTCCAGGCACAGGTATTGCAGTAAGTCATGGATTTCAATATGACAATCCGCTACATTAGATCAGAACATAACGTTTTAGTGGATGCGCTGTCCAGATCCTTTTAAAAAGAGAGCGACGTGTGCTAAATCAACACGCAGGAAGATCTGCGGTTGGGGCGGGCGATCGTGTCACGGAATTCGAACTCCAACATGAATTCAGATGACGTCGTCGTTCGTTTTCACTCTCGATTCTTTTATCATTCGGAGCGGAGGCGAGGCGACGTCATCAACAGCATTAGCTCCATGAACACGCCCGGGCCAATGAGGACAAAGGCGGAGTTTCCAGCGCGGAGCTTGAAAGATCGAGAAGAAGGGGAAGGAGGGGTGTTCGAGTAAGAAAAGAGAAAGGTTCGACTGCTTGTGTCCCTGATGTGGAATCCCGTCGGAAGAGCAGGGAGCTCTACTGCGTTTCCAAGCTGGAGGGAAAGAGAAAGTGTTCCCCGCCCTCAACTACAAGCTCGCCATTGCGTACGAGCAGAGAGCAAGTCGTGCGCAGTGAAGCAAACGTGGCGGAGGTTTTGCCAACGTGGCAAAGAGAAAACGAAAGCAGTGTTTCACTTCCGCAGCTTTACGAAAGCTCCGCAGATCCATCACCGAATGGGCTTCAAACTTGTAAGTGCCAATTTTGTTGTAGGTAGCAATGCTACATTAGTTAAGGCGACATTTAAAGAGCTAACCCATTGTGAAATTCGATGTGCGTCATGTGTGCGAGGGTTCTGGCCGTTTAGCATGGCGGCATACCTTATTCACGAGCTAGGATTCGTTCTAGCCTAGTTTTGACGCTGAAGAGTCAGCTTTTAATCTTAACATTCCGTCATTTTGGTTTACATTTAATTTTCTGTATACATGTGAGTGAAATTCTTAGTGCAAGTGAAAAATTAGTGTTAAGATATTAGAGTGCTGAAGTAAAATTTTACCATTGATTATAATTGTTCTCTTTACTTATCAATAACAGTGTTGAACTGATTTGACAAATACTTTACATATAAGACTTACCGGACTGGACTTGGTTTATTGTTATTGTGAATATTTAATTGTGGTCAGCTCTTGTAGCTGTATCGGACTGGAACATAACTTGAATTATTTGTGACTCGCAAAATTAATTGTTCTTCTAAACCAGCCACGCAATTTCTCCAATTCGATAATTGTGAGCTCGTTTATTATCAGAGAAGATTTGTTTTTTTTACTGGACACAATTGAATGTGTCTATGTTTGTACCTAGCCGTATTATGCAGTATTGATAATTGTGGTTTTTGCAATGGTAATGAAGTGTCCTTGTCATGAATTGTTTATTTAGCCATATTAGTGCTTTGAATTTATGATTGGAACTTTATGTGTAGATTGTGTAGTAGTATTTCATCTACCTATGTTTAAGATTATTTATCTATTTATTATACTTTTGAGTGATCTTATACTGATAGTTAATAGTTTTTAGCTATAGTTATTGTTCTCATTAATTTTATTATTATTTATTGGGTCTTTTTTGTGCAATAAACTGTCTTTTTATCTTAATCCGTTCACTGCCACGTGTGTTGAATTTTTCCTCTGCGCCAAGCTACATTTTTCAAAGAAATACACGTTACACGGTGTCAATCTTCTTAATGTTAACGCCGAATGCACGCAATTGCTCCTGAAAGTGTAAAAGCATTTAATCTACAGCCTATTCTGAAAAATAGTTTGTCCGGTACTCTCTTTAAGTGACGTAAAATCATCCGCAACAAAATGGGCATCACTGATATTAATTTTTCAGATTCGAAGACATAAGATCGTTCCGATTAAGGTCTGAATCAAGACTATGAAATCTTGTTTCACATCGCCCAAGTATTTCTTGCCCTTGTTCCTTTCTCCTATGCAAACGTGTAACCATATTTTGATCGCTCTCACGTATGTTGAAGAGTGATCAAAACATGGTTACACGTTTGCATAGGAGAATGAAAAAAAAACTGCAAAAAATATTGTCATGTGAAATAAGAAATATGGTTGAACACATAATAAATATAGGGCTACTGTACAATTTGTAAATTGTCATAATCATCATAAATATATAATAATTATCATTGCTTTTCATTAGACTCGTAAACCTTTCGTATCACTTTTATCTGTATTGTTTATGAATATATATTTACAATATATATATGTTTTTTAATGTAGGAAATAACTGCACTACTAAAGATGTGATAATTCCACATGCTGAGTATGAACTCTGTTATTCGGACATGATCGTCAAATCTGGGACAAAATTGTCAGTTCGTTGCCTAGATGGATATCATCTGCACGGTTCAAATATGGTGATATGTACTGTAAATGGCACGTGGACTGAAGTCCCTCGATGTGTTTCAGGATGTTCAACACCGACTCCTGTTTCCCATGCTACACTTCTTACAAAAAGTAAGATATATAATGTTGGAGATACTGCTGTCTACATCTGTGAAGAAGGTTATTATGCAAGTGACAATATAAACCACTCTCATTTTGTTATTCGCTGTAATGGAAATAATGAATGGTCCTCCACAATCTACTGCCTTAAACGTGAAATATTTGTAATGGAAGATGTTGTTGTAGAGCCGTCTGATTCTGTCCAATTGCCGTGTCTTCTGCAAAAGGATTCTGTTAAAAACTTTAGAGAATGGATATGGCTAAGAAATTCTGAGAGCACAGAAAACATAAACAAAGGTAACTTAATAATGCTAAGTAAAATAACATAAAAATAATTATAAATTAATTATATTAATAACTTTTATTATTATAGAACTATCTCATTCATCTTATGACCATAATAAGTTTTAAGGAATCACATATCGTCTATATACACTCACTCACCAAAAGTCATGGCACACCCCTCCAATCAGGTTCTCTGTCCGTAATGAGACAGATCCCGCTGCTTCTTTCCTACTTCCTACGTCGATCAGCTTGGGGACCACCTGCACCCCTTCATGAACTGTTTTTACCCCGCGGGCGACGGCATCTTCCAGCAAGATAATGCGCCTCCACACGCGGCTCTTGTGACATAGCAGTGGCTGGAGGAGCATGCTACCGACTTCACGGCAGTGATTTGGCCTCCACATTCCCCAGATTGCAATCCCATTGAACATTTGTGGAATGTCATCGAACGATCTATCACGTCGTCACCAACACAACTGGTAAATGCAGTATTGTTATAGAGTGCAGTGGAGGCGGCATGGCTTACAGTGCCCGTGGATGGTAGACTTCCACGATGAATCGCTGCCTTATCCGGGCCAGAGGGGGCCCAACACATTATTAGGCAGGGGTGCTATGACTTTTGGTGAGTGAGTACATATATAAAGAAGAATGTTTGTGGGTTTGTCTGTTTCTACAGATCTACATTTTTATTCCGATCTTAATGAAATTTTGCACACTTGATGATCTTCAAAGCAAGAGGAAGGTCACTGTTTACATGAGATTTCGAAAAAATAATAATTATCGATAATAATCAATATTCATAATGATGGTAGAGCATACTAATAAGAGGCATCTTATGGCCAATAATGAAAGGCTAAATTTTGCAAAAATAGGCCGTCGTGTTTATATCAATAGTTGTATCAACACGCAATTCACCAATAATATGCAGGGACCAACATTATGCAGGGTGTTTCAAATAAAGTCCCGGACACATTTTCCATCCTTGAACGCCTCCTGCTTTCCTTCCTCTCTCTGATTTCGTTGACCTCCTCACTGTTCTTTCCATTATTTCTACCCAAGGCCTTCAATAATTTCTTCTACTCCCAACTTTCTGGCTTAGGAATGGGGTTCCCCTTAGCAGCTTCTTTTC
This sequence comes from Rhysida immarginata, assembly GCA_023313115.1. Taxonomy (NCBI): domain Eukaryota; kingdom Metazoa; phylum Arthropoda; class Chilopoda; order Scolopendromorpha; family Scolopendridae; genus Rhysida; species Rhysida immarginata. Next base: position 127,902 of record JAHWFO010096697.1, on the reverse strand, counting down.
CAAAGTCTTCTACAACACCTTGAATTCACTATTGTTTTCCCCCTCTTCTCTAACTTCGCTATGAAAAAGTCTTTACCTGGTTAATAAAAATGTATATGGTTCTCTCTATTCCTGTGGTCAGCAGTAAAGCGGATGGAAATCCTACCGTACTTTAAGAAAGTTCGGATGGAAATTACCAGTCCTCTTTTATACTCCTCTAGCTCTTTGCTTGTCAGGAACTTTTTCCCTTTATATACTGCTGGTGTCATGTCCCTTATACCCAAATTGCCACTTCACTGCATGTAATTTCTCTAATCCTTTCCTGGTTTTCCCCTCATCTATTGTTGTCCTCAACCATCCTTGAATTGCTTACCCTCATCTATTGTTCTCTTAGCAAGGGGAATTTTAGCCTACTACTTCCTTGTTCTGTGGTTGTGTCACTCACAATTTTTATAAAATTCATCTTTTTACTAATGTTTAAAATTATAAAATAACAATAATAGAATAAAGATTATTAATTTCTAAAAATTGCAATAAAATAAATTTTATTTAGTTTCTCATTTTCATTTCTTTCCCCTAATTTTCCCCTCCATCTCTTGTTTGGTGGGTGCTCCGCCCTCGTCTATTGTTGTTTCCCCTCTTCATTGTTTCCCTCTGTCTACCATCCAGTCTCCCCTTCTGAATATTTTCCCCTACTTCCTCACTGCCCCTTACATGGATGTCATGTTAACGACATACAAGGGGCTAGAGATCCCTCAGCTAATACGAATGGTGCCAATTGGTGGCCACCTGTGAACTACTCATAACGTTTCCAGTCGTCTAAGTAAACACAATAGGCTCTCTGATTTTACAATAATGAAGTGCCCAATGATGACCCAAGCAAATCACAAAACAAACAATTAAAATATACACAGGTACAATAAATTCTAATTACGTTTTTACTCCTGTATAATGGAACCCCCAGTTTCTGGCTCGTTGCTGACAAACTTAGAAATAAAATATACACGAATATAACGAAACCTCTATTTTTAAAAATGCTTAACCTGGATGATTTACAATTTTAAAATCTTCAAAATCCGATTCATTATCGTCCGATTCTTCAAAAAAATCTAAATACAGTACAACTAGTGGTTTATTAAAAAAATAAAAAGTTAATTATTTTTGAAGAACCAAAGAAAGATACAATTGGGTGATTCCATGTCAAGTGGACCAAAATAAGAAAATGTTCCCAGTTTACCTTCCCCAGTTTTCTTGAAATTTTACACTTACTCCTACAGGGTAGATATGAAAATATAACAAGCAAGAACATTCTATTTAGCTTGGTTGGTGTGCTATAGCCCTCCAAAAAATGGCTCAAAGAACAAAATGTGATTGAGTGACTAGTTTTGTGTTGAGGCTATGTTTTAACTATTAATGCTGTAAATAAAATTCTTTGAAGCCATATACAGTTTTTTGGTGGAAATTCAAAAATTGAAGTTTTGAGGCTTGTACTAAAATATTGAGTGCCCAACTGTAGCCCAAAGTTGACAAAAAAACCCATTGTTATTTGTCGCCTCAAATTTATGCCCAGCTTTCAATGCACACAGCTTCAATGAAAATGAACTAAATTAGATGCTATTTTGAGATTTAACTAATACTATTGATGCTATGAAGCCTGCAAAGTTTGAAGCTCTATAAGCTTACATTTTTTGAAATCTGGCTGCATAAAGTTGGATGAAAAAATAAGCTTCCAGAAAATAGGGTATGTTTGGAGAAAATATTTCAAATGTCATAACTTCAAATTTCAAAATTTTTTATACTGTGTGAAAGAGCAGATTTTTCTCTATCAGAATCATATTTGATCAGCCTGGGATGTTTAAATATGAAAGAGTAAATATTATTTGAAAAGTGACAAATTTTAGTTATTTGCCATTTTATTCTAATGTAAAACTATGGGTTTTTTTCTTATACTTTTACTGTCTTTAACATGCTGTTGGCCAAATTAAGGAAACAGTTAGTTCTCATATGTTGTACTGTTTGTTTGAAGCTACAGTAGTTGCCTTAATGGCATTATAGCCTATTGCACTGCCAGAAAACTACATGAATGAGTATTCTAGTGTGTATCATCTTTCATTGTTATTTTAAACAGTACTTGTGTTTTATTTAAATAAAAGTATTATTACACTTTGGTTGGTTTATACAAGTATTTAAATAAAGTTTTACATCTTATTTGCAAGCTTAATCAATTGATTGGCTAAAATTCCTTGGGGCTGTTTCTTGCATTTTATTCAGTTGTGTCTAAAGCATGGCTGAGCCTACATTTAAGTGCTCAATTGGAATCCTTGATGGCTCAGATTGCAACAGTTTGAAATTTACGCAAGGTGCTAAAAATCACTCAAGATCATTTACTGAATATTCCAAGAAGACAAAGAATTAATTCGAAGAAGGACAGGATATGAATTGAGTCAACTTCAATTGATTTGTAGAAACTATGAAAGAATGTTTCTAACACTGTATGAGCTGGCACAGATACGCTGCTGCAATCCATTTTCTAAGCAGGATCATACTCTTAAACATTGAGTGTGGAGTTTACCTTTAAGAATGAGAAACATCTGCACTTCCTCAATAACCTAGTTATGGCCCAACCTTGAGATTTTATTTGCGGTCTTCCCCGCGAATTTTATTTTAACCTCAATATGATTGATATCCAGAAAATTCCTAGAGCAATGCTTCTTTCTGCAGTTGATGGGCTCAATCAAATAACTCAAAAGGATTTCAAACCTGGTCAAAAATTGTGTACTTCCTGCAGAAAAGAACTTGCAATCAGACTGAAGAATGCTGAAGAGGAAGATTCATCACAGCCTGAAGAAAGTGATCCTGACGATGCAGAAAGTGCTCATGAAAAGGCTAAAAGAGAAGATACAACTAAACTTTAAGACCTTATCAAGATAACTAAAAGAGTATTGAAAACATTGGATATGACATATAACATATTAAGAATTGGTAACCTTTGATAAGGAAATAAATTTCAAAAATTATCAGTTATACAGATAAAGGTTCTAAAAAATTTTTTTAGTTATGAGTCAGCAAACATTTAAAAACTTAATCATCATAGAAAAAACACAAAAGCAATATGATCTTCAACGTGGTATAAATGCATTTTCCCAACTTTTTAAGTAATTTTTACTCCTTTACTTTTAAACATCCCAGACTGATCAAATATGATTCTGATAGAGAAAAATCTGCTCTTTCACACAGTATAAAAAATTTTGGAATTTGAGGTTATGACATTTGAAATATTTTCTCCCAAACATATCCTATTTTCTGGAAGCTTATTTTTTCATCCAACTTTATGCGGCCAGATCTCAAAAAATGTAAGCTTATAGAGCTTCAAACTTTGCAGGCTTTATAGCATCAATAGTATCAGTTATATCTCAAAATAGCATCTAATTTAGTTCATTTCCATGGAAGCAGTGTGCATTGAAAGTTGGGCATAAATTTGATGCGACAAATAACAATGGTAAATCCTATTGTTAACATCGCCACCAAAATGAAGCCAATTGAAGCCATGGCAGTTCTGGACAGGAGTGAGCCGTGGAGTAGTTAGCTGTGTGGCTTCTTTGTTTTTGACGATTTTGAGCCCGAGGAATAATTAATTCAAAACCATTCCTCAAAGTTTCCGCGTACAACCGTACAAATAGACACGAAAAAGGATCAGGAATCAATTTCCACAACCGTAAATCGAAAATACTTACCGAAAGATGATCGAAACGAAATTGAAATTGAAACCATGATTGAAAAATTGTTTATAAAATATTATAAAATTCTTCAAATACAAAGTTAATAAAGAGATAAACTTATCATTCCATGATCGGAGTGATAAAATTTCATCATACAAACTAATGACGCATATTAAAGATAGACCCAGAAACCTGCCAGCATACTTACAGTGGGAAGGTCCGAAAGTGAGCAATACACATGGCTAAACAATCAGGTACCCTCATGTTTAGCCATGTGTATTGCTCACTTTCGGACTTTCCCACTGCAAGTATGCTGGCAGGTTTCCGGGTCTATCTTTAATATGCATCATTAGTTTGTATGATGAAATTTTGCATTATTGATGGTGAAATTTAAGCTATAGTCTCTTTAATCATTATATAGTAATTTTGCTTCTATAAACGAAATTAGTTAATAAAAAAATATTAATATGTCAAATTAAAGTTACAATAGTATATAACTAAATTTTAGCACAGTCTTTTAATCCACTGGTCTGTGCACACGCCCAAATTCTTTTGTTGAAGTTAACAATTGGATTGCTGTATTTATGGAACAAGCGATTTCAGTCCCCTCTATTGTATGAATTTGGTTATTTCTCAAACTTAACAATGTAATTTAACGCTCGTACAACGTTTAAAGTTTTTGAATACTTAAAAAAAAAAGTCTATTCAAATTTTCACATCCTTTGAAAACAAATCAACTTTTCGAAAAATAAGAATATCTTTAAAAATTGATATAAACACGGTATAAAAAATACCCTCTTGAAAGCACAGTGACATTAACTACGTACATGGAAAATTTCGTGGAGATTACTTGAGTATTTTCTGAGTTATGAAAGGACAAACTTTCCAACGGACTCTAGTTTATATACGTATATACTAGCTGATATACCCGGCGTTGCTCGGGGTTTTTGTTTGATGAAATTTTGCAATATCTGAACACATGAACAGTTAGTACGAGGGTTAGTAGATAACAACCTAAACTACGCGCATATTAATGAGGTGGGCGTGGTTGATTTGATCCAATTAAAGTCCCTCTCCCCCTTTTTTGGGCGTTGGTCATTTAATTAGAGCACTGGCCCTTTAATTAGGGCGTTGGTCATTTATTTAGGGTGTTGGTTGATTAATTAGGGTGTTGGTTGATTAATTAGGGTGTTGGTTGATTAATTAGGGCGTTAGTTGTTTAATTAGGGCGTTAGCCCTTTAATTAGGGCGGTGGCCTTTTAATTTGGGGTGTGGTCATTTCGCCCCTACTTGTACGGACATGACACAAAGTGTTTGCGTGTGGGGGCTTGTGAAAACAAGTTTCACATGCCCCCACATGTAAATACCATGGTTAACACACAATTTTATTTTTTTATTCGATTTTTCATTCTTTTATTCAATTTTTTTCATTCTTTATTCACTCTTTATTCAATTTTTTTATTTTATTTTATTCAATTTTTCATTCTTTTATTCAATTTTTTATTTATTTTTTTTTTGTTTTGTTTGTTTTCTTCTTTTCGCACTTTGCTTGGGTTTCTCCACGTTCCTCCTAGGTCGATTTCATCTTCTCCAATTCTCTCGAAGAGTGCGTCGTCGTCGTCTTCAATAACATAGTCGGTGTGGGCGTCGTTGTCGCCGTCGTCGGAGTCGGAGTCGTCGGAGTCACTGCTTACATCAGGTGGTGGAGTAAAGGTTGTTTCGGTTCCTCTTTCGCATGTACTCGGCTTACCATCGGTAAAATGTTCAATCTCGATCATCACAGCTAATGAATACGCGGCGCTCGGTGTTTCATAACGCACTCGATTGGCTCCGTTACGGAATATCGGATTCATCCATGTATTTTCAACCATGGATGGTAATAATCTTTCTGCGTTTCTCACTTCCACATCGAGTAATTGACTCAAAACGAGACAATGGAGTCCACCGTAAGCATAAAAGCGCGTAGTGACGCTTTTCCAGTGGTTTATGATCCCAGGTATTGCAGAGTATGGTAGATGCCCTGAAAAAATGTTCCTACGGCCCGGCAATGTGTAATTGATGGCTTTGAGTCGTGCCCAATCGCCCTGACTGAATTTTATCTCGTTTTCTTCGGGCAATAAAAAAGAATAATGGGCCTTGAGACTATAGCCGTATATATCTAGCTGTCTTCTCGTGCGTTCATCGAGTTTTCGTACCTCGTACAAAGCACAAAATGCTAACTCGTGAAAATATATTTTACCACTCTCCATCTTAAATGTATTGGCAGTCACGGTAGCACCTTGTACTAGAGAGAGAGAGAGAGAGAGAGAGAGAGAGAGAGAGAGAGAGAGAGA
>JAHWFO010096697.1:99267-110806 GCA_023313115.1 Rhysida immarginata | reverse complement strand
GGAGAGTGGTAAAATATATTTTCACGAGTTAGCATTTTGTGCTTTGTACGAGGTACGAAAACTCGATGAACGCGCGAGAAGACAGCTAGATATATACGGCTATAGACTCAAGGCCCATTATTCTTTTTTATTGACCGAAGAAAACGAGATAAAATTCAGTCAGGGCGATTGGGCACGACTCAAAGCCATCAATTACACATTGCCGGGCCGTAGGAACATTTTTTCAGGGCATCTACCATACTCTGCAATACCTGGGATCATAAACCACTGGAAAAGCGTCACTACGCGCTTTTATGCTTACGGTGGACTCCATTGTCTCGTTTTGAGTCAATTACTCGATGTGGAAGTGAGAAACGCAGAAAGATTATTACCATCCATGGTTGAAAATACATGGATGAATCCGATATTCCGTAACGGAGCCAATCGAGTGCGTTATGAAACACCGAGCGCCGCGTATTCATTAGCTGTGATGATCGAGATTGAACATTTTACCGATGGTAAGCCGAGTACATGCGAAAGAGGAACCGAAACAACCTTTACTCCACCACCTGATGTAAGCAGTGACTCTGACGACTCCGACTCCGACGACGGCGACAACGACGCTCACACCGACTATGTTATTGAAGACGACGACGACGACGACGCACTCTTCGAGAGAATTGGAGAAGATGAAATCGACCTAGGAGGAACGTGGAGAAACCCAAGCAAAGTGCGAAAAGAAGAAAACAAACAAAACAAAAAAAAAATAAATAAAAAATTGAATAAAAGAATGAAAAATTGAATAAAATAAAAAAAAAAATTGAATAAAGAGTGAATAAAGAATGAAAAAAATTGAATAAAAGAATGAAAAATCGAATAAAAAAATAAAATTGGGTGTGACACATGGTATTTACATGTGGGGGCATGTGAAACTTGTTTTTACAAGCCCCCACACGCAAACACTTTGTGTCATGTCCGTACAAGTAGGGGCGAAATGACCACACCCCAAATTAAAAGGCCACCGCCCTAATTAAAGGGCTAACGCCCTAATTAAACAATTAACGCCCTAATTAATCAACCAACACCCTAATTAATCAACCAACACCCTAATTAAATGACCAACGCCCTAATTAAAGGGCCAGTGCTCTAATTAAATGACCAACGCCCAAAAAAGGGGGAGGGGGGACTTTAATTGGATCAAATCAACCACGCCCACCTCATTAATATGCGCGTAGTTTAGGTTGTTATCTACTAGGGTTGGAACTTTAATAGTGGCAACTGTTTTTTACAGCTGATACAAAAGAAATAGCTAGTTCGAAGTTTTACTGTCTTTCAATGTAGTTTCTAGCATTGTGAATAATCCGTTTCCGGCGATGTGGAAGTCGTAGGATACCTTCAGCAGCGCCTTCTACATCGCACCTTTGTGGAAGACCAGGGAGATCCCACTGCAGAACCCACCCATCATTTTGTATACTCGGCTGCATAAGGCTTTATTCGTCTGCCGTCTCTGCAGCTCTTGATGCTGTCGCTCTATTCCGCATATCAATGCGTCGAGCCTCACGCTGTTCTGTCGTCTCTGTGATTCGTAAAGCACGTGTTTTTTTCCGCTGACTCGCAAGTCTCTGCTCCCGTGCCTCGACAGATTCCGCATTCCGTATTAATTTTTTCTTCTTTGCTTTTGGATTCACTTGGTTAATAGCCTAACGTTTTTTAGGCGGCATTTTATAAACTTCGAACTACTAACAAACTCTTTAAAAATATATGAATAACAGAAATTGTATATAGTATTTTGATTTCAATCAGATGTGTAGTAGCATAGTAAGAAATTCAGAGATGCGACAGGAGCACGTGAAAATGGGAACCGCTGACGTCATGATCCCGTGGGACGTTTCTAAAGCAAATCTGTAAACAACTCTGAATTAAATGAGGTGAAGCGAAGCAAGAGCTCGCATATCCAATAAATAAACTCTATTGTGGATATGCGATTTCTTGCTTCCCTTCAACGCTTCACTTTAGTAAGTGTTCCAAAGGTTATTTTTAAATAAAACTTGTTAGCATGCGAAATAAAAGTTTTACTCTAGAAAATAGAAATTTTTCTTTGTTTTTTAAACAATGGATAAATCAACAAAAATAAAAGAAAACCTCCTTAGTGTGCTGCAAAAAATTTCAATTCGAGATTCAAAAATCCTGCATTAGGTTTTTATACCTTCCCAAACGCTTTAAAACTGTAAGAAAATGCAATGAAACAAAATTACTTTATAGTTAGTTTTTTCTACATGCAAATAATTCAAGAAATATATATACGCTGTGTAATAAAAAAAGTAGTAAAGCATTTAAATGAAAAACTTGCATATTAAGAACCCAAGGTTTACTCTGACTTTACGAAGCGAAATTAGGATTTATTATGAAAAGTTTGTCGGCCCTTTATTATTATTATTAATATTAATTATTATTATTATTATTATTATTATTTATTCTTTTATTTATTTATTAAAATGATATGTTATTGTATATTTTGATTTATAGATAGATACCATTTGAAGTAGAGGCCGATCGTAAATTTAAAACTACGTGTATTTGTCGAATTAGAAAACGATTCATAGCACAAATTAGAAATAGAAATTACTTTTTCAAAATAAATCCGAATCTATAATCCATAACGCATAAAATTATCATCAATTTCGATAATGCTAAATGCACATTTCAAGAAGGTGTGCCACATATATACATTCATTTGAAGAAGGTTTGCATTTTAAACAATAGGCCTAATATTAATTAGCCATATTTAACAATAAGCCTAGCATTCATTAGCCATTATGAATGTTGATCTTAATCAATCAGTCATCATGTTGAGAGTTACTTTTTTAGCACTAACTCTAAGATCAATCTCAAAACTTCGCATTATTGCATGTAAATTGGCAGAGCTAAATTACTGCTTCTGTTCACGTTGATTGCTGTCGCTGTAATTTTTTGTTTTACACTCTTGCCCCGCTCAGCATTCGCTCATACCCTCCCCCTTTTATTAAGCAGATGGAACCGTCCTAACAATGATAAGGAATGAATGAGTGACAGAGAGTGAAAGTGGAAAGAGATTCTTGAACTCTAAGCACATAAAACATCCCAACAATAAAAAAGGAATGAAAGATTGATAGACAGTCAAAGTGGAAAGAGATTCTTGAGCTCAAAAACAAAGCTCTTTTTGAAGGAAAATAAAACTGCGCAATTTATTTAACTCATTAATTAACTCATTAATAAATTTTTTTGAGAAATTTCAGGTATACAGCGCTCTTCCTCTTGCTTTGAAGTTCAAGTGTGCACAATTTTATCAAGATCGGAATAAAGCTGTAGATTTGTTTAAGAGACAAATAAATATACATACATACATACATACATACATACATACATACATACATACATTTATATATATCTGTTTGTCTGTTATGTATGCGTTCCTATAACATTCATCCGATTGTGATGAAACTTTGCACACTTGATCTTCAAAGCAAGAGGAAGGTCACTGTTTACCTGAGATTTCGAAAAAATAATTATGTTCGAAAATAAAAATGAATGTTGTTTTTGAATGAGTTTTTCTTTTTGGTCAATAGATGGCGCCACCTTTATAAAGACTTCTAGCGGACCTCTTGCCCGAGCTCTTTTTTGATGAAATTTTGCAACATCTTAATGTGAATATTCCGACGAAATGAACACATGAAAAAAAGCTTAGAATTAATATAGTAAAAATTCATATTGAAGAATTGAAACGACTTCTTTTAAAATGTTCCCAACAAATGACCCTCCAACCTTGGACTAATAAAAAAGTTTTACTTATTAGTCCAAGCTCCAACTACGTCTCTTTAGCAGTTCAACTCGACTTCATGTTGGAATGTTGAGAAAAGCTGAGTTAGTTTGACGCAGAGCCGCAGAAAGAAACAAAGTTAGTTTGATTCATAGCAGTGGGGAGGTAGATACAAAACACATGACTAAACATGAGGGAACTCATTTCGAAATTAAGAATAATTTTTCTTTTTGGTCACCATCTTTTGAAAGAAAACCAGCGGAAAAACCCAGCACCCTGCGTGGCTCAAGCGCATTTTGAATAAAATTTTGCAACATTGGATTATAAAAAAAAAACGACGGAATGAACACAGGAAAAAGCTAAAAATTCATGTTGAAGACTCGAAGAGAATTCTTTTAAAGTGATCCTTTCCAACTTCGGCCTTAAAGAAGTTCAACCCGGCTTTGCTGTTGGAATGTTGGGAAAGTTGAGTGAGTTTGATGCAGAGCCGAAGATAAAACTTGAGAGACAATTTGAATCAAGAAGGCAGTGGTGAGGCGGATGCAAAAACATGGCTAAACCCGAGAGAAATACGTTTTTCCACTGAGGGCAATGTACAGATATATAGTAAATGGGGTATATGTTTTTACTATATATCTGCGGGGTAATGGCAACTTCCATTTTCGGGTTTCTGGAAACTAACTGAAACGTTATTGCCCAATTCATAACGGAAACGGAAAAACTCGCCCATTGCCTTTAAAACTTATCTTAAAAAGTGGAAATTTTTTTTCGCCAACAGATGGCGTCACATTCAAAACGAGACCTTCTTTTTGGAGACAGCGGAAAAAGCCGGAGTGGCTCGAGCACTTTTCAGATGAAATTTTGCATTCTCAAAATGTGAATAACCAGATGAAATGAACACGATGAATGAACACATACAGAAGAAATTGACATTCAGGAAACGAAAAGACTTCTTAAAATGCTCCCAATGAATGGCCTCTGCAAGAACAGCCCTTCAGCAGTTCTAGAGACTTCGTTCATGTTGGAATGTTGTGGAAAGCTCAGTGAATTTGACTAAAGACGAGAAGAAAGGTATCTTTGGTTTGACCAGTGCCATAGAAGGAAAAAGAATGAAAATGACACAATAGTATGAGCTGACGCTGTGGCTGTGGCTTTAGTTTGCAAGCTTTTTTCATGAATATTCAGATATTGCAAAAATTTCATCAAAAGAGCCCGAGCAACGCTGGATATATCAGCAAATTTTAAATTTTAAATAATAAAAAAATTGAATTTTTAATACGGATTATTAAGTACCGAAAGGTGAATTATGCTCTCAGTGTGGGGAAACATGCCTTTCTCTCCGTCCTATGATTTTCAAACTCTTCCAAGGCTATGAATAATTTTCAAAATCTGTTTTCGTCAATCGATGAATATGGTTCATGACACGAACCAATCACAAATATTATTTAAAATCGGATCAATAGTACGTGCATAAATGGAACCTTTAAGACCCCACCTAGCAATTTTCAGTGGTAAGATATAGTAAGTAATACATCAAACAAACCGTAATGACGAGATAGAAGCGGTTATTAATTACTATTTTTGCCAATTGATAAACATGGTTCCACTATAAGAACCATTTGTAAAATGGTTGTAATTGATACAATGGCACGTGCTCCAATGATGCCTTTAGGACACCCTCAAAAATTTTCAATGAAGAGATATAGCAAGTAGTATATCAAACAATTCGAAATGATAGAATAAAAGCGAATAATACGTTATTATGTACGTTTTATCCCATGCATGCTCAATCGAGTTCATATTCGGAGATCTTGCTGGCCACTCAATGCTTTGTATATCCTCATTTTGCAGAAAGTCCTCCACCATCAGAATTCTGTGGGGATGTGCATTATTAATTACTGTTTTCTCCAAATGATAAAATGGATCAGCGCATGAACCAATTTGAAGATGGTCGTAATCGATACAATTGCACGTGCTCTAATGAAAGCTTTATGACTCCTTCAAAAATTTTCAGTGATAAGATATGGCATGTAATATATCAAACAACTTGGAATGATGTGTCATGAATGAATATAAAGAAAAAAAATCATAGTCGAAATTGGTTCAAAGGCACCAGGTTTAGTGGAACCATTATTGTTCATTTGAACTATCTTTGCTAAGATATAGCATCTAATATATCAAGCAACTTAGAATGATGTGTCCTGAATGAACATAGTGTAAAAGTAATGATTATCCAAATTGGTTCAAAAGTACGTGGTTTAATGATATCATTATGGTACATTGGAAATTTCAATGCTAAAATATTGCATGGAAAATATCAAACAACTTGGAATGATGTGTCAAAAATGAATAGAACGTAAAATTAATGGTAATCGAAATAGTTTCAAAGGCACTTAGTTTAGTGGAACCATTATGGTTCATTGAAACTTTCAATGCTAAGATATGGCATGTTATACAGGGTGATTTACATCGAATGTAAAATACTTAAAGGGGGTATTATAGAGGTTAAGATAAACACAAAACGGCCTATGAACATGGGTCCGAATTTGAACGATAACTGAGATATGAACAGAAATAAAAATGCAAACACCAAGTTCAACAAGTTAATAACTCAGGTTCCGTAAGGCCTAGTTTAATGAAATTTGGAGAAATAACAGGGTACATAAGACTGTGTATACCGTTAAAATTTGATCGAATTCCAACGAGAAGTTTCCGAGTTACGCAGTCAAAATTGTAACAAGTGCTGGTTAGTACTCACAAGTGAACACTTGTTATGATGTTGAATGAGTAATTCGGAAACTACTTGTTGGAATACGATCAAATTTTAACAGTGTAAAAGTTTTATGTACCCTATTATTTCTCCAAAACTCATTATCCTAGGCTTTACAGAACCTGAGTTTGCGAAGTTTGCCGCCACCAAGATCAACAAGTTAATAACTCAGGTTCTCTAACGCCTAGATTCATGAAATTTAGAGAAATAACAGGGTACATAAAACTGTGTATACCGTTAAAATTTGATCTAATTCTAACAAGTAGTTTCCGAGTTACTCATTCAACATCATAACACGTGCTCACTTGTGAGTTCTAACTAGCACTTGTTACAATTTTGACTGTGTAACTCGGAAACTTCTCGTTGGAATTCAATCACATTTTAACGGTATACACAGTCTTATGTACCCTGTTATTCCTCCAAATTTCTTTAATCTAGGCTTTACAGAACCTGAGTTTTTAACTTGTTGATCTTGGTGGCGGCATTTTTATTTCTGTTCATATCTCAGTTATTGTTCAAATTCGGACCCATGTTCATAGGACGTTTTGTGTTTATCTTAACCTCTATAATACCCCCTTTAAGTATTTTACATTCGATGTAAATCACCCTGTATATGAAACATCTTGGAATGATGTGTAATATATGAATACAACGTAAAATTAATGAAAATCCAAATTGGTTCAAAGGTTCGTGGTTTAATGTTACCATTATGGTCCATTAGAACCTTTCAATGTTAACATAGGGCAGTTGAAAAATATTCTTCTGGAATGATTTAGTTTAGCCTTTCCGAATTTGATAATGTCATTCCTTAATGGTTTATTAATGACATAAAGAATCTTTTTTTGACAATTCTTTTTGTCTGTCTGTCTGTCTGAACGTCTGACCGTAACTCTAACTCCACCTAGGCTTTGGAATTTTTTCAAAATATGTTTTCGTCAGTCGTCAAGTAATATGGTTGATGACACGAAGCAATCACAAATATGATCGAACTCGGTTCATTGGCACCTGCACAAATGGTACCTCCATGACCCCACCTAACAATTTTCAATGCTAAATAATAGTAAGTAATACACGTATACCAAAGAAATCGTAGCGACGAGATATAAGCGGTATTAATTACTGTTTTCACCATCTGATAAAGATGGTTCCGCGAATGAACCATTTTAATAATGGTCGTAATGGATTCAATGGCACGTGCTCTAATGGTACCCTTAAGACACCCTCAAAAATTTTCAGAAATTTTTAAAATGTTTCAAACATTTTGTGTCAGCGATTAGTTTAGCCTTGCGGCACTTGGTTATGTCATTCCTTAATGGTTGATTTAGTTACTAGCTGATATAACCAGCGTAGTGCGGGCTGTTTATTGATTAAATTTTGCAATATCTGCATGTGAATATTCAGAAAACATGAATAGGTGAAAAATGCTTAGAATTAATATAGTAAAAATTCAGTTTCAAGAAACGAAAAAGACTTCTTTTAAAATGCTCCCAATGGTAGTCTCTCCAACTACGGCCCTTCAGTAGTTCTACACGGCTTCGCTCATGTTGGGATGTTGTGTTTGGCTGATGAGTTTGACTCAGTGCCGGAGAAAAACGGAGAAGAATTATGTATGTAGTTTCGAATGAAGAAGGAAGTAGAAAGAAAATGAAACTATAATCTGATCTGACGTTTCTTCACCCCTGGCTGTGGCTTTGTTCGCAAGTTTTTTTCATGTGTTCTTTTTTTTCTGTTTATTCACATTCAGAAATTGCAAAATTTCATCAAAAAACAGCCCGAGCAACGCCGGGTATATCAGCTAGTATTAGATAAAATAACAGTATTTTGTTCAAGATAAAGAATGATAAACATGGGTAATCTTGAATAAATATGAAATACAAGCATTAAGCTTATCATTTTTTCGGTGTTTCTCGGTGAAAAAGGTATCGTCTATATTAGCGCTTCTCAACGGGAGGCCCTCCTCCTCAGGTGGCCATAGAAAGTTCCTAAGGAGCCAGAGAAAAATACTGAATCCAAAAATATTCAAAGATAATGTATCTTTTTCGTTTTGAAAAATTAAAATAATTATGTGCAACAAATATGTCAGTAGTTCTAGTAATATTAATATAATTTACAATATATGGTGTATTTTTATTTGGAAAAATAAATACAATTATAAAATTGCTATAAGTACGGGTACCCTTATGTAAAATATAACTTTAAAGTTGGGGGGGGGGGAGGTTGAAAATCAGTGTTTGAAAATATATACAACATACCATTTCAAAATTTTTATACCGGTTGTCCCAAAAATGAGCGATGATTTGAAAAGTCAATTAACGAAAAACGGAAGGCGACGGAAATGTACGGTTTGCTGTGTTCAGCTTAGGAAACCATGGAATTTATTCGCACCGTGTTTCAAAATTAGTTACAAATTTCGTCAACAGATGGCGCTGCTGACGGGAGTAAACTATAAAACAACGTTGCAACAAAACTGTGGTCCAGAAGATGAAACTACAAAACAAAAAATATCCGCTGTTCCAACGAATAAACCATTTTCGATGTAGATGCTAGTCGAACGAGATATAGAATGCCGATTTGACACGGAATGCATAGTAAAGCTCTAGATTAGGAAAGTAAAGCTCTAGATTAGGAAAGCTCCTAACCTAGAGCTTTAACGCATAGTAGATCACTAGATAAAGATCTCTATCTAGTGCTCTAATGCGTAGAGAATAGCAGCGCCATCTGTTGACGAACTTTGTAAGTAATTTTGAAACTTGGTGTGAATAAATTCCCTGGTTTCCTAAGCAGAACGCAGCAAACTGTACATTTATAAAAGAACGCTTATTAATCGTAACAAAAAAATTGAAATTCTTTTTTTTTCTATTTCAGTAATGCACAAGAAAAATGAGACATTACTGCAGTCCAAAGAACCTTTATACACTACAGACGAGAATGGTACATTAATTGTACATAGGACCAACGAAATGACCATTGGAGTTTATTCCTGTTTTGCAATGGGAAGTACAGTTTTACCTGGAAGAACCGCTTATAATTTGAAATTATCAGAGACTTGTAGAGGTTTCAAAGAACTCTTGGAAATTGAACATTATTTGGTAAAAGAACATGACTCTTTGCTACTTCAATGCCCACACGACAAAAGGATATATTCATCACTATGGTACAAAAATGGCGTCGAGCTCTTTACTAATAACGAAGTAGCAATTACTCCTGATGGCAGTCTTCTTATTGCTAATATCACGCTATCTCAGGAAGGAAAATATGAGTGCAAAATATTTAGTAAATTTTTGAATTGCACTGAATTCATTCGTGTTAATGTGGAAATAGATGCATCCTTTAGTAGCGCATGTGGATATCAAAAGGATAAGACTCATAATCCCTGGACTGTCTCCCTTTGGTGGAAAGAAGAAACGTTGCCTTTTTGTTATGGTGCATTTATTAACGAATACTGGATTTTGACCACGGGCCACTGCTTATCCGGAATATTTAGGAAAAAAGTATTGGACGTTTTCGTTCGATTTGAAAAAAAATCTGGCTCCAAATCGAGCATACGTGACATTCCTATTGCACTGGTGAAAATTCATCCAATGTTTTCCAAAAAACTCTATGTGAATGACATTGGATTGGTTAAACTAAAGAAAAAGGTTCATTTTACAGACGATATTTTCCCTATATGTTTACCTCCGTTTGATTTTAGTGTGAAAAATCCCTGCGAAATAGATTTCACTTTAAAAGGATCTGTTTCTGGGTGGGGATCTTTGGAAAAGGATAACGCCGAACATTCTCCTCTGAAGACAGAATTTATGAATGCTTTAGATATTGACAAATGTCAACAATGTAATAGTGACTCATCTTATTCCAATAAGACTTTTTGTGCTTCCATATTAAATGGCACATTGGTGAATTATGCTGGCGATAGCGGTTCCCCTTTTGTAGTCGAGTACAACGGTCGAATGTATTTGTTGGGAATATACAGTTGGGGAGAAAGATTGGCTCAGCTCGGCCAATACGACTTCTTCACCAAAGTATCTATGTATACATCTTGGATTGAAACGTATATTCACACTTTTTAGTTTACTCATAATGCGTAAAAAATCAGAATTATTTTAATTATTATTTTGCAAGTTAGAATTTTGTTTTTAAAGTTAATTTCTGTTAAAAATTATTATAAAATAAATCTGAATATAAGATTAAGAATAATTAAACTTTAAAGACATTAAATGGTAAGAAAATTAATACAGCTTCTGCTAAAATCTGTTTGGTGGCTAACTGTTCAGTAGTTTACCGGAGGCAATGACCTACTTTCTTTTGTTAAAGCTCAAACATACTCCAGAAGGAAAGAAGTAATTAAGGATACAGGTGACACCTAATTTCTGCCAGGAAGAAAGATTTCTTCATTTTTCCACCAGTATCCAAAATATTTTGTTTCAGGGTTTGAAATTATCTCACTGGAACTACTTCCTGTTGTAGGATAGCTGAAAACCGGTTTTTGTCTCTGGTATAGCTACCGAACAGACTTAGGTTCTAATTGTTGATCTAATTTTTGATTATCTTGTTTGAAGATCCCTTTAAGAACCCTTTAATTCTACATACTTGAATATTATTCGCTTTCAAATCTTATCAAAATTCATTGTCACTATTCATGGTTAAACTTGATACTTTGTTTTATAATATAACATTGGAAAAAATATAGATGATTTTGAAATTTGCTGTTTATATTATATATTTTACATAAAAAATTTATATTTTTAATACCACATGCATGTTCACAATCAATTAGAAATTGTACGGTATTTACTTTTTAATCTGAAAGGATATTAATAATTATAACATAGTAAAACAGCATGTGGATAATATTAATTAAAGGATGAGATGAAAATAATAGTACAAGGTGATTATAATTAAAGTCCCTTTGTAAAAATGCTATAAAAAAACAACCATGAGTCCGAATGACTTCAAATTTGGACTGAGCATTCTTGAAGAAGGGGCATTTGATATGG
>JAHWFO010096697.1:87164-98867 GCA_023313115.1 Rhysida immarginata | reverse complement strand
CTTTGTATATTTTCTTTTTGTATAATTTTTAAAAAATTAGCGTTTACACCCCTTTTTCTATTGGCCTTTATATTTCAAAATCTGTGTTTTTTCTATTTATCCTGTTGGCCATTATTTCCTCTTTATTTCTTTTGTATCCTATTGGTTCATGTATATGCATAATTTGTACCACTGTTCTGTATATAAAGGCTTGCATGCCTCTTGCTGTGTATATCCTTGACAAAGCCGGGAATAAATGGCGAAACTAGTTGGAACTCCTGATGTCCCTCTGTTATACTGTAAGGCCACCACCTGTTTAATCAATAGGAACAGTATTATGATCCACCCTTCTACCGACAAAACAACTTTGTCTCAATAAGTCTCAAGATGAAAGTCTCAATAACAACGTAGCATATATAAAAATTTTCAATTCGAACTCAAAATGGATAAAATATATATTAAAAAAAAAACTTTCATTTTTTCCCTCCCCCTGCGATCAACACTGGCGCCATGTTTCGGCAACTGTTACGTCACAAGTTGCCGAGAAGTGCGAAGGAGTTTCGAATTCGTGATGTCACTGATTAGTCAGTTGGGCATCGCAATGGACTATGAATATGAAACAAGACTGGTAGTGAAGACTGCGATTTTAATAACAGTGACAACGATATATAAGGGCCGTTAGCAGAATTAAATGCTACTGCAACTTCTGCGATATACAGCCCTATGCATTAAAACGAATTTCGTATGCACATTAGGGCGGCGTATGGCTTACACAGCAGATAGGCCTACCTCCTCATTCCTTTGGCGTTTAGCACATGCTGTTGCAGTCGTTGTTCTTGAAGAACGCCAGGTCCGTTTAGAGCTGGAAGAGCATTAGTTCCACCTTATACGTGATCTAGTTTCAGCGAATTTCTTGTTTGAATTGATACTGAATTTAAAACGGCGGATGCGTAGACAAAGCAAGACGCTTCAAAATGAGCACACGATGCTGTTTGGAGTTGGATACCAGTTCCCTCGCTGTCAA
The DNA here is from genome assembly GCA_023313115.1 of Rhysida immarginata. Lineage (NCBI taxonomy): Eukaryota > Metazoa > Arthropoda > Chilopoda > Scolopendromorpha > Scolopendridae > Rhysida > Rhysida immarginata. The sequence continues at coordinate 97,864 of JAHWFO010096697.1, read as the reverse complement.
AAACTAATCCACTGTTTTTTAATCGATTCTGATTCTGGAAATCTATGAAACGTGAAATTTCTATCCGACTGTCTATTTACACATCCAAACAGAGAACAAATTGAAGGCATTCCTACATAAAACACGTTAGCAAAATCTTACGATATGTAGAATCGTTCTAAGCGACTAGAATCTCGGCGACGAAATTCCCCGAGGTTCTCGCGGCAGGAAATGACTCCTTGTTCCGCTGTGTTCTCCGGAGAAGGGATGGAAGATCCCACGCAAATTTTCAATTTTCCGAGGCAGTTTTCTTAATAAAATATTAGGAAAAATCTAAAATTTTGAATGATATATACGCTATTAATCTGAATTAATGTTATGATAAATAAAGTCGATTTTATCCGTGGAGTTTACGAGGGTTGGATTTTATTTAATAGTGGCAACACTGTTGTAGAAACATTATGCAATGGAACCTGATAATGTCGCTAATGCACAGATTAAACAGATACAGATGTAATATGTAAGATTAAAAAACACTGAATAAACCAAGGAGAGTGCGACGGTGTCAGCGCGCGGTGAATGGATTGATTCACAGAGGAATGAATGAATTAGTACACATTCAAAGGAAAATAGGCGTACAAATCAGGAAAAAAGTACAATGAGGATTCGTGACCGGGTTCAAATCTGGACTCTGCGCAGGCCAGGGCAATAACTGTATGTTCGCACGGGCGAACCATATTTGTGTTGAACGAGCGGCGTGACATGGAGCTTTGTCTTGCTGGAAAAAGCAGTCCGTTGAAGTGCTATAGAACGCCACCAGTAAGGTGAGTTTCCAACATCTCTTGGTACCGTGGGCATTCAGTCGCATGTCGACACTGGTGAAAGGTCCTACGCCTGCTGTACATTAAGTAGTCCACACCACGACTCCACCGCCAAAGTCCTTCACTGTGGGTACGAGGCATTCTGGATCGTATTTCTCGTTTGGTCGTCTACAGGCCCACACGCGACCTTCAGGTTCTTGGAGGGTGAAGTGGCTTTCATCGCTCCACATGACATTTGCCCAATCACCACTACACCACTAACGACGGTCCGTACACCATCGTAGACGATACACAGCTTTCATCCCTGAGAGAATGGCTTCCTCTTTCCGGCTCTCTCACAGAACCCAATCTCATGGAGCTGTGACTTCCCGGAACTGATGGGTCACGGGCTGCGGCTGGTGAGTAGGCGCCTGAGTCCCCTAAAAAGGAGCACTGATGTCCCGCAAGGTGTCTTTGCAGTACCTCATCACCACCCGAAACAGAGCACGTTTGTCTCTTGGCGACGGGAGTGGAGGTCGCCCAGAACGTTTTGCTTTCGTTGTTGTACCTGTCTGATCGGATTTGCGCACTACATCGTGCGAGGATGTCCCAGTCAGAGCGCTGATTTCGCGAAGTGACTTACCGCTAATGCGGTGTCCCACAATCATTCCTCTCTCAAAGTCGGATAATTCTCGGATCTTTACCACTGGTGCTGTCACTGGTGTACCATCTGATGAGTCGTATGTTTAATATACATACTGTCACGTGCATCCTATAAGGTGAGACCACACGAATTGCGGGCGCAAAGATGCGGAAATCCAAACCTACAAGAGTTCTCCGAATTGCTACTAAAAATTGGTGAAGGCACGTGCCCAAATGAAGACGGAAAAATAAGTTAACCACACAGTTTCTTCTTCAATTCTCGTAAAAAGCTAAAATATTGTTTAGTAATTATAATAGTATGAATAAATTAATGTGCTGGTTTTAGATTTTTTTCCAGATCAAACAATTAGGTGATGTTATTGAAATGGGGTGATGTTATTGAAATGGGAACGAATATAGGGGTGTCCGGATATTTTGGCAGGGCAGTATATGAACCGAATTAACCAGCGTAATTAGAGGGCCATCTATTTTTATCCCTTTATCTACACTTTTTACCACTCCCCAAGTTTTTTTAATCAAAAATTAATTTTCTCGTACGTAACATGTAGAAAATGTAAAAAAGCCAGTATTTCCTTTCCTTTCTCATCATTTCCGAACGTATGATATATCATAAGCCATATGTTGGCATAGTACTAAAGACCACGTGACTAAACTTGGCGGGTGGTAGTTTAAATTTAATTAATACAAAAAAATTTTTAACTACCACCCCCGCAAATCTCACCCCAATGGAACACCCGCGCCTAAACTTCATAGTAATGTAGATCTTGCCTAGAGGAATCTGGATACTGAATTTCACGCCTTTACATACCTAAATATGTTGTTCTCTCTGAATCCCACCCCCGTAATCCCGACTCTAGTGTACCAATCAAAACAAAACTAAATAGGAAGCAACATTCCGAATTTCAACCTTCTACCTCAAAAAATGTAGAAATTATGAAGAGGTACACAGTGAAGACATTATAAAACCAATAAGTAGCTCCATTCTTTCTCTACTGAATAATTTAGATTATGAGCACTTGAGCAATCGTGCGTCGACAAAGCGATTTCACGTGCGCGCGCCGATGTCAGTAATCCTTAAAAGATGAACAGAAAGTAACAATATATTCCTTCTTGACAAATCGATTGTTATATGACATGCCATTATCTTGGTATTCTTTACACTCGCTGTTTTAGCACGTGAATTCGACTTGAAGGGGTCCACGAAAAATTCTGAAAACTTGATACGGCCGAGCTAAGACTTTGATGGTCATATTTCTGAAAACAGAATTTGAAAAAGTTAATCCGTTTTCAAGTTATCGTGCAAACGGCTGCCGGACGGACGGACGGCCGGATAAACGTACAGACCAAGGGCGCATTCTTATAAGTATCTTTTATGCTAAAGCTCCTAATAAAGCTTCAGTATGGTGATGCATGTTTGTCACAGCGGCAAGTTTATGAATGGAGTGTGAAGTTCAAAAATGGTGTACGAGTCGTGATAGCAGTATTAGACGCCCCTCACCGGAACCACCGAGACAGAAGACCTCTGCGATGAAACGTAATACATTGTTACATCATCATATTTAGGGCATTGTTATTCGTATTTCTACCAATAATAAGCCCAAAATTTCCCCTAACTATGATGGTGTAATAATGTATTACTTTTCATCGCAGAGGCCTTCTCTCTTGGTGGTTATACCCTCACTCGGGTCAGGCACAACAAGTTGTGACGCCAGAGAATATTGCAACCGTTGAAGCCTTACTGTTGGAAAATCGCCGAGTAATGATTGATGAAATTGTTTGCGCCACTCAAGGAGGCAATGGGTGGAAAGAAATTTCATTCAGATGAAGAGAGCCAAAAGAATTTTTTTCCAGAGGAATCTATGCACTTTGTAAATGCTGGCAAACATCTATTGAACGTAACAGAGAATATGTAGAAAAATAATACAATTGTTATTCACGTTTGCTCAATAATAGCTTTGTTATTTTGCAGTTTTCATTTAATTCACCTTGCATAACGAAACATAGGCACATGAATTTACACTCTTCGTGAGTAAGAATTAAAAGGAACATCAAAATATAAAATTTAGAGTGATTTATAAATCGACGGGCTTGCGTTGCGCTACGTCGCCAAATTGAGGTGGGGCCGGTGGAGAAGCACTGATGAAACTTAGAAAGGTGAGTCAGACCAATAAAATGAAAGATGAACAATGACTTTTCATAGCCTCAACTGTCGGCGTTTCAATTTGGAAGCTTGTTGAGGTAACTGCGATATCTACCGACATCTCTTTCTAGGACGAAATCAAAGAAGAATACGCAATAAGCATTATATTTATTTTTTCTTACATAGTACATAAAAAATTTCAACCAAGGCCAATATGGCCGTAAGGCCGACAGAAAGACAGGTAATGAGGTTATATAGGGTCGGGACAGCATTCAGTGTACCCTCCAGCGGTATCAGTGGACTCAGACCATACCACGAAAACATCCCCCAAACAGTCACACATCCACCAGCCAGTCGTCTGCCAACGATGGTGTCGGGATGCTTGTTCTCAGATGCTTCCCGGCGAATTCTCCATCGTCCGTCCACTCTGTTCACCAGAAATCGCGACTCGTCAGAGAAAGCAACCCTTTGCCACTCGGCCGAGGTCCAATGGCGATAGTCCATTGCGAATTGGAGGAGTTTTCGGCGATGCAGAGGCGTCAACAGGGCTGCTGTTACCATACGCCTGCTCCGGAGCCTCAACCTCAAGAGGGATCGTTGCACTGTCTTGGTGCTGACACGCCTAGTGGCCCCACTGTTCATTTGCTGTGTCAGTTGCTCAACAGTGGCACGCCGATTGGTCTTGGCCAGGCGTCGTAACCGACGCTCGCCTCTAGGACTGATGTCCCATGGGGCCCCACAGTACCTCTTCGGTTGCTCGAAACTGTCTGGTTCGTCCAGTCGCGGTACACCTTCACAACGGCAGCCCTAGAGCAGTTCACAAAGGTGGCCGTTACTGAAATGCTGCCCCCCCTTGGCCCGATAGCCAATGATCATCCCCTTTTGGAGGTCCGACAGGTCACTTGCTCTGCCCATGACGGCGACAATTGCTGTGTTAACGGACTTTTCATCTGCATACCATGGGACGTTCCAACATGTTCGAGGAGAGGTGGTCATATTAAAGTGTCCCGACCCTGTATGGTTACATAAAAGAAAACTATAAAAAATTATATGAGCAGACATTAACATAGAAAGTGAGTTGTTAGTAAAGAGAAAACTTTTTAATTTGTATTTAAAGATGGCTACAGATGGAGAGGTACGTATGTCTTTAGGTAAAGGAGACTACCATTTAATGCCGGCAGATAATTACTCTAAACTAAGGGAATTCTTATGGTGTTCGCTGAGCGGGTTATATAAGGATGGTGTTCCTAATGATAACACTATTATACAAATTTTGGGGATCGAAATGTTTCCGGCCTTTGAAAGCATCTTTCTGAACTTTTTTCACGTTGATCCGTTTTGCTCTGACACCCTCAGAAAAAAAGATAAACGCAAATCTATTTTCATAAACATTTTATCATTTACTTTTGTTTTATTTTATTGGAGCATAGCTCCTTTTCAGTCACCATTGTAACGTCATCGCATCAAAACCACTAAAGCAATAGCAGCCAAATCTCGCACACAGTTTGTGTGGTGCCTGAAGGTGGTTTGTATTTAAAAAAAAACCGGACATGTGTGATGTCGTTGTAGAATAATACACGTTCGGGTTGAGCTCCGTGATGAGGTCCGTGATGTCCCTGCTATGTGGTGAAGCCGAACGCAAATTTCAATTGTCAACGCATTCAGTAAAGATAATTTTTATTGACGAATTCTCAATGCTTGGACTGAACTTCCTGGGCAAAATAGACAACCGACTTTGTCAAGCAAATCCAGAAAAACAACATGAAATTCTTGGCGGATATGCATTGCTGCTTTCGGGCGATTATAATCATTTGCTTCCTGTTGGTGATACATCTATGTATAGGCAATCGAATCCATCGTCTACTTTTGCTGTTCAAGGAAAATTGGCCTACCAACAACTGTGTCAAGTAGGTGAAAAACTCAATCGTCTCGCAATTGGTGAAGTGTGTGAAAGTGACTTTCTTCTGTTAAAATCTAGATTTGTAAGTTACAATCTTAACGAGAAAGCCCATTTTTCTAAAGCCATTACACTGATGTCTCGCAATAAGAAAATTTCGGAACTCAACGAATCATGCCTTCGTAACTTAGGTGTACCTGTTACATTTATTGCTACTGAACACAATAATAACGCTGCTCTGGAGATATCATCTGACTCCCTTCTTATCTGCAGTTTGCAAAAGGTTGCAAGGTAATGCTCCGTCAAAACCTATGGACGTTAAAAGGATTGTGCAACGGAACTGTTGGTGAAGTGATGAAATTATAAAGGTTGAATATATTAAATTATTATCAGGTCGTTGCATATTAAATGTCGGATTGCAGAGGTCATCGTTAATGGCCCTCTAGAAAGGACACCATCACACGTGCTATTCGAAATAATCCCCAATGCAATTCAAACATGGTTGCCAACGATTTGGCAGCTACTCGAGCCCTCTCCGATAGAATCCATGGTCACGGAACTCAATAAACTCCCAGAATGCGTTTTCGACGTCTGCTTGGGTTAGGAATGTTTTCCTCCGGAGAAAATTTTCCAGGCTCTGGAAAAGATGGTAGTCGGTAGGGGAGAGGTCGGAGAATACGGGGGGGGTGTGGAAGCACCTCGTAGCCCAGAGCCTATAGCGCCTGCACGGTCGTTCGTGCAACGTGCGGACGCGTGTTGTCATGCAACAGAAAGACGCCTTTGCGATGCACAAGTGCAGGTTGTTGCTGACACAGTTTTATGTACATACGATGCAGTTCACAACAGTAGGTCGCAGCGGTGATCATCTCCCCCTGCTGCAGGAGGCTGTAATGCACTACACCACGGATGTTCCACCAAACTGTAACCATGAGTTTTCTGGGGTGCAACGGGGGTTTAGGGAACTGTCGCGGGGGTTCATCAGGATCCAGCCACTGTGCTGACCGTTTTGCTATTGTCGTGTAGGAGCCACTTCTCGTCGCAGGTGACAATGCGATCAAGAATCCCCGCTTCTTCATGGCGCAAAAGCAATTCCGTACACACCTCCAACCGACGCTTTTTCCATAAATTCATGTGGGACCCATTTGTCCTGCTTTTTCACCTTGCCGATGGTCCTAAGGTGTCTACTGACAGTCGACGCTGATACAGCATGAACCCCTGCAAAGTCCCGAACAGTTTTTGACGGGTCCTCTTCCACAGATCGCTTCAGATCAGCGTCATTCAACACGTTGGGCGGTCTGCCGCGTGGCTCATTTGCCCAGTCCGTCACTTCCGCCCGGAATTTTCGGAACCAACGTTGGACAGTACGTTCGTTTATGGTGCCTACACCGAATACCTTATTGATGTTTCGAGAGGCGTCGGATGCAGTGTGATTCAACTGAACTCGTAATGCATTATCACACGTAATTCGTATGAAGTCATGACTATCTTCGCTTGGGTTCAAACGCTATTAAATATCATCGCAGACATGCAAATTTCAGGCAGCCGGTCGCTGATAGGCTTATCTCTGGGATTGTACCACTTGGTTATGGGTATTTGTTACTAAACGTGGAAACTGTGCTGAAGCGCAGAACCCACCTCGAAATCCGACATTTGTTATGCAACGACCTGATGTAAGTGAAAATCCATGTTAAATTAGTCTAAAGCCTGAACTCCGCTCCAACTTGCCAGCAAATGAAATTGATGGCTTCCTAGTTTTTTATTATTTACGCACTCCCGTAGGAGTAAAACACGAATTATGCAATAGAAAGTAGTAATAAATATAAAAAGGAGCCGAAATAGGCGTGCCAGTTAAAAGCATGAATTAAGAAGAAAGAACAAGTAAACAAAATATAGCCTACATTCCAAGAAACCAAATGAATTTAAAAAAATATTGGGTAACATGGAGCAATATTATAAAGTTATTAGAAAGATTTACTGTTCCATTTGCGCTGGTAATTTAGGTTCCATACATCCCTGATAACTTACTGCATACCCAACCAAATCTCGACAACTTTCAGATCACCACAAATTGACTACTTGAAGCGGTCGTAGCTGATTTTATCAAGGACAGTTTGCATGTTTCCATGTCTCTTTCATAGAAACAGCATGAGCAACAGGAACCGACGGATATAGTGTGAATTCCCATTGTGGAGCAAAACAGCCTTCAGACTTACGTTCGAACTGTCGATAAACAGGCGCCATTCTTCAGGTTCGTGCGGATGTCCCAATGCATTCAGTACTTTAGAAACATCGGGCTGTACACCTAATCCTCTGTAGCTTCCAACAAATGGACCAATTCGTTCTCACGATTTCGATATACAGAAATTTTTGTGTCACTGTGCAGTAAATTCCGTCCTTGTAATCTTGACCAAGCAGCTCCGCATGAAGTTTCGATAGATTCAAATCCCGAATTAAGTCGCTGAGTTCATCTTGAGAAATTAAATGAGGCTCAGTAGATGAATAACCAGGTACGAAATCAAGGCCTGCCGCTTCTGATTCTACAACCAATTTTTCAGTTTCTTGTTCCACAGTTCCCGGTGCCGGAGGTTGCGGAATTGGCAGATCTTTGTGGTGCGGAACTGGTCGAATAGCAGACTGAAGATTAGGGTATTGGATGGTATGCTTAGATTTCAAAGAGAATCCTTTGATGTTAGTCAAGCAAAAATAGCAGTCAGTTACGTGATCATTAGGTTCTCGCCAAACCATTGGTATAGCAAATGACATTTGACGTCTGGTACCATTTATCCATCCTCTCAGATAAACACTGCATGTGGCACAATGTGGGGTGCCCAAGGTTTGTCTTGATCACTTAATGAACATCCGAAATAAAACTCATAAGCGTTTTCTATCTGCGGTGCAATTTGCTTCTGATGAGCCTTAACTATGAACTCTCCACAAACATAGCTATAAGCATCAGTATTATTAACACAATTTCTTGGCATTTTTAACAAAAGTTCTCTGTACTGTAACTTCTCAATGTTCCTTCTAGTTATTGACAAGCACATTACAAACAAGTTTCTTATTCCATGTGGAATGCTGAAAATAAAACTAAAACTAAAGTCACTTCAGTTTGTATGACGCGCAATGTGTAAGCAAAATATGCGCTCTATAACAGAACATGCACTCTATTACAGTAATATTTCATATGTTAACCCTTAATTGGTCAAAGTGCATAATATAAACTGTTGTACTGTGTCTTAATATATCACGTTTAACCTTTCTCAAAACAGGATAAATCGTGAAATATATTAATGTTTTAACATATGTACGCGGAACATACTTCCTATTTTTTAATAATTCCCGGTATAAGTACTCTATATACTTCATTGTTGTTATGACAACTAAAATGTACTTCGATTTTGAAGGTAATTTAACGGGGAAATATGATTATTTAATCATTCTTCTATAACCAATAGCATATATCCATATATTATGTTAACTAGTTAAGTTTTGTAGAATTTCTCGAAAACGATATGTGATAGGACATTTCTGATTGCAGATTCGTTTTTTAAGGCAAAAAATACATAAGAAACAGCTATTGTCATGCCAGAAACATTTTCTCTGTATAATAGTGTAATGGATTAGAAGGGAAGTCGAAGGAACAAAATAGTCTATACGAAAGAGACGTATTAAGTTAAACCCCAAAATAAAATTCCATAACAGAGTAAGGAATGTATTAAAGAGAAATATAATATAAGTGATATGTCAGGGAGCAGATAATGAAGACGAGATATCATACATTATATAACATCAAATGCATTTGGTTTAATGTATCGATATTAGATACAGCATCGATGTGAGCATCCCAGGATAAGTCTGGGGATAGGCAAATACCAGGGCATTTGAAAGATGGTGTAGACGAAAGTAAATGAGAATTATAATAAATCAATAATTCAGAAGAAACAGAACGTTTATTACGTTCATGAAAGGTTAGGTATCTAGTTTTGTTAAGATTCAAAGATAAATGATTGGCAGAGTTCCATTGAAATAATATCGAAAGGGCATGCATGATTGATTGTATTTTGTAGATTTGTGACGGGCGTGTCTGGAAAAGATAAGGTAACATCATCAGCATTTAAAGTAGATGAAAAAGAAGATAGAATTAAAGGTGAATTAAACAATAGCGGTGACAGTATGGAGTGTTGAGGAACTCCAGTATTCCGAGTCAAGGTAAAGAAGACTTATCTAAAATATTCAAGGTGTACTGCCGATCTGATAAAAATCCAATAAACCAATCAATGGATGGACTGCGAATGTTATAAAATAACCAAGCTTAAAAATTAAAAGCTGTTTAGGAATTGAGTCAAAAGCTTTGAAGTAATCAAGGAATAGAGAGACCACCAATTTATTATTAGACATGTTAGAGGTTATAAACTCTAGCAGGTCGAACCATGCAGTATCTAAGCTCCTTTTGAGAGGGAAGCCATGTGGTGATAAGGAAATTAACTTGTTATTGAAAACATACTGAGACAGACGACTGTGGAATAATTTTTCAAAACTTTTTGCTAAAGTTGGAAATATATAGATATAGGATGGTAATTAGAAAAATTACTAGATTCACCTTCTTTAAAACTAGGGATAATCCTGGCTTGTCGTAAGCAGACAAGAAAAGATCAAGAAGAAAAAGAAATCTATCTATATATATAAAGAAGGATGTTTGTGGGTCTGTGCGTCTGTGGCTCTGTGGGTCTGTCTGTGGCTCTGTGGGTCTGTCTGTGGCTCTGTTTTTTATACAAATCTACAGTTTTATTCCGATCTTGATGAAATTTCGCATACATGACCTTCAAAGCATGAGGAAGGTCACTGTCTACTTCAGATTTCGAAAAAATAATAATTATTGATAAAAAATCGATATTCATGGTTATGGCAGGGCATATTAATGAGAAATATCGCATGACCAACAATGCAAGACAAAGTTTTTGCAACAATGGTATCAACACGCAATTCACAAACACTCTGCACGGACCAACAATATATATCTCATGACCAACAATGCAAATAAAAGTTTGTGCAACAATAGGTATCAACAATGGTTTCAACACGCAATTCACCAATAACAATGAGCTCAAAATGATGATGCAATGATAAAGCAATCCTTTCCAAGAATTATAACAATGAACATAAAATGATGATGCAATATGGATAAGTTTCAATTTGTAACAATGCATAGAATTCCTGTTAT
>JAHWFO010096697.1:50944-73503 GCA_023313115.1 Rhysida immarginata | reverse complement strand
CCCCCCCCCCTGTAATCTCAAATGATTTATGTATTAAAGAAATCATCAACGATAATATTAAAGTTGCTATAAAAACATTGAAGCCCAAGAGATCATCTGGGCCTGATAGAATACCATCGTATCTGTTTAAGGGCTGCAGAGATCTAACAAATCCATTAAATATAATTTATAACCTTATTATTAAAACTAGTACTTTTCCTGACAGATGGAAGTTAACTTAAGTGGCTCCAATTTTTAAATCTGGTGATTCCAATCTTATAAGTAATTACAGGCCAGTGGGCATTTTATCAGCTCCTTCAAAAATATTTGAAATCATAAAATAATAATAATAATAATAATAATAATAATAATAATAATAATAATAATACAAGGTACGATAACAATGTTAAATAACTTTTGAAGATAATAATCATAATCATGAAAACAAAGAAACTGCAAAAACTCTATCTGATCGATTCATTTATTGCTTCTACAAATTTATATTTAAACATGTTCAAGATAGTATTTGTATCAATCAGCATGGATTTATGCCTAGTAACAAACTTATGTAACTTTGTTCATTATGTCTCTAGTGAGTTGGATAATAGACTGCAAGTCGATGGTATATACAGATTTTCAGAAACCATTCGACAAAGTTGATCACGATAAATAAATTGCAAAATTATCTCTATACCTTTTTTTTTAATTCTATGTTATCTTTGCTAGCGTCTTATTAAAAACAGAGCTCAAGTTGTACTATACAAAAATTCTTTATCATATAAATTCCCGGTATGTTCTGGAGTACCTCAAGGATCAGAAAAATTTCCGATTACTGCCCTGTAGAGCAACACCACATTAGTCTAAAAACAATTTTTAATCACACCTTTCCCCTTGAAAGATTTTGAGAAAAGAGTCACTAATGGTCAGGTTGGCTGGCCAGATTGGCTGAGGTGCTTCACTGCAATTCATCTGTGTTAGAAACCTCAGCTAATTTTTAAGTATTTGACGAGGTACTGATTTTTACGCAGAGCGACTGTCATCAGACCTCTGCAACACAGAAGGAAACCAGGATCAACTCAGGTTAGGCTTTGTTAAGCTATAGTGAGGTGATATTTGAAATATACAGGGTGTCTCAGAATTCATGGTACAAACTTCTAGGGGTGATATGTAGTTCTAACAGGAACAATGATTTCCTATGCCATTTGTGCCGTTAAGCCTTGCGTTAAGTCCTCTTGTGGGAGATAAACGCCACTAAAGTTGGGGTTGCTGCCCCTGGAGGGTGGCTACCGGAAGATCACAAGCTTACTACTGTCCGATACCTCAACAAAAGTGGAATCTTCTGATACCAAAATCAGTGAATTTGTTGATATTATATTTACTATTAAAATTCACCCATCATTTCCAAAGAAATAGAATATCATTTGGCAGTATTATCGAAACATCTTTTGGTTTGGTTTGTTTGGTATTAACGTCCTTTTCAACTGCTGTGGTCATTTCAGGACGGCATTATAAGGGCCGCAAATTTTGCCTCGCAAGGGTTCTTTAACGTTCAGCCGGTAAACGACTACACGGGAACAACGGCTTCAGGAACTGCGTATTCTCAGGATTTTCTCCCTGAAAAAAATCCTCATCGTCCTCGTCCGGGGTCGAACCCGCGTCCTCGGGCATCAGAAGCGATCGCGCAACCCCTGAGCCACCGAGGCCGATGAAACATCTTTTACTGCATCTCAGGGAGCATTACAGCATCACAGAGCGGGTGGATATGGTCCTCATCTACGGAGAAGCTGTGGAAAACGCTCTCGATACAGCCGAGAGAACCATATCCACCTGCTCTGTGATGCTGTAATGTGATGAACTTTAATAGCAAATGTAATATCAACAAATTCAGTGATTTTGGTATCAGAAGATTCCACTTTTGTTGAGGTATAGGAGAGTAGCAAGCTTGTGATCTTCGGGCAGCAACCCCACCTTTAGTGGCGTTTATCTCCCACAAGAGGGCTTAACGGCAAAAATGGCATAGGAAATCATTGTTCCTGTTAGCACTACCTATCACCCCTAGAAGTTTGTACCATGAATTCTGAGACACCCTGTATAAATATGACGTAAGAATATTCGAAAAAAATTGAACCTTCTGTTCATAAGTACATAACTCTAAAAATTAATTTTTTCTATAAAATAAAGTTTCATTGTGTTAGCCTAACTAATAGCTTTTTTTAGAATATTTTTGTTCAGCTGTAATGATATGCATTTCTTATTAAAATTTCATAAAATAGAAGGGAAAATCATACAATAAAGTCTTAAATTTTGTTATTTAGATTAAAATACACGAAGAATTAAGTTTCCGCTGTTGGCTCCGGCGGTTTCATGTGGAGTATTAGATGAAGGGTGAAATGAGTTGGAACGTTTTCATTATCGTAGATGCGTCTTTCGTCATAAAATGCCCATTTACTGTACTTTCATACATATGTTTTTGCTAATGTTTGGACATCAGTCAAATTTTTCTCCCAATCCATCTCTTGTAAATGGGCATTTTCCTTTATCGTTATTTTTTTAAGTGTCTTCAGAAGGAAACGAATCATGCATCAGTAGTTCAAGATTGAGTAACAACTTTCTTTGTGCTTATGCGTTAAAAATAATTACTTAGCTGAACACGTTTGACATCGCAAAAAACTTGTTTCTATTCAATTTTCTTATTTTTTCCGGTCTTTCTTCCGTAGTTTTTTTTAGTAGTTTTATCACTATCACTACTCTTTTCGTTTACACGTCTTCCAGCAATTAAAATATTATTAAATAATTTACACAATACATGCCATAAAATTTTTATTGTTTATAAAATGTTTATTGGATTCTTTCTTTCCCAATAAAGGAATTAATTATCAATGAAATATAACAGAAACCTTCAATTATTTTTTTTTTCTGTTCTTCTTATCGCTCTTTAGACTAGATGAATTTTCTTAATAAAGATATTCTGAATGCTCATTTCAGAATATTTGATTAATCAATTTTTAAATAAAATTTACGTTCAAGAAGAATAGAGCTAGTAGCCTGTCAAAAACCTGAACTTATTTATGGGCTACCTGTATAATGAATGTTTCAAATAGAAAAAAATAAAGGGAGTCTAGTATTTCAGTAAAATTGTGTAAAAATATAAAAAAAAAAAAAAAAACTGATTCTGAGCTACATGAGTAATCAATTTGCTAAGTAATCAACTTGCTAAATTGTTGAATTAACTGTAAGTGAATAACCAATTGTAGAATTAACTCACGGTTTGTTGTGTCAGATGACCGTTTATTAAAGTTTGATATCTCCTCTCTAGATTACGATTATCTACATTTTGAATCTATTGTAATTTATCTTGAAAAAAAATTCTTCATGATGTTGCCTGAGCTCATATTAAATTAAATGTGAAATTGCCAATAAGAAACCAGAATAAGTGAAATTAATCATCGTTCGCAAACAATCAAACAATAAAATTCTACAATTACGTGAAAGTATACTTAAAATTTAAAATTATAATAACTTTACATTAAAATTTTATTTTTTTAACATAACTCGAATATTCTCTTCTATTAAACTGTTCAGTAACCTTATTACTATACATATCAAGATTCCTTTTTCTGTTGCAAGTGAAAAATTACTATTTGTAAGTGGCCACATTTCACAATAATGTATATTAATAATCCTATATCACTACAAAAAAAAGCGTGCAGTACCAGTAGTGTTAGAGCATTCGTAATGCGTTGTTGCCAAAAATCTCGTATTTTATAATAAAGAAAAGTAAAACTGAAATCTAAAGTTTGATGTTTCTATATTTTATCAATTCCTCTTCGTATTTGAAATCTAGGTATCCTTTTAAGCAAATTTCCTTAGTGTTCCCTCGGGTTCCTGAAGTTTATTTTCTTGCTAAAGAAGAAAAGGTTTAAAAAGGAAAGTCGATTGCTATATTTTATGAGGATCAGGCACACCAGCGGAACAATAATTTCGTTCATCCTTCAGTAGCGATAAAGCTGAGATTTTCTTTTATCCGAATGTGGGTCGCTAACATTTTTTGCCGATTATCGCCGTTACTGATGCGGTCGAAGAGAGAGCAGACATTGGCGCCAGATGAAGGTCGCTTTCTCAGAATTTATCGCACCTAACGTGGTTCTGAAATTATACGTGATACCCATGTTTAATTAATTGGAAATTTTAAAAAAATGAAATTTAGACAAAGAATGTATTATGTATATAGACGTTTCGTGGAGGACGCTGGATTAAGTTCATGTAGAAAAACATGACTGTAGTTAACTATTATAAAGTTCTACTCGATTTAATAATTCCCATATAACAACTACCATTAGATTTGGTATAAAAACTTTCAATTGAACAGGGAATCATTTACCTGGTTAATCTCTCGTGAAAAGCGTTTGAATAAAAGTATTATGATATTTTAAGTTTTGTCATTTAAGCCTTTGAACCCGAGGAGATCATTCTTAGTCTGGGTTTGATAAAGATTCAGGCATTTGGAAGACTTTAATCTAATATTAAGGGACTATGAACAATTAATCAATAATTGTTTTTTCCCCCTATAAAAAGTTTTCGTCAAATAATTTAGTTGGAGTCCGTATGTTTTGATGACTAAGGTTGGATTTTCTTGAAATAAAGGAAAAATGGATGAATTGACAGGTATTTACTTATTCAATTATTTTTTGTTTATTCACTTCCTTGAAGCTAATTTTAATCAATGACAAAATTAAATTTGTTATAAACAAATAAATTAAACCAAAAGAACCATTAATTCTGATTAATGCTTGAACATAACGAGTCATCTATAGCTATACTGAAAGGCTAAATCATAATCGTTATCTGAAGTTCAGCGCAAAGCCTCGTTATATCTTTTCCTACTCAGTAACTGAAACTTTGTAATATTTAAAAGTGTTTTTAAAATTTTAATTTCGACATCATTCAAATTATTATATCTTATTTTTGGTCAAATGAGTTGTGAATTAACTCTCCTCATCATTATATCTTGAAATCTAAGTCCCTTAACTTAAAATTATTTATCGTCACTATTCCAAAGTTATTTATAAACTTTGAGACTGATTGATAATTAATTGATTGCATCTACGAGATCGTTCATATTTGTTGAGCAAAAGTATCAGGCTCGTTGGTCCAATCTCTCGATTCGTGGGTTCTGACTTTAGATTTATCTTTTTCAATCAAAATTGATATTACTATTAAGTTTTTAAAACATTTTCTCCAGATAATAGATACATAAGGAGTATTTTGAGAATGCGATTGTTAAGTTTTTAAAATTTTAAAAATGTCTAACTAAATAAATAAAACGTGCGTTGGCATGAGATTAGCATTACTTTCATCACACGTTTTTTCTTTAATCTTTTATTCAGCTATCCTGGGAAATTTTAAGGTAGATAAAAATTAAAATTTCCATAGTTTTAAAATTGGATTTTGTATGGAGAATGCTTAATAAGTAGAATGGTTTGGTTTGGTTTGTTTGGTATTAACGTCCTTTTCAACTGCTATGGTCATTTCAGGACGGCGTTATAGGGGCCGCAAATTTTGCCTCGCAAGGGTTCTTTAACGTGCAGCCGGCAAACGACTACACGGGACCAACGGCTTTACTTCCCTTCCGAAGGAAGTGCGTGATCTCAGGATTTCCCCCTGAAAAATCCTCGTCGTCCTCGGCCGGGATCGAACCCGCGTACTCGGGCATCAGAGGCGATCACGCAACACACTGAGGCAATTTAATACGTAGAATGAAGGCAACGGGGTTATGAATTAGTGAGATTCTCATTTAATTCTAATAAACAATAACACCTGCTGTAATAACTTTAGGCGCATATATTATCTTTTTGTTTGTCTTTTGCTAAAATAGGATATTAAAAAATCCTCGAGTAAAGTGAACAGCGAAGTGTTCACGTTGTTCCAGTAAAAAAAAAGTTCTTTGCGAGTTACTGCAGACGGCTTGTTGCCGCTTTAAAAAGATGAAAAGCTACAATGAAGTCATACAATTTAGACTAATCTTCATCAGTTTTCCCAATTGTGTTCTCAAAGAACGATGGATATTCAGATATATTGTAGAAATCTGATATGGTTAAGCGGTAATATATTTACTTGTTTGAATTGATAATATTAATTCATGAATGCAATTATTAGTCATTACAGAAAATTATTGGGTTGTTTTATAAGTATTGGCCGAATTTGACAGAAAGAAAAAGAACTAGAAAAAAGGAAAATAATACATTTTATTAAGTTAAATATCTGCTCTCAGCAGCTATACATTGTTGGCAATGGAAAAATGCAACGGTGACAGAAGTCGAAATGCACAATGTTCCCAAAAACTGGAGACAGGATTAATGGCAGCATCTCCATCAGTGAACCGTTTGTTCCGCAAGAAATTGTCCAAATGATGAAACATGTAGAAATTGAATATGTAGGATGAGAGAGAACCCTTTACCCCAAAGCATTAACTTTTTGCAGGGTTCCAACAAACTCATGTGGACGAGCACCGTCTTGGAGGAGTATTGGATCTGCACGATTCACCAGTGACGGTTGTTTTGACCGCAATATCTGATGGCATTCATCAGCAATTGCGTCAACAGTAACGATGCGATGCAGAAAAGGTGTCAGGGCCTTACGATGTTTAGGGCAAAGCATGTTTCCAAGAGTTGCAGTTGCTGCTGTTCGGTTAGGGCATGTGGAACCCAAGTGTAGTTTTTCGACTTGCCCATTTTATCCATGTTTATTGAACAGCTGATTTACAGTGCAAGTCGGTTTTTGTTCTCATTTTCTGCCGTAACTGTTCGGTATCGCACAAAATCACTAGTTTGACATCGCGCTGTTCCATGACGTTAATGTCTGCCTACACGTATAACTACTGGAGGAAACTTCTGGGCCAGTCCCACCTATTTTGTAGGGGGTTGTCGTAGTGCCTGCTCAGACAAAGTAGGGCTCAGACAAAGTAGCCTAAGCGAAATCGGCCAATACTTTTGAAACAACCCACTGTTATCCACTTTCTTGAATGAACGTAGAAAAAAAGATCTTTCGCGAAATAATTTTATTTTAATTACACGTAGGAAAATAGAATAATAATCAGAATAATACTTATATTTCTTTCCGATCTAGTATTCTTTCGAACAATTTTTTTTTCTTAAACGAATATGACAATTTTTAACGTGATTTTTTAATAAGGAAAACCATTAAACAATACAAATTTAACAACACAGGTATTTCGAACTTTACAGATATCTACTAAGCCAATTTCATAGCATATTTTACAAAAGGAACCTGGGGGTCTAGGCTGAGCTCATCGACAAGCAGTCGACTGTGGACAAGTGTCGATAGTCACGTGGTTAATGACGCATTTGTCGATTCGAGCTAGCATGAACACGACTTTTCTACAGTGTCTACAGAGTCTACAGTGTAGACTTGTCTACAGAGTCTACAGTGTACAGACTCTACACCGTCGATTTTCTAGTGTAGACTTTGACCATCGACAAGTGCCTACAATTCTGCCATTCTTGTCTACAATTCAAGAGCAGTCGACTATGCACTTGGCGATCGTTATTTCAGAATTTAGCAACATATTTCTTATTAAAATCTTTTTTCCTTTATTTCCGGCCTGCAGACTTAATACACATAGCTCAAGAATACACATTTTCTAAACTTGTTTAAAAATATTTACATCCGTGAAGTACTCTCTTGTGCTACGAAATTTGAACTGTGAAAATAATAATATAGTGTGTCTACAGGTATGTGTTTATGTGTGTATATATGTGAATACATGGATAAATGTGTAAAACCATGTGTAAATGTATGTAAACTTGTGTATATCAATGTATATTATCTAACCATACGTGTGTAAACTTGTGTATAAATGTGTAATATGCCACTTATCAACGGTTAGCTTTTGTCGAGATCGACAGCTTCTGGATGAGTTCAGCCTAGAGCCCCTAGACACAAATTTGTCTAAAGCAGTACCCTGTCAAATTTGTTTTCTACTATAATTGTTAGACAAATTAAAAAATAGTGAATCTACGAGGGGTGATCAAAAAGTAATGCCGCGTATTTTTTTCTTCTCGAAAATGACGGCAGATATGAGAAAATTCCGATATATAAATGTTAATTTGGTTCATTGTTAAAGTTTCCTAATAGTCTCGTGTGCATCCGCCAAGCACTAGCGAAGTGATAGTCTAAACAAGACGGCGGTTCTCATTTCATTGTCAAGTGCTTTTGAGCGGCAGAGTGTTATGCGTTTTCTTTGTGCAAAAGGACTGAAACCAGTCGATATCCATAAGGAAATTGTGTCGGTGTACGGAGGTGATATCGTGCAGCTCCGAATAGTACAACGTTGCTGCAAGGCTTTAAGAAAGGACGAGAGGACCTGCTGGACGAACATAGTTCTGGCCGGCCGCGGGAATCCATGACTGACAGCAACATTGCCGCTATGGAAGCGGAGGTGCGGGAGAACCGGCAGCTTTCCGTGAGAGAAATTGCTTCAATGTTGGATATTTTATATGGGACAGCGTACAACATTGTTCACGAGCAGCTCGGCTTTCGCAAAGTGCAATGCTGATGGGTGCCACGACAGTTGACGGCCGACATCAAGGTGCTCGTTTCGATGTTTGTTTGCTGCATCTCACCCGATACCAGAAGGAGGGTCAGGATTGTTTGGATAGAATCATCACAGGCGATGAATCATGAATCCACCATTTCACGCCCGAAACCAAGATATAATCAGCGGTTTGGCAACACACCATTTTCCCCTTAACGAAAAAGTTCAAAATTATGCCATCAGCCGGCAAGGTCATGTTTTCGGGATTGACGTGGTCCGATACTGCTCGAGTTTCTTCCACCACATACTACTGTCAATTCCGAACGCTACACAGGCACATACAGGAATCTTCGACGGGCCATACGCAGGAAAAGACCTGACTTAGCAATGGAGGACATCGTGCTGCACTACGACAACGCAGTTGCCCACACTGATCTGTTGCAGCGATGGAACTGAGAAACACTGCTTCATCCTCCATACAGCCCGGACCTCGCTCCCAGTGACTACCATATCTTCGGATCGTTGAAGAAGTCACTGGCCGGTCAACATTTCCGTGACGACGACGAGTGAAATCAGCAGTTCGCAACTGTTCCACACACGCGGACGACTTTTATCGATAGGGCGTAGAAAAAATTGCCCATCTCTGGGATCGTTACCTCAATCGGCTTGGAGATTATGTGGAAAAATAAAAGTTGAATTGTTCTATCGATGTATATGTGTTCATTTTTTTCCCGGTCACGATTTTAGAGAAAAAAAATACGCGACATTACTTTTTGATATATACGAGGGGATGAGAAGTGGGAATATATTGTGGATAAAGACATGATGCAAAAAAGACGAATCTCTTGTCCACAAACGTATATGTTTGTGGACAAGAGATTCGTCTTTTTTTGCATCATTATACGAGGGGAGATCAACAAGTAAGTTGTACTAACTCGCCGCAGAAGCGCGCTGTGTGTCGCAATCTTGGGCAAAGCGGAGAAAGGAACATTAACTGCGCAGACGTCGGATAGGACGGTTGCTGTAGTTTCCCGTCGTGTTTTGTGTGACTAGCGGGCTAAAAGCAATGGCGCGTCAACTGGATGTCCACTCCAAACTTGAGGTGCGAGCAGCAATCCGATTTCTATGGGCCAGCGGGTGAATTGCACGGACATTCATCGTGAAATCACTGCTGTATATGGAAATTGAGCGCCGGTGTGATTTTGTTGCACGATAATGCAACATCTCACAAGGCCCGCCAAACGTGCGAACTGCTGCAGCGATTCAAGTGGGAGGTTTGGCAACATCCTCCATACAGTCCCGACTTAACGCCATGCGACTTTCATCTTTTCGGTAAGCTCAAAACGGAACTCGGTGGACAACGATTTCGAAACGATGAGGAGGTGAAAGCGGCTGTCACCGTGTGGTTACAAAACGCTGGTGGAGATTTCTATGCATCCGGAATCGAAAAGTTGGTTGATCGTTCGGATAAATGTTTAGGGTCTCTTGGAGACTATGTGGAAAAGTGAACCTACATTGTATGCTGCTATAGCCGTGTTGCTTTTGTATAGGTGGTGCAATAAATGGCCATACCCCTGGAAGTGCAACTTACTTTTTGACCTCCCCTCGTATAAATGAGGACATCCACTGACTGACTTACTGACTCATCATCGCACAGCAAAATCTACTGAAGCTACCGACTCGAATCTCATAGGTCGGAGAGCGTAGGGGCGTGCTAAGACGGGATTTTTCTAAATTCGGACTCAGGGGGGTAGAAAGAACTTGCACGTTCGGCCGCTTGGGTCCGCCCCCAATAAACAGTGACCTTCGAAATTTTGCAGGAAGGTTTCTAGCTACCGTGCCGAAAAAGGAGTTTCCTCGATTTTCGATATACGAATTTTTAGGGTGCGAAAACTGAAAAAAAAATCGATTTTTTGGGGCGTTTCACAAAATCTTCTGATATTTTGATGCAAGTTCGCGGAGAATAAAGATAAAGCAACGAAACTCGGAGGGAAGCTTCTCGGGGATATTTCCAAAAAAACAATTTTTGTTTTTTTCGATTTTCGTTTAGTGAAGGGAGCCAGGAGGGCCCAAAGTTTGGCCCCGGTTTTGTGTTTTTGCCGTCTAACTACAATGCGGAAATGCAGAGAGCTTCAAAATTGAGCACGAGGATGTAAAAGATGTATATAAAAAGGGAGCATTCGTTGATCTTTGAAAATCGATTATTAGGGGGGGGGGGGCCGGGCTAGAAATTTAAAAAATTCCTAAATAGACCTAATCACATCCGGTCAACCCCACTCTGTGGCAAATTGACATACGACTTCGATATTTGGAACCAAGAATAATTCACATAATTTGCAAAAAACTAGTTTCTGCTTTTTCATATTTTAACCCTTTGCCCCCCTACGATCCTCGTATAAATATGCGATTTCTCGCAGTTTTTCCAGTATTTCTCGAGAAAAAATAGGTCCAGATTAATGAAATTTGGTACGGTGATGGCAATTGACGTGATCAAATGTCTGCTTAGTTTATTTTTTGATTTTCTGGATCCAATTTTCCGGTATTTTATGCTTTCCAGAATTTTACTTTTTTTTTCATAAATTAACATACAAACTCGCATGTTGAAAGCTTAGTTTTTACATTGGTCATAAATATGGATTTTGTTCTTTGATTTAAAATTTATTTCAAGTTCTTAGGGCTATTTTTTGATTTATTATGAAGTAGAGGATATACCCAGCGTTGCTAGAGCTCTTTTTTGATGAAATTTTGCAATTTCTGAATGTGAATATACTGAAAAAATGAACTTTATCCCCTCCTTTGTTTCTCCGGCACGGCATCAAACTCACTCAGCTATAGACAACATTCCAAAACGAGCGAAGTCGAGTAGAACTGCTAAAGGGCCGGTAGTTGGAGAGGGCATCCGTTGGAGCATTTAAAAGAATTCTTTTCGATTCTTCAATATGAATTCTTACTATATTCATTCAAGCTTTTTTCATGTGTTCATTTTTTCTGTATATTCACATACAGATATTGCAAAATTTCATCAAAAAAGAGTCCGACCAAGTATATCAGCTAGTGTCCTATATTGTATTATAATATGTATTCAAAAAATATTTATTTGTTCATGCTTGAGCAGAAATTACGATACAAAAATGCCAAGTTTTTTAAAATAAAGACTTACATTTTCTAACGATTCTACCACCGCTGCCTTTTTTTTAGTATCCATAGAATAACACTACAATAAGGTTACCTCTACAATAACAACAAAAAGAGGTTACAGAGTTAACATTTCTACAAAGTTATCATTCACAGATGCTATCACAACTACACTATTTTTCAACCTATCTTTGTAGCGTTGGGAGTGTTACGGGGTGTAATCACCCTTTCTTTGAGATTGTGTTATCTCGCTAAAAGAATAAGTTCTTAGGATGAAATGGGATTTCTTAAAGAATTATTTTGAAACCAAAAATCAAATTATTATATTTACTCAATTTCAAGTATTCTTTAAATTTTGAGAAACATAATTAATGCAAAATATTAACACGTACCGAGTACATGAATACACTCCACGTATTCATGTAATGCGGCCGTCTACAAATGCTGCATAGATAGACTGTAAAGCAGTTTAGTTTCATTGACCGTTTCTTCATGTTTGTAATATTTCGATTGAAATTTTAAACTGTTTTGTTCAATTATTCTTTATTATTCAAATTGTTTAATTTCAGTTGTTGAGGTTATACTTTTGTTCGATTGTTCTGTACTACTAATTGTTTCTTATTTATCTGTAGGGTGTATCTAAAATACTTTTATAAACTTAAATTTAGAGGGCGGGTTCTTCACACCAAAACAAGAAACATACAAGGTGCGACAATTAATAAACAAGACTGGAGCAATTTAATAAATACAAGACATGTTTCTGGTAAAACTTTTTAATAATTTTCAAAGTAGTTACCTTCTGAGGCTATATACTTATTGCAGCGTTCATACAAGTTTTGGAAACATACTTTAAAGTCCTTTATCTTAACCCTTCCAAGATCGGCTGTAACGTTCTTTTTGACGTCCTCTATATTCTCAAATCTGTGTCCTTTCAGATTTGTTTTCACCTTTCACCTTTTCACCTTTGGGAAGAGGGAAAAGGCTGGTGGAGACTTATCTGGGGTATAAGATGTGTGATAAAGCTCCACAATTCCGTTACTAGCTAAGAACTCCTTGATAAGAACTGCCGTGTGCGGTCTGGGATTATCATGCAGTAAGAACTAACTCCCTTTTGCATGAAATTGCGACCATACTCGATGGATTCTCTTAATTAGACGCTGCAAAATCTTCCTGTAGTACTCTTTGTTGACTGTTTGTCCAGGCGTAACAAACTCCTTATGGATAATGCAAGTGCTGTCAAACAAAGTGATGAGCATTACTTTTGTTCTTGACTTTTCAAACCGAAATTTGTGTTTGCGCAGGGATATTGGGGACCGCCATTCCATGCTCTGTCGTTTTGTTTCAGGGTCATATTAATAGCACCAGGTTTCGTCCCCTGTCACAATTGAATCCAGAAAGTTCGGGTTGGAACTGCGACCACGATGAATTCTGTGCAAGCATCCACTCTGTTTTCTGTTTGCTCATCTGTTAAGAAATATGGCACAAACCGAGTACAGTTTCCTTTGGCCCAAAGCTTCTGTCAATATTAGGCAAATTGTTTCTCGGTTAATGTTTAAGACTTCTTCCATCATTTTCAGGCTCATTCGCCAACCTTCTCTCGCTTAACAAAAATTCTCTCACCTTCTCGATCATTTCCTGTGTTCGAACGGTTTTCGAACGTGCATGTGTACAAGTTGCAACAATAAAGTTGCCTCCATTTATATAATCTCATGTTTCAAACGCACTCCAATATGACGTTCCAATATGACGTTCCAATATTAAACATTGAACAAAGGGCAAACATTAAGTTCTGTTTCAAACTTGGAAAAACTGTTACGGAAACTTACAAGTTGATAAAGCAAATGCACGGCGATAATATCACTTGCACGTGTTTTTGAATGATTCGCTAGATTTCGTGATGGCCAGGAAGAGCTGAAAGACGACGAACACATGGGACGTGCAAGGATAGTTTAAAAATCGAAAACACGCATCGTCGTGCTCGTACATGCTTGAACAGGTTCAAAGTAGCGCCAGTCTCGTTTATTAATTGTCTCACTGTGTAGTTCATATAAACATGTCCGAAAGTTGTTAGATATATATGGACTATGTTTCTTGTTTTCGTGTGAGGAACCCGCACTCAAAGTTGATAAACTTATTTTTGATACACCCTGTATAATAAAGTACACGAAAATTACAAATTTCCTTTCACTGTCGAGTTATTCATGGCCCTAATTCTATTCTGTTTCTTTTAGAGGAGCAATGTGCAAAACAGCATCTGGTGGAGAAAGATGCAAGAGCAACGACGGTGGTCGTATTGAAAATGAAACCGCAGAAGGTGAATATCGACACGGACATAGATTGCGGCTGGGCTTGGGTGGTCTTCGGTATGTCCTTTGTCACAAGAGTAATAATGGGTGGAATGCTATGGGCCATTAATAGCTACTTTGTTGTATTTCACGAAGAGTTTAAAGAAAATCGAAGTTTCACAGCAGCTATTGGCTCTGTCACCTTTGCGACGTTTCATGTTACCGGTAAGTAGTTAAATAGGTACACAGCCAAAAATTTTATAATTAGATAAATTTATTTAAGATACTTTTTAAATTGCCTAAAATTCTCTGTATATTGGCGTAAAATAATACGAGGGTTGGAAATTTAATAATGATCACAATGATACTGTCACGTTTAACCCTTTTATGCATCATGGTCACTACAGTGGACAGCTATTATTTGCTGCTATGTAGAAAAAAACTCGGTTTTGTGATTTCTCACATAAAATAAGATTCAAGAGACTAGTTTGAATTTTTTTCCTTCTATTGGATTAAAGTCCAACGGTGCAAAATAACCACTATAGTGGAGAGTATTGTAAAATTAATACCCTATGTTAACAAATATGAATAAACGTTTTTTCTACCTTTTCCGTGTTCCTTTGTTTATTAATGCAGAAAGAATAAACCCTATACGATTTTTTAATAATTCATGCATGAAAGGGCTACATAAATACGGTGTGCAAAAATGAAAAGGAGGCTACAGTTATATGTAAAGAAATTTTAATAACAATATTAAAATTACAGTTCATGTAGAACAGTACAACTATAAATAATCGCCATTGATACACTGATTCCAGCGCGTAGGAAGGGAGCGGATGGCTTCAGTGTAGAAACTCCTGGGTTGTTGACGGCACTTCAGAGATTCTTTTAAAGGGCCAAAGATATGGGAGTCAGATGGGGAGATACCGGGGCTGTAAGGAGGATGTTGCAGGACCTCCCATCGAATTTTTCAAGGAGCTCGAGGGTCTTCTTGGCCACATGTGGACTTGCGTTTTACTGGAGAAGCACTATCACATTCTAGAGCTTGATGTCAGTTTGAGCACTATCCCATTCGATAAAAACGAATTTGTTAACTTATGATTAATTACTTTATCTATTTCTGAAAATTTTATTTGAAATCGTCAAACTCACACTAATAATAAATAAAGAAAATGAATATATTTATATCCTATTGCAATAGGCAACAAACTTTCAAAAAAGTTCATGCTTCCGAGATGAAAATAGTCAATTCTTAATGAATTCAATGTGCTGAACATGAATATGATGAAGAAAAAGCTGAATTGGCTACGATTTGTTAGTAATGTGTACTTGAATACAGATATTTGAATGCTGGTACATTCTTATCCATGGTTTTTTTTTTTACCAAATTTTTTACAAGACTTGCTGCGTAAAAGAGAATTGTGTATATTCGTCTTTCTAGGCTTAAAAGATGCTCTTCAAATCGATTGTTCTGCTGTCCCTAAGACAAAGAACACAGCAGTATTTTAAACTGCTGCAAACCCATTAACAGAGACAATACCTTTAGGTCAGCACAGATCTGCCAGCCATACTTGCAATAGTTAAACCACTCCAATAGCAACTATACAAAGGACAATACGTCAATATCTCTGCAACGAGAGCCAATAGACTTTCTTCAACGTGATATTCGTGTTCTGCACGTTAAATTCATTTAGATTTGGGTACTTCCACCAAAGAAGCAATTTTATTATTGTTGCCCAGTGTTATTGTTACAAAAAAGGCAGTAAGAATTATATCTGGCTCCCACTCCTTAGCTCACTGTAAACCTCTTTTTGTTAAAGAAGGTATACTTACTGTAATAAACTTATATATCTATACTTGCTTGATCAGGGTTAAATAAAATATAAATGATTATTCTCCAAGAAATAAAATTCATTCTTATGTTACCAGAAATTGTCAATACTAGATCAGCCTTACTGCAGAGTAAATAAGTCTCAGAACTGATACTCTTCAATGAGTATCAGGATATTCAATAAATTGCCAACTACCAGTCATGACGTTAATCTAAGCAAATTCAAATTGGTTGTACACTATATGATCACAAATATCCGGACACATGCACGTTTGCGCTCTAGCCACGATTTCATGGAAATCAATAGGGCGTTGCACATCCCTTTGCCCGAATCACAGCTTCCACCATTCGGGGAAGACTTTCCACCAAATGTTGGTAGGTACTTTCCGGAATGTTCCTCCATTCCTCCCGAAGAGCGAGAATCAGTTCAGGTACAGAAGTTGGCCGATGTGATCTGGCCCGCAAGCGTCTTTCCAATTCATCCCACAGACTCTCTATAGGATTGAGGTCGGGACTTTGTGCCGGCCAACCCATTTCTTCGACCCCTGAGTCCACAAACCACTGCTGTACACGCCTCGCTTTGTGGCACGGAGCATTGTCGTGTTGGAAGAGAAATGGCCCGTTTCCGAAAAATTGCCACAACGTTGGAAGTGCACAGTTGTCCAAAACATTCAGATAACGGTCGGAGTTCATGATTCCTTGCACAGGAACGAGCTGGCCCAGTCCGTACCATGAAAATGAGCCCCACACCATGACTCCTCCTCCTCCGAACTTGACTGTGGGCTCTGTGCACTCAGGTAAGAAGCGTTCTCCAGGTATGCGCTAAACCCAAACTCGTCCATCGGATTGCCAGAGTGTGTAGCGAGATTCGTCTGTCCACATTACACGTTTCCATTGATCCATTGTCCAGTTTCTGTGGGCTTTGCACCACTCCAGACGTCGCTTGGCGTTGACCCTGCCGATGTGGGGCTTGTGGGCAGCAGTACGGCCATGGAATCCCATCGTGTGCAGTTCCCGACGAATTGTCATGGTACTGGCATCATTTGCAGAGGCGTTTCGAAACTCTGTGGCAATTTTTTCCGCCGAGGACTTCCGGTTGCTGCGGGTGACACGACGAAGCACTCGGCGGTCTCTGTCCGTTAGTTTCTTGGGTCTACCGGTTCGTTGTTGAACTGTTGTTGATCCCCGGGTCTTCCATTTCATAATGAGATCGCCTACTGTTGACTTGGGTATCTGAAGAAGGCTGGAAATGTCACGCACGGACTTGCCGCATAGGTGACATCCAACGATGGTTCCACGTTGGAACTCACTGAGCTCTGCCGAACGACCCATTCTTGCCAATGTCCAAGCAGAGTTGTGTCTGAAGGTGTGGGAAGCTATTTAAATGATGTGCAAGTCATTATCATATGACATTGGGCCAATCGATGATCTGTGAGGGGTGTCCGGATATTTTTGATCATATAGTGTACATGACTGGCTTTTATCTAATCCATTTTATGATATTCAGGAGTATCTGAACCTTTCAGAAATTCTTATTGAATTCTAAATTAAATAACTCTTAAGTTTATTTTTTTACTGTATTCCTGTACATTCCTGTTATTCTTACCTTGTACCTTGAAGACATATGCACTGTATCGTGTTTTCGACTAATAAATTGTATTGTATTTATCATCATAATTATGTATTTTCTAGCCCCTATAGCTTCAATTTTTATCAAACGATTTGGAGTGAGAGCCACCACAATCATCGGCAGTTTGCTAACAACTGCAAACTATTTAATGAATTGCTACGCCAATGGAGTTCTTTATCTTATTTTCACGCACGGAATATTTCTTGGTAAGCATTAAGAAATGACCATTCATTTCTTCTATTTATTTTCTTATATAAAGATTTGATAAAAGTTATTTAAATTGACTTCCATCAAGATACTCTGTTAATACTAAGGGAGAACTGGAATCCAATCTTTAGTTTTTAAAATTTCCATCCATTTCTCCTGCATTCATTTTCTTTTTCAATAAAATGTGTAATTATTCTTTCAGTTAAAGCTGATCTACATATAATATATTGTTATCATTTGCAGACATAGTACAAAGAATAAATCGATATCTATAAAGTGGAAGACTACTTGGAAATCGAACTTGCTAGATCCAATATAGCTGCAGGCTGATCTTTACCAAAATTTGTACGTTTGAATACCGTTTCGGGGTTAGTTATTTGCGTATCGGCTTATGTCTCGATTTTAATTCATTGGATATAAAAAAATTACTTGATTTATGACGTAATTATAACTGCTAGATCGTGCAATCTTAAATCTTAAATAGCACCGATTTTGGATTTTGGATTTAACTATTACGAAAATACTATCGTAAAAAGTCATCGCTTGTAAAATGAATATTTGTTGTTTCGGAAATATTTTCAAAAATAAGCACAGTAGGTTGCCATATTATTAGAAACAATAACAATTTTTACAATTTTGTTGATCGGGGCCACTTCCTAGTAACATCCTAGTGGCTCGAAACTTCCAGGTTTTTCCTCTTTTTACATTTTTATTAAATATACTATCCAAGTTGGGACCGAATTTGAACTCGACATATATTTTTATTCCTGCGATAGCAGCTCATCGAGAATCTTATAAAAGTAGCGCCACTGTCCCAGAATAAAAGAAAGTGCAAAAAATCGCATGGCAAGTATACCAAGGCGCATTGAAGCCATGATAATCGCCAGAGGGTTTGTGATGTGTTTTAGATAAAAGTATTATAGTATTTTAAGTATATTCACATTTTAATTAAACACAGGGTGATAAAGGTGATATATTTCAGGGTCTTACCAACCTGTGTTTAAGTTTCATTTTATTTATTGAAGCGAAAACTTCTATAGGCGCACCGCGTACAAAATTTTGCTGGAGAGTTAAAGTGTCTGATCCGTCACGCTGGGAAGTGAAACGTTTTCCGGTAAAACTCGGGAAAACTCGGATTTCTATATTTTAGTCGTAGGAAGTTTATTAATTATTAAGATAACTTGAAAACGAATAAACTTTACCAGACTCTGTTTTCATCAATCCATTAATATGGGACAGAGCACGAACAAGTTCGAAGGTGACATACCATGAAGAGATACGCGCTCTAATGCCACATGCTCTAATGGTACACCCTTAAAAATTTCTATAACCAGATATGGCAGATAGTATATCAAACATATCGTCACGACATGTCATGAATGAATATATAAGCAACTAGTGATAGCAAACATTGGTCTAGCGACACGCGTACGTGTAAGGATCGTATAAATGAATATAACGCGTAAATAATGATACTGGGAATTGTTTAGTAGCACGTGCCCTGATGGTATCTTGTGATACTGTTGTAACTTTCAATGGTAAGATATGGCATGTAATATATCAAACAACTCATAACAACGTGTCATGACTGAATGTAATGAGTAAATAATGATACTGGAATTGGTTTAGTAGCACGTGCCCAAATGATACCACATAGCACCCTATGTTACTGCTGTTACTTTTAATGCGTAGATATGGCATATACTATATCAAACAACTCTTAACAACGTGTCATGACTGAATGAAACGAGTAAATAATGATACTGGAATTGGTTTAGTAACACGTGCCCTAATAATGCCATATGGCACCCTATGTTACTGTTGTTACTTTTAATGCGAAGATATGGCATGTAATATATCATACAGCTCGCAACAACGTGTCATGACTGAATATAACGAGTAAATAATGATACTGGAATTGGTTTATTAGTACGTGCCCTAATGATACCAAATGATACCATATGTTACTGTCGTAACTTTCAATGCTAAGATATGGCATGTAATATATCAAACAAATCGTAGTAACGTGTCATGACTGAATATAACGAGTAAATAATGATACTGGAATTGGTTTAGTAGCACGTGCCCTAATGATACCATATGGCACCATATGTTACTGTTATAACTTTCAATGCTAAGATATGGCATGTAATATATCAAACAGCTCGTAACAATTGTCATGACTGAGTATAACGAGTAAATAATGATAGTAGGCATTGGTTTAGTAGCACGTGCCCTAAGGATACCATATGGCACCCTATGTTACTGTTGTTACGTTCAATGCTAAGATATGGCATGTAATATATCAAACAAATCGTAACAACGTGCAATGACTGAATATCTTCTTTTATATATATAAAGAAGGATGTTTGTGGATTTGTTTGTGGGTTTGTGGTTTTGTTTGTTTGTTTTTTATACAAATCTACAGTTTTATTTCGATCTTGATGAAATTTTGCATACTTGACCTTCAAAGCATGAGGAAGGTCACTGTCTACCTCAAATTTCGGAAAAATAATAAATATCGATAAAAATCGATATTCATGGTTATGGCAAGGCATATTAATTCGAAATGTCTCATGACCAACAATGCAAGGCAAAGTTTGTACAACAATAGGTATCAACAATGGTATCAGCACGCAATTCACAAACACACTGCAAGGACCAACAATATATATCTCATGACCAACAATGCAAGGCAAAGTTTGTGCAACAATAGGCCCATCGTGTTCGCATCAACAATGGTATCAACGCGCAATTCACCAATAACAATGAGCACAGAATGATGATGCAATGTTAAAGCAATCTTTCCAAGAATTATAACAATGAACATAAAATGATGATGCAATGTGGATAAATTTCAATTTATAACACAAATTCTTACGCATCATTGTGAGCCTTTAAAAAAATTTTTTTCTAATTTTCATTAAGAATTTTTACTGTATTAATTCTAAGCATTTTTATGTGTTTATTTTTAAGATGTTGCAAAATTTAATTTAATTTTTTGAGATTGTTCTGTTTACCTGCAAGTGTAATTATCCCGGGCAACAACCTTTGCTAGTAACCTTTAACCTTTAAAGAGTAATTAATGATACTCGATATTTGTTTAGTAGTACGTGTTGGAATCGGATCATTAATGATTTCATTACAGTACCATTGGGCTTTTCAATGCAAATATATTATATGTAATCTAGAAGTGATCTACTGGATGCTTTTGAAAAGGATGTAGTGAGATTCCTAGCGATGTTCTGCACCTTAAAATAAACATAAGTTTCCTCTTTCGTTCTGTCGAAATTCCTTTCGAAAAAACTAAACATTACCACGTGTTCCATTAATAGGTTTCTGCGAAATAACTGTCCTCTAAATTCCACCATTCTCACAGCCTACTGTAAAATTCGTATTTACTAGACCTCAGAAATGAACTTGTCAACAAATTAGGGAAGAACTTGCAACTGGATAAATGATCGAGAGATAAAGTATTAAAGTCTCCTTAAACCAGTTTACATTTCTTGTTGGGTGGATTGCTTTTTGCGGTAAGACGCACATTCATACTAGCGAGTGTTCAACGAACTGCATGATTTACTAACTTCATTGATTCGCTTTTGTATACGTTATGGGCGGAATTTAATCAAACTTCACGAGCTGTTTACTCATTTAAGAAATGCAATTTCGACAAAACGTATGAGGAAACTTGTGTTTATTTTAAGGAGCAGAAATCGCTAGATATCTCACGATATCCTTTTCAAAAGCACCCTGCATAAGTAAACATCTACTGAGAAAACAAATGAAAATAAATGGTTTTATATTATATAATATTAATTTATGGCTTGTTCCTGATTCGTCCAAGTAATAACACCCATAATATATATTTATCATTCACCTATACATTACTTAGAATCGATTACATTCGCCATAAAAGTTTTCACTTCGATCGTGTGGTCTTAAGCTCACTCATTTTTTTTATTCCAGGGCTCTTGTGTCTCGTCTTCTTTTCATCCACATCAGATTCTGTCATACATTTTAATTAGGAATTTTAGTTTTGTATCACTATACTTAAAAAGATTATTAGGTAATAATTTAAAGTAAAAACATTTATTTTAAAAACTAAATATATTTGATATGCTAAAAAGAAGTGAATATGCTCATCGCCTTTCTTTTTTATGCTAAAGAGCTGCGACGGCAAGAAATGACGTCACGGAAGGGAGGAAATCGGGCGGAAAACACGATAGAACCTAGATTCTAGACTCTAATAAATTAGATTGATTCCAAGAACTAATCTTCCATGATTGAGAATTTTTTCGTCGTTTGTATAAAGATCGGCCTCGGTGGCTCAGCGGTTTGCGTGATCGCCTCTGATGCCCGAGTACGCGGGTTCGATCCCGGCCGAGGACGACGAGGATTTTTCAGGGGGAAATCCTGAGATCACGCACTTCCTTCGGAAGGGAAGTAAAGCCGTTGGTCCCGTGTTGTCGTTTGCCGGCTGCACGTTAAAGAACCCTTGCGAGGCAAAATTTGCGGCCCCTATAACGCCGTCCTGAAATGACCATAGCAGTTGAAAAGAACGTTAATACCAAACAAACCAAACCAAACCGTTTGTATAAATGTCAAATTTTTATATTTCTGAAAACATAAAAAGTTTACAGAAGCTAAATTTAAACTCTTTTGTTGTTCGCTTCTAGTTTCCCTTTTGCTGGAAAGCTGAAAAAAACAATTCTCAGCCTTGCCATTAGTTGATCAAATAATCACATTTATTATGAAAATTATAACATTCAAGTTCTTTTTTTAAACCTACTTTATCCATTTTACAAATAAAAGCTTGATAGGCCAACCAGCATTACACCTCTTTACATTTCTTCTTAAGAAGGTGAAAAGTATCGTAAATGTACAGTCGGCAACAAAAGTACTTTGCCACCTTCCATTAATTTTCCAAAATTAAACATT
>JAHWFO010096697.1:29353-47376 GCA_023313115.1 Rhysida immarginata | reverse complement strand
CTTATAAATGGACTGATCATGGATTTTGCGCACTGCGACTGTGTTCAGTAATAGACTTGTATGTTTGGAAGGAGATTTCAGGTCTTATTGTAGGATAAGAGAAGGCAAACAGAATAACCTTAACATGTGCGCGCCCATTAGTTTGAAGATTATGTATGTAATCTGAAATAGAATTTTGTCAATTATTTTGTTATTTGTTAATTATTATTTTATTTTTCAGTTGTATTTATTAACTATTTATTGCATTCCAGGGTTTTTGTGTCTCGTCCTTTTCTCTTATAAATATCAGTTCATGAATATGCAACCTTTTTTAGAGATCTCAAAGATTTTCCTTTTTATTCAGGACAGACGGCAAGCAGGAGTTCTTTATGATAATGATTAGGTTAAGTTTTTATTTTAGTTTAATTTGTAGTAGGTAGATTGTCATTTTAATAAATTTTCTTGTTTATTTATAATTACAGGATCACTTACGGATTCAACCAAATCCTACACATGGGGATTAATATTTATTGCTGCAGTGAACATCATATCAAGTGCGGTGCTTTGCATTTCATACCGCTTAAAAGAGAAGGAAAAAAAATTTGACGAAGAGACAGAAAAATATCGACATCAAACTGAAATTTTAAAGAAACAATCTAAAGGAGAAAAATACATTTCACTTCCAAAAGAAAAGAAATGCCTCAATATTAACTGTTAAAATATAGAACGTTCTATAGAAAAGCAGTGTTCTCCTTAGCCTTTCTATAAAGTACGCGTAAAATATATATGAAAAAAATTTTTACTGTAAGACGGCACCAATGTAAATAATTTAATGTAGAGTTTTGGCGTTATCTGCTAACCAGTTTGTTTACATCTATAATTTTTATTAGTCAACCAAAAGTAAACTCTGCATTATTTGAAATGGATGCAAATATAGAACAAAGACTTTGCCTCAAATTTTATGTTGCCAACGAAATTTTTTGTGCTGAAGCATGAGAAACGGCCAGATTTGTGGACGGCAATTTTTAGATTTTGCACCACGATGATGCACCGTTCCACACCTTGAGCCTGACATGCGAATATTTGATCAAAAACTCAATTAATGACATCGGCCAGACACCATATTCGTCATATATGGCCTATTTGACTTTTTCCTGTTCCAGAAACTGAAATTATCATTTCGCGGAAGACATTTTGAATTCATCAGTTCGCAGAAGGTGCTGAAGGTCGTACCGGAAAGTGCGTATAAGAAATTTTCGTGGACAAGGTTATTCGTTGGCATCAGTATATTGTATCAAAAGGGGCCTATTTGTAGGCTAAACAAAATTGATGTTTAAACCAATATTTCGTGTTTTTACTGAACAATTCCTGGTATTTATTGACTGAAGGTACTATTGCCCAGTTACTTTTAAAAATTGTATAATACTCTACAGAACTTTTTTGTCCTCCTGGCTATTAATTGATTCCATTCTGCACATACAAATTGCCATGCTTTTCTGGGGCCTACACTGGAAAAGCTTAAGTATATTAAATTTCTTAAGTATATTAATTCACAGATGCGATTTTTCATAAAAGGACAAATTACTAGATCACGTAGATAATTTGCTTCAAAAGTAAACTTTTTTTTCCTAAAAATACTTTCGGGCTACGGATACAAAAGAACTATTAGTTAAAAGCAAACTTGAGTAAGTTGAAGATTGCTTTAACGAATTCACATATAACCCCTGGAAAAAAGTTTCTAATATTTTTTATGTTAAGTGTCATGCATTAATTAAAGATTTTTTTGTGAAGACAGTGTTATGTCTTCTAACAATAAATAAAAACAAATAATTCTATTTTTAATCAGCATTTTATAAATTATTTGTAAACTGACAAAGGATTGGAAAAAAGTTTGTAATACTAAGCTATCGAGGAAAAACGTTTGTAATATTTTCTTCAAACATATTTATTGATCATATGCAACACTTAAATTTTTGTTTTCTCCTTCTCTTCTTCAATACACTAAATGTAATTGCCCTAAATATTCAAAAAATTTGCATATTAGAAATTTTTTATTACAAACTAAATAGCCATGGTTCCAGTCAAGGAGTTCTCAGGAGACTTCAAGAATAGATTAATAACCCTTCTCAAAGAAGGAAAAGCACAAAAAGAAGTTGCTGCATTTTTAGGTTGTTCTCAAGGCAAGGTGTCCAACACATGAAAAAATACAAGCTCCATGGAACTGTCAAAGCCAAAACACGCAGTGGCCGTCCACGCAAAACTACACGTCGAGATGATTCAAAGCTGTTCTTATTGTGTAAAACTATGAGAAAATCAACGTCCAAACAAATGAATCAGGTTAGGAAGAAAAGTGGAGTGTCTGTATGTGATCATACTGTGAGAAACCGGCTTCATGAAAAAGGATATTTTTACAACAAGACCAAACAAAACTAAGCCCCTTCTTATCACCAAACAACGTCAGAAAAGAATGAAATGGGCCAGAAAATACGCCAACTGGTCCATGGAATCATGGAATAAACTTAATTTTAGTGATGAGTGCCGTATTTGTGTCAATGGAGGATATGATGCTGGAAAGTTTGTGTGGAGACTACCATCAGAAAATTTTCTACCAGAATGTTTGATTCAGAAACCAAAGTTCAAACAAGGCATCATGATTTGGGGTTGTATGTCCGCAAAAGGGGTCGACAAACTTTGCATTCTAAAGTCAACTGTAAATGCAAAAGTGTATTGCGACATGATTGATACCTTTCTGATCCCGACAATAGAGGAACACTTTGATGATGATGTAATTTTTCAGGACGACAATGCAAGCTCTCATCACGCGAAAATTGTGACTGGTTAGCTGAAAGAAAGGAACATTATAAGAATGGATTGGTCAGCAAACAGCCCGGACTTAAATCCTATTGAAAACATTTGGTGGGAGTTGAAAAAGTTGGTTGATCACAAAGGATCTACTAACAAAGCAGAATTTGTGGATGCCATCAAGTAAAGTTTGCAAGAAATTCCACTAAATGTGTCCAAAAATGTAATCGATTCCCTACCTAGAAGAATTGCAGCTGTCCTTAAGTCTAAGAGCCATGCAACCAAATATTAGTCAAAAATAAAGAAAATATTAAACAAAACTTTTTCCTCGATAGTCCAGTGTTATTAACGTTTTTCCAACCCTTTGTCAGTTTACAAAATAATTTATAAAATACTGATTAAAAAAAAGAGTTATTTGTTTTTTATTTATTGTTAGAAGACATAACAGTGTTTGAATAAAAAAAAATTTTAAAGATTTTAAGTTAAACTTTTTCACAAACAAAATCTTTAATTAACGCATGACACTTAACATAAATATATTAGAAATTTTTTCCAGGGATTGTATTCTGGTATCGTCAGATATCCCCTATTGCCAAATCAACTGATATCATCCATACTATTAAGAAAATACATCACGATTCAGTACAATCAGATCACTTAAAATGTAAAATACACAAAAAAACAGAATCGTAATTAATATCAATATACAGGTTAATCAAAATTATTTTAACACTAATGGAATATTTTCTCTGCGAAATCTGTATCCGGGCTTTAAATAGTACTGTTGCTCGCTGGCTTTGAAAGGTGTTGAACCAAGACCTAAAAG
This sequence comes from Rhysida immarginata, assembly GCA_023313115.1. NCBI lineage: Eukaryota > Metazoa > Arthropoda > Chilopoda > Scolopendromorpha > Scolopendridae > Rhysida > Rhysida immarginata. Next base: position 43,769 of record JAHWFO010096697.1, on the reverse strand, counting down.
GAAAACCTGTGTACTGAAAATCCAACACTGTTACATCATCATAAAAAGGCGTATTTCTACCAATAATAAGCCCTAATTTATGACTTCTTATCATCATGTAACAATGTATGAATTTTCAGTGCACAGGTTTTCTTTCTAGGAGGTGTTGGTTGAACATGATGGTGAACAGGTTGAGACAGTCTTGTAAATCATCTTGTACATATTTTGTATGATTTGAGAATACATAGCTTCTACCATTTACACTGGTCAGTCAAATCATTATGACTGCCTTCCTAATATTGTGTTGCTCCACTTTTGGCAGACAAAACAGCTGCAAGCCGTTATAACATGGATTCTACAAGTTCTTGGAATATGTACACCCTATTCCAAAAGCGTTTTCACCTAGGTGAATTATGTTCGGCGTCTTTACAACATATTAAGCCAGTGAAATAAATCGGTTCAGGTAAGAAGTCGAGTTCAAATCGTGTCGTACTCGACTTCTTGTCTGAACCGATTAATTTCACTGGTTTAATTTATTGCAAGAAGGCCAAACGTCATTAACCTGAGTGAAAACGCTTTTGGAATAGGGTGTACGGGAGAAGATTGTACCAAATTTGCAAGCAGTGGTCACGCAATTCCCGTAGATAATGAGGAGGAGGTTGGTAAGTTCTGAGCTGACGCTCCATGACATCCCAAATACGTTCAATAGGAATTAAATCCGGTGAGCTAGGAGGTCAAGCTGTCAACAGGAATTCTTCAGCATGTTCCTCAAACTATTGTAGGACAATTCTGGCTTTGTAACAAGCAGCGATCTCCTGCTGGAGCACTATCTCCGATGCGGAAAACAGAATCCAAGAAAGAGTGTAACTAGTCAGCTTTCATGGATTGTTGTAAAAAGCAAGAGAGGCTCCAAAAGTTTAATGTGGCGTCCCACTGTACGCGTATCGACCACTGCTTACCGGGAAGACAGCGTAAGTTCATCGGCATGATGCACAATAATTCATTAGACCAAGCATTGTTGCATAGTCCAGTCACGATGTTCACTGGCTCACTATACGTAAACATCGATGATGCTACTGTAACACATCAGTACACGTGAGAGTCATCTAGTGCAGAGTCCTATTTCCAACAGAATTCTATGCACATTGTGCTTAGAGATGCTCTTGTATATCAACTTATATTGTATTCGGGTGTCAGTTGATTCACCAGCAGCCGCCTATTTGGCTTCACCAAACGAGACAGCCTCTTACATCCGCATACGCTGATTAGGCGTGGACTCCAACACTTTGACATATACTACCGGTTTATCATTTTCTTCTTCCACTGTTGTTAGTCGGGTGTTCGCGACTAAAACAGCAAGTCGTGCCGTTTTTGGAGATACTCGTCCCTAGCCTTCGGGCCATGACAATCTGGTCTTTATGAAAGACGCTTAAATCAGCAGCCTTCCTCATTATACGCACACACAGGCGAGAAAAGGGTATCTCTCCATCCCCGGCAGACGTTAAATAGCATTCGCACCTTGTAGCGTAACATTTACGTCATTCCAATGAGCTCATTCTGACAATGTTTTGTTGATCAATGTACTAACATAATTTTAACTAACCCTGCATAAAAAATCAAGACAAAAATTCACGACGTCATCTTACCTTTACAGAGTGAAAATACAGAAAAACTGTATATGGCCCTGTATGTAGCATACATAAGGAAGTGGCGCTGTACGTATTGGGAAATATTGGCCCCAGGCAATCTGCAATTCCTGAAAATGCCACGACGGTTTCTGCACTTATTCAGCGCAATCCCAAAAAATCCACCCAAAAAGTTGCAACAGAATTCAGATTAAAGCGATCAAGCGCTACCTCTCGGAAACATTTGTAACTAATTTTGAAAACTTCTGTAACAGATTTTTTACGGCTTTCGAAATAAACATACCACTTGTTTCATTTTTCTATCGATCTTCGTTTCCGAGATATTTACTTTTAAAATCAGAGAATCCTATGTGGGACATCATGTACATTCGCACGTAAAAAAAAAACAATGTTTAATGCGCTTTATTTGCTTTGGAAATGTACCAACGGTGTAATGGCCTGGAATTTGGGAAAAGGGGAAAAGTGTCTTTGCCCCAGAATTTCGGTACTCCCTTATTCAGGCGGCAGATATTTCCTTACGATCAAAAGGGAAGTAATATAGGGTTTCCTAATGTAAAGTCTCTCCGCAGTGAAAAGCAAAACCAATAATCCACTAAAGGGATAATATAGCACTTTATTTACGTTAGGAATGAACTATGTTAAGCGTTAAGGGTACGTACAAGTTTACAGATGTTGAAAGTGCCTTCCATCCAAATCCATTCGTCTGCAAATGTTCGGAAGTCTCATCCTGTATATTACGGAAGAAGTCACTGCGGAGAGGCTTTATGGATACCCTGTAAATAATTCAGGTAAATAATTCAAAGGCAGCTTTTCGTACGGAATTTTTGTGTTTTAACAGCCCCTGTAAGAAATTTGCTGTCTTGTTTTTAGTGTCTAAAATTTAAACTGATTTATGCTGGTGCTTCAAGTTCTTCAGACCTTATTCCAATCGAACATCAACTCGATAATTATTCAATCAATTCGATATTAGAAGTATAAGACAGCTCGTGCAACGCAGCGCCACGCCATTCAGCTTAGTTTGAGGTTCAATTTACGGCGTTGCTTGCGATTTGCGACCCCAAGTGTCTCATATCATTTTAATCGCCTGAATTTCGTCTACATCGTAGTGTAGTTTTTTTGAAGAAGATAATTTACACCTTGTATATCCAATTAGAGGGCGGTGAATAATTATACAGGCCAACGATGAAAAAACTTTTTGAATGAATTTTCATTATGTTTTTTTTTTGTTTTTTTTTTGTATGTGCTAAATCCTAATCTTCTTTTAGATTTTTTTCTATCACGTCACGTTTCCAAGTTATACACATAGAGACTACAATGTTAAAGTAAAGGGTGTGAAGAGAAAGCGGCTGTAATGTTAAGTACCTATATTTTTGGGCCATAAGGAAATTATCAGGCCCCACATCCTAAATAATTTTAAATTTTTCGTTGAAAAACAAGAAATCTGTGGGCGATAAAAAAACAAAAAAAACAGCTCTTAAAGTTAAAAAAGTTATTAAAAAGTTATTTTTTGTTACCCTGTGTTATAAAATGGTTGGCTTTGGAAAACTGAAAAACTTGTTAACAAGCATTTCAAACGAAATTTTATGTCTGAAAATTTTTAAAATGCTATCGGTCCTGGGCATTTCGGTGGCCTGATTTGTTTCATTTGAAAAAAAAATTTTAACCCCCCCCCCCCCTCCTCTCCTAAAACAAAAAAAAATTAATTCTTTTTATTTTTAAATTTTCAGATAATTCAATAAAAATTATCTAAAATTATCAAAAAAGAATATAAAACTTGAGGCTTCATTTGGGGATTATGTCCTTCTTTCTAATTTACTCTGGGTGTTTTGTACTTTGGGGTTTACCCGGAACTTTTATACCTGTTTTTTTCCTCTATGCATTTTAAAAGTGAGGGTTTCGAACATAGTCGTTTTGGCCGGATACTTTGAAATTCTCACACACATCTGGAATATTACAAAAGCTTCAATGTCTAATGCGATCAACCTTTTCAATTTGGAAAGTAAAATAATAATATTTTGTTTGTGCAATATTTTAGAAAATTTTAAGTAAAGTTTAAACAAATTGCTTATTGAATTATTGAATCTTTATAATCACCTTTTAATTAATGATCGAAATAATATGTTAATCGGAAGTCGAGAAATTTTTCACGCTAAGTTATATCTTTAAGTTGTATTTTGGATGAAGCTCACACATGTAACTACAATTCTTAATTTTGCTTTATAGCAGTTAATTAAAGTAATATTTACCTAATATTAATACTATTCGAATGCAGTTTCCTGTAATGATCTCAACAATTATTGCGGAACTTCTACCGTTGATTTCCTGTAGACATGAAAAATAGAGCCGTTTAAAAGGCGTTGCATGAATGTAAGAGCCGTTTATTTACGCGTTTAGTTTCGTCTCAATGGTTTCGGTCTCTAGAGCGTCGTTCGGATGCCAACCACACCACCGGAAATCTATGTCTTGAGCGAGAGTTGCGCCTCCATTCTTAATACTCCTTGATTATAATTATTTTTAATGATTAAATTTTAGCCAATCAGAACGCCAGGAGCAACACACAAACAAACAAACAACCGATTCATATAGAAAGATTGAAAGATCGATTCATAAATATTCACTTAGCATAAATAAAAATATTCAAATCGAAATCTAAATTGATGAAATTAGTGAAAATTAGGAAGACCAAAGTTACCTTCCGTTGTCCATGTCTTATAAAGGAGGTCACGTCATGTTTACACAATGACTGCCCAGATTATTATGACCACCCCATCAGTACTTCGTTAGCCCTTTTGCCTTCAATAGTGAAGCAGTTCTTCTTGGCATTGATTCCACGAGAAATTGAAAGGTGATGCGAGGAATCTGACATCATGCCTGATGAATAGTGCTTTCCAATAATGTGAGATTTGATGGTTGTGGAACCAGCTGCCTAATAACTCTCTCAACTTTGTCCCACAAATGCCCAATTGGATTGTGATCTGGTGATTGTGGGGGCCACCTAAGCAAGGTGAAGTCTCCCTTATGCTCTTGAAACCACTCCAGCACAATATGAGTACCGTGGCATGCGCATTGTCTTGTTGGAAGAAGCCATCTCCATTGGAAGACGCCATCAACATGATGGGATGAACTTGCTCAACAACGATACGTATGTACAGGGTGATCCAGTCAATTTCTGACCATTTCAGTGCCATGATTTATTGACCCATTAATGTTTACAAACTTAGCATTTCAGTATGATATTTTAGGCAGTTCGGAGTTTTTATTCCCGTGGAAAAAGTCTTGATGATATGCTCAATGTGGCCACCACGATGATGTGCTCGCAGCCGAATGGTGAAGTTGTTCATAACTCTATCCAGGATTTCTGCATCCCCAAGGGTGCAGCAGTCGACGATGCTTTATCGCAGCTGGTCTAGGGTTCTTGGTGCTGTAGTAAACACACTGTCTTTAAGGAATCCCCAGAGATAAAAATCACATGGGTTTAGGTCAGGACTCGTAGGGGGCCAAAGAAAGCCACCCCGAATCGATATGGAAACCTGTTTGAAATGACACGATTTCCGAATTTCTAATTGAGAAAGTCTAGCACCTCGTTAGTGGTGTGAGGCCTAGCCCCATCCTGTTGAAACCATTGATGTCAAAGCGGTATACGCCTCCTTCGCAGCTCGAGGATGAAGAAGGTTTCCAACATGTTAAAGTAAGCCTGTGACGTTACGGTGCCCTCAAAAAAGAACGGACCAATGATGCCTCTTTTGGAAATCGCGCACCAAGCCATAAGCTTTTGTGGATGAAGATGTGACTTATGGATCTCATGAGGGTGCTGGGAACCCCAAAAACGAACGTTGTGTTTATTAACGTCACCTGACAGATGGAAGAAGGCCTCATCTGACACCCACAGGTTGTCCACAATGTCCTGATTGGCTTCCATTTCTGCTCCAAACTCCATCGCAAATTGTCGTCGCTTCTGTCTTCCAGTGTCTGCTAACTCCTGATAAACATGGATCTTATACAGGAACAGGTGTAAATCCTTTCTCAAAATTCGCCACATCATGGTATACGACAGCCCTTCTTCAATGGATAGGCGGCGAACAGATTTTTTGATAGGGGAATCGACCAACCTTGTGCGAACATTTTCGACAGCTTCGCTCTCGCCTTTTTTCTTGCCTTTAACACATCCATGATTGCTTGCCTGCCTGGTGCGTCTCGACACTTATACTCCTTCCGGAACTTTCTTTGTTACAGGTGATTTTGTCTCGAAATACCATTCGACAACCTTGCATTTCTGCTCTGTTGATAAAGCGGGCGCCATTTTGCAACAATACGATTTTCATGCAGCGCCGTTGCAACAATAAAAACTCGAACTATTTAGAAATTCGATATGGTGCTCATATTCTTTCAATTGTTTATCCCTAATGCACGTCATTCGAGTGAAATGGTCAGAAATTGACTGAATCACCCTGTATGTTGTTCTATTCAAACATTAAAGGGCTCAAATCATGCTAGGAAAACATGCCCCAAACCATAACACTGCTCCCACCAACGTGAAGGCTTGTATTCAAGCTTGTGGGCTCCAAGCTTTCATGCTGTTTTCGCCAAATTCTCACTATGTTTACGCCATCTGCATGATGCAACTTGAAACGTGATTCATCGAATCACATGACTGTTCACTAATGCTCGAGTGTCCAATCCTTGTTTTCCTGTATGAATTGGAGACGTTTTATCTTGTTAACTGCAGACAGCACAAGTATTAGAACACGCCTTTGTCTTTCATATTCCATAAGATGCAGTGTACTGCGAACAGAGATAATCCCTGAGAGGATCCCTGAATAAGATCTGTAGTAATTAGATGTAATTTTGCCCTTCTGTTGTCTTGTACCAGTCTTGCCACTCTCCGGCTGACAGTCAGTCTTTAAACACTTTAACAACAGCTGCTCTTGAACATCTAGCGAATGCAGCTGTTTTGCTGATATTCGCTCTCTGGCTCCGAGCGCCAACAATCATTCCACGTTCAAAGGCTGAAATATCGCGTCGTTACCCACATCTTCAGAAAAAAATCACTTCTACTGTCGTGGTAAACAACCTGCTTCCCTATTTATAATGGTCTGACCCTCTAGCAACTTCAGCGTAAAGTCATACATAATTTGCCTACAAACATTAGGTGGTCATAATAATCTGGCCAGTCAGCGTATAAGAAAATGGAAGTCAGGTTAGAAAAAGGTTCACTGAAGGCATCTTTTCGTATGCTTACCATATTTTATTCTTTTTATATACACTATGTGAATATAAGTTTAGGTACACCAGCATTTCTGCGTCGCAGACTTCATATAACAGGAATTAGTAAGCGGTGGCACCCCCTTTTGGTCTAATGACAGCCTCCGACCTCCGAAGAAGATTTCCTGTCAGTTTTTGGTAGTAAATAGCTGGAATTTACATTCTTTCCTGACTCAGAGCACTGGTTAGTTCAGCCACGGATGAAAGACGACGTGGTCTGGTCCTAATCGACATTCCAATTCATCCCACAAGTATTCTGTGGGATTGAGATCGGGACTCTGGGCAGACTAATCCATTTCTTCAATCACGTTATCTTGAAACCTTGATTGCGAGGAGCATTGTCATATAGATACACAAAAGGCCCATCCCAGAACTGTTGTTTTCACAATGTTGGCAGTGCACAATTGTCCAAGATATCTCGATAAGCAACAGCATTCATCGTTCCTTTAAGAGAAAAAGATGGTCGAGTCCATACCATGAAAAAGAGCCTCATACTATGATACCACTTCCTCCAAACTTCATAGTGGGCACCCCACACGCAGATAGGAAAAGTTTTCCAGGCATCTGCCAAACGCAACTTCGTCCATCTGTTTGCCAGAATATGTACTCATTTAAAATAAGGGCTGGTTTGCAGAGAGTTGATATCGCTTTCGGTTGTTTGATGGTTAAACGAGCATTTGTCATTCATCAGTCCATAGGATGTTTCCACTGTTCCGTGCTCCACTTTCTGCGAGTTTTACGCCATTCCAAACGTCGCTTGGAATTTTTGTCAGAGATGAAGGGCTTGTGAGCAGCAGCACGACCATGGAAACCCAGGTAATGGGGTTCCCGACGAATAGTGATTGTACTAGCAACACAGGAAGCAGAATTTCTGAACTCTGTAGCAATGATTTCAGCAGAAGACTTTCGATTGCTCCGGGTCACACGTGCAAGCATTCGGCGATCTCTGTCTTCAATTTCTTGAGTCTGCTAGTTCGGGGTTGCACTGTAGTTGTGCGGGGTATTTGTAGAATGGCAGAAATCTCACGGACTGATTTGTTGGAAGTTGCTGAGCTCTTTTGAGCTCTTATATCTTAATAATACGAAGCAGATATGTGTCTGAAGGCGTGTGATAACATTTTAAACAAGAAATTAATCCTCCCTAGAAAGGTATAGGAAAGTAGCGGAAGCCCTGAAATCATCTATTTTTATCTTTTTATCTGCACTTTTTAACCCCCTCAACAATTTTTTAATCGAAAAATAATTTTCTGAACGTGGTATTTAGAAAATATAAGAGAGTTCTATTTCGTTTCTCATCATTTCCGATCGAATGATATATCATATCCATGTGTTGCCATACTTCTAAATACCAAGTGACAGTCACACCCACAACTCTGACCCCTTTGGGACAATTTGGCCCAAACTTCAGATCTTGCCTAGAGGAATCTGCATACCGATTTTTACTCCTTTTCATACCTGAATACACGTATACATATAGGGTCCCTCTAATTCTCACCCTTGATACATAATTACGTGAAAATTATCCGGAAAACTTCAAAAATTACTTGCGGATGAATAATTCATCTTTTGACATCTTACTCAAAAAAGTGGAATCAAAACAATCGACTCAAAAAAGTGGAATTTTCTGACCTTACTGAAATCGACATACATCCATGTTTAAAGAAAAAAATGTGCAAAACACTAGATTAGAATCAACTGCACGCTGTACTCTTGAGAAGAGTGTGTATGTAAAGGCGCCTTCTGAGAGGTTTGCGTGCGTGCTTAACCGCAAGCATTCGCCTGATCTTGCATTGCTTTTACACACACGCTTTTCCTGTGCGAAAGCGTGCACACAGCTCTTTCGCGCAGGAAAGCGCCCACGTGTAAAGGCGCCTATAGGAAGCTACATTCTGAATTTCAAACCTTCTCCCTCAAAAAATGCGGAACTTATGTAGGGGACGGACGGACGAACAGACGGATAGATTCTTCCGCTAATTTACATGTAATTTACTTGGGACGATAATTTACATGTAATTTTCATGCAATATTTGGCCTATTCCTTGATTTCCGAGTGGTGTCCTGAATCTTGAACATATAGTGTATTTCGATATTGAGAGAACTACAATGAAAGTACTTTGCACTCGGGTGTCAAATTTAATTTTTTTGGAAAGCACTTCTTTAGAGGATGGCATGCATTCAAGCCGTTGTTGAACCACTCACCCTGCCCGTCAAGAGACATGTGGGATGCTAAAACTGTGGGACGCGATTGTAAATTGATAAATACAATTAACGACATTGTAGTTATAAATGAAACCCACTGGTATATTTCGGATTGCTCTGATTCATGAAAACTCATTTGTAAACAACTAATATCGACTGAAACTTCGGAGTACGCTTCCTGGTTTTTCCAAACGATCCTGGTCACCTAACTAAACTAATCTTCGCCCTCTTAACGTAATGGTATATACCAAAATGAATGCCCTTCTATGAAACAAATATTTCTGACATTACAGCGACAGGATCATGTTTTCATCAATAATTTTTCATCACTAATTTTAACAGCTGAAATTGGCGTACAATAAAACCCTCACTGAACATTTTATGATTTATTCTTTAACAAACAGAAATTATTATTCGATATGCCTTAAAATTCAGTCCACATATAAACACCCTCATGCTAGGACTAAACCGACGCACCTTTCTGTGAAAAGGATTACGAAAGACACTGACGAGGACAGAAATGGGTATCGTTACAGTATTTAAAACCAAAATCATACCCTCCGTTGATTATGCAACCGCCCTGTGGTCCTAACGTCAACAGTCCAATTCGCCGTCTAGAATTGACCTACAAATAAGGCTCTGCGAGCCGCTATAACACTCGACAATTATTCATCCGTTAGCATTCACTGTATTGAAAACGACTTTCCAACGTTAAACACGATATTTAACATACATCCAATAGATCCGAACCACTCAAAAATATCGCCTTCAACCCTCTGCAATAACAGCTACAAACTTCAGCAATAAATTCCCATATGATGCAATAAACCTGCGGAACAATAAGGTATGTAAAGAAATTATAAGACCATGTGCATTTTTCATCGTTTATTTAAACCACCACTTTCTTGAAAAACCCAAGCTTTGAATATGAATTTAAATGAAAGACTATAGTGTATTTCAATATGATTTAATAAACAATATCACAAACAATGAAAATAAGAAAAGTGTCTGTAAACAAAGTATAAGACCAACTTTAAAAATGATCTGGTTTACAGTTGTGTTGCCATAGCTGGCAATGCGATAACATCATGCTGCATGTGCGCGAACATTGTTGCATATTTACGAAGTTTATTTCCAGAGATAACTTCCATGACAATGTCTAGCGGAAGAGAGCTATCTCATGCAGAAATTCAAAAAAATTGTTTTTTACATGACCAAAACAAACCAGAGAGACAAACTGTAGCCGCAATAAATCACTCGAAGACTGTTGTGCACAATTTCTTGACCAAGAAAGAAGATTATGGCATGAAGAATCGGATTGGACGGAAGTCTGCGTTTACACCACGGGACACATGGCGTATTTTTCGCCTCTCAACCGAAGAAGGAATGTCAACTAGAGAAATCGCCCGTGAAATAGGTGGAACAGTAAGCCACAAAACCATCTGGAAAGCCCTGAAGAACAATAGAAATAAGAAATACGTAAAGATGAAGAACAAACCTTTGTTAACTGATGCTCACAAAACAGCACGACTCCAATGGGCACAGTCACACATGCATTGGAAAGAAGAATGGAAGTCCGTCCTTTTCTTGGATGAGAAGAGGTTTAATTTAGATGGGCCAGATGGAGTCAAGTGCTGTTGGCAAGATTTGGGAAGAGAGCCGAAGTAAAAGTTTAGCAGGCAGTTGAGTGGCGGATCTGTGATGGTGTAGGGGGATTTTCATTCGACAGTAAAATAGATTAATTACCATCAATCATCGGATGAATTCACAGAATTATCAAAAGATGCTATATAACAATTTGATACTTTTTGCGGCAATAATTGCTTGAGAGGACTGGATTTTCCAGCAGGACAATGCACCCTGTCATGCATCGACAGCTACAAAGAAGTGGTTTCAAGAGGAACAAAATCACTGTTTTGCCATGACCATCAAAAAGCCCCGACTGTAAATCCGATGGAAAACTTGTGGGGGATCTTGGTAAAGCAAGTGTACAGAAAAAATAACCAGTATGGCCATATTAGAGAATTGGAATTGGCCATCATGGCAGAGTGGAACAAAATTAATTCTGGATATCTTAAAAAGTTGACTGAATCAATGCTGAATCGTTTGTTCAGGCTTATAAACAAGAATGGTCAGTTTATTGGGTATTATTAACTGTATTATTTTGAATGTCAGTGATCATTATGTCGTGTGGTCTTATATTATATTTACAGCCATTTTTCATATTTTCATTGTTTGTGATATTGGCAGGAGAAAGAATTGGATGCTCGGATCGGTGCTGCAAGCTGTGTCAGACGTGAACTGTGGCGAACCGTGGTATCAAAACGCGAGCTGGGTAACAAAGCCAAGCTCTCCGTCTTCAAATCTATCTTTGTCCCCATTCTCACCTATGGTCATGAGGCTTGGGTAATGACCGAAAGTGTGCGATCGCGGGTACAAGCAGCCTAAATAAGATTTCTGAGAGGTGTGGCAGGTGTTACCCAGATAGAGTGCACAGCAGCACAATAAGGGAGTCTTTAGGTGTTGAGCCGCTACTTCTCCGCATTGAGATATCTCAGTTGCGCTGGTATGGCCACGTGATACGGATGCCGCAAACTGGTCTTCCTAGGCAGTTGTTATTTTCCAAGCCTAAGAGTTGGTAAGAGACCAAGTGGTCGGCCTAAAACCAGATGGCTAGACTACATGGAGAATCTGTGTTCGAGTCGCTTGGATATTACCAGGTACGACATGCGCCTGATGGCGGAAGATCGCGATCGCTGGAGATCCTCCATAGGGCTGCTGCCCCCGCGACCCTAACGGATAAGCGGGTTTGAAAAGTAAGTAAGTAAATAAATCATATTGAAATACACTATAATTTGTCAATTCCAAGGGCATTCAAATTCATATTCAAAGCTTGAGTTTGTCAAGAAAGTGGTGGTTTAAATAAACCGTGACAAATGCAATTATTATCGCCACAACCGTGGTCTTATAATTTCTTTATATTATCGCCACATAAACTCTTAAACTGTAATATACAAACCTGTGGGCACCATAAACGTCATGCGAATTACAATATATCCCATTACTATTTAATGTTGCAAAAGGAAAATTAACACCTGTATTATTATATTCCTATAGCGATGCCACCTTTAAATAAACAAATAAATAAACATTCATGTCGATATTTTGAGTGGAGCTTTCCTTCAATTCACCAGGTAAAAAAACGCCATTGTTGTCGCAAGCATTCAACAGGATAAATATCTATATTCCACAAAGCTTCTTTTTTAATACAAAACTATTTTTGAAGGTTTTTTAGGGTGGAAAATATAGGCGAATGAGAAGAAACATCTGATATCGAATTTATTTCCTATATTTGAAATTTATTTTTTTCGATTATTTGTATGAAATGATTTTAATTTAACCAATTTATTGTAGCGATTGGTTTTAGCAGCATTTAATACCGCAGGACCAATAAAACCATGTTTTCAAGAAAAATTTTCAAATATGGATGAAATAATTTCAATAGAAGTTGACTGTACTGATTGTAAGAATTACGGCGAGTTACATTTGTCGATAAAACTTACAGAAATTATTAGTAAAAAAATAAATACAAACGAAAAACAGATTGAAAACTTTTGCTGAAAAAACAGCCTTTGCTAATAGCACAGAAACACTTTAAAAATTCTAAAACCCTTCATGCAGAACTTACTATTATATCTGTGGAACAAATTGTGTAATTGTATTCATTTCTCGCGAAAAAAAATGACGCACGAGTATCAATAAATAGATAACACATTGATTAAATCTTTTAATTTTGAATTGGAAGGATTATATCTTTGCATTAACTGATTACTCTAGGATTCCGCTGTAAATATGGAAGTGGTGAACCTTGTCATTATGATTTCAATATAGTACTAATTAGTTTGTGTGAATATACAGCAGAGAAATATTCGAATTTAGTTCTTGAAACAATAGTTTTTAAAGTAAAAATGTAAAAAAGGAAGCATTATTTGAGAGACAACGGACATAGTCTTTTTTGATATCATCATATGAAGGGCGGAAAATCAGATTGTAACTATTATATAATGCGACAAATGCAATATAAAACGAAGCAAAATTAGAAAATGTTAAAATCGAGGCACATATGCAACACTGCTCTAAAAGGTTTGAGAGCCATTGCCTTAGTGAATATAAAAGAATTCCTTGAGAAAATTTTAAAGAAAGGATAGCCACGTCAATCACGTAATCCTAACGACAGCTGTTTAGCAATTTCGGGAATAGAATATTTGCTTTCTTAGTCGCTAGAAAAGAAAAAAAAAAGATTAATTTTCTTAATTAATAGTATTTTCCAAAAAATATTCGATACTAAATAAGAAAATTTTATTGGTTAAAAAGTTATATAATAATTTTGGAATCCAACAGTTAGACAAATACCTAAAATTGCGAAACACTTCAGAAGAATTTGTATCTCCCCAAGATTCAAGTAGAAGCACATTGCACTTTTTCTTTCGTAAATGTTATTGGCTTCCATCCAACTTATTTCTTTACGTACCAGAGAAAAAAAAAATAATTCAGATCAAGTAAGAAAGGCTCACACATGATAGATGAATCATATCGTGGATGCATTTCAGGTTATGAAGAATAAACGCATATCTTCCTTAAATAAATGCATCTGACGCTAGACTTCTTCTTTGCACGTGCGGAATATTGGCCAATGAAAGGATTTTCCATATGTATTAAAGGTTGTGACTAATATAGTGGAGAATCAAAGCAACCTATTAAGTAACATGAAGATTTCAGGTGAGATATTCTCAATTATAAAATACAATTAAGAATTAAGACATAACTTATTTGTAATTGATATCGCATGAATGACGATCAAATGAAACTTTTCGCATGTTCGCTTTTCATTAAAGAGTAAATTTTCTTCTTCCAGACGATAAATATAGGCTAACTTCAATGGGGAAGTTGCATGAAATTTTTTTTTTTACAAATTAAAGCACTGTTTCATACAGATTGTGTTATGATGAATAAAAAATCGTTGTTAAATTTATTAGAAGTCTATATATATAAAAGAGGACATCCACTGACTGACTCACTGACTCATCATCGCACAGCAAAATCTACTGGGGCCACCGGCTCGAAACTCGGTTGGGTCATAGGACAGCGTAGGGGCGTGCTAAGACGGGGTTTTTCGAAATTTTGAACCCCTGCCTGCCAAGCGGGGTAGAAAAAAGCTGCACGTTCGGTCACCTTGCTCCGCCCCCAATAAATGCAGATCTTCGAAATTTTGCAGGAAGTTTTCTAGCTACTGTGACAAAAAACGAGTTTCCCCGATTTTCAAAATTTAA
>JAHWFO010096697.1:0-29253 GCA_023313115.1 Rhysida immarginata | reverse complement strand
GGCAGGAGAGCCCAAAGATTGGTCCCCCGTTTTATGTTTTTGCCGCCAGGAATTATAGAAATCTTCAGAATTGCACACGAAGACGCACATAGAAATTGAGCATTCATTGATTTTTGAAAATAGATTTTTAGGAGGGGGGGGGGGGGGACAGAAATAAAAAAAAAATACCAAAATAGGCCTAATTTTGACGTTTGCTTCTGGTCAACCCCACTCTGTGGCAAAATCATGTACGACATTGATATTTGAACCAAGAATAGTTCACATAATTTGCAAAAACTAATTTCTGCTTTTTTTCATATTTTGTCCCTTTGCCCCCCTACGGCCCTCCGTAAAAATATGCGAGTTCTCGCAGTTTTTCCAGTATTTCACGAGTAAAAATAGGTCTAGATTAATGAAATTTGGTACGATGGTGGCAATCAACGAGATCAACTGTCTGCTTAGTTTATTTTTTTGATTCTCTGGATCCAATTTTCTGGTATGTTAGTTTTTCCGGATTTTTACCGGATTTTTTTTGTTGTTTTTATAAATTAATATACAAACTCGCGTGTTGAAAGCTTAGTTTTTACATTGGTCATAAAATATGGACTTTGGTCTTTGATTTAAAATTTATTACAAGTTTCTAGGACTATTTTTCGATTTATTATGAACTAGGTGATATACTCGGCGTTGCTCGGACTCTTTTTTGATGAAATTTGCAATTTCTGAATGTGAACATACAGAAAAAATGAACATTATTCTCCATCTTTTTTCTACGGCACTGAGTCACTCAGCTATAGACAACATTCGAAAATGAGCAAAGTCGAGTAGAACTGCTAAAGGGCCGATAATTGGAGAGACCATCCATTGGGAGCATTTTAAAAGAATTCTTTTCGTTTCTTCAATATTAATTTTTACTATAATAATTCAAGCTTTTTCATGTGTTTATTTTTTCTGTGATTACATTCAAATATTGCAAAATTTCACCAAAAAAGAGCCCGAGCAAGTCCGGGTATATCAGGTACTATTAAATAAAGCTATTAAAATTAGCGTTAGAAACGTGAAACCACGCGTTCCAACGAAAACGATATCTGACATCACTTTCCACCAAACAGTAGCCAACGAGAAAGACAGGCCTCGGCGCGTAAAAGTCACCTGAGCATACTAGTCCGAGTAACAATGTAACCTTCATTGTTTCCATCTTCGATTTTAACAATCAATATTTTTTCGTTTATTGGAAACAATGAAGGTTGGATTGTTGGCTGGACTACTATGATCCGCGCCGGACTTTGAGTAGAGGCTACGCCACCAAACGCAATGATTTTATGTGCATGTGAAGCTCGATCTGATGATTGAGCATTGTTGGCTGTAAGGTTTAACGATTGTCGGCTATAGTGATGAGCAGGCGAGGCCAGCGAGAGACAGGCCAGGGCACTCAAAAGTCACCTGATCATCGGGGTCCGGGCAACAATCCATTCTTCATTGTTTCCAACAAATGAAAAAATACTGATTGTTAAAATCCAAGATGGAGACAACGAAGGATGAATTGTTGCCCGGACCCCGATGATCACGTGACTTTTGAGTGCCCTGGCCTGTCTCACGTTGGCCTCGTGAGCAGGCAAGTGACATCATAATACTCACAAGGTAGCCCACGCATTTTAACAGCATTAACGCTTTAAAAGTACGTTGTTTAATAAAATGAAACAAGATTGTAAACTTAAAATAATATGCAGATAAACGTAATAAAATGAATTTCAAAATAGTGTTCGTTTTTACACTATTTATTCGAATAGCTGTTAGCTACAAAGTTAAGCACCGGAGGTAATTATATGAAAAAGTGTTATTTTTAAAAATTGAAATGTTCATTTTATATTTTATAATTTTCAGAATTTCGAATTATGTTTTCTATGATTGTAGAAATTATGGTGTTTGAATAATTGTTAATTCCTAATTTTGTTCTTAAACCTTTTTTTACGAACTTATTAAAAAAACTATATGTGACTGCTCAAGCGAAAAGGGATCTGAAGGGATTGGAAACGGTTTTTGATTGTTTTGTTAATCTACAATCGTTGTACTTTCGACTTTGTTTTAGTCTAAACAGAACTTTATTATACTGAACAATTTTTTTATATTAATCATTTTTGTCATGCTTCTCAATTTCAAACTACTTTAAATTTAAACTTTTCAAACCCACCTACCCCGTTCTGTTGGCGGCGTGGGGGGGGGGGGGGAGCTGTATGGAGGATCTCATACCAATGCAACTGAGACTTATCAATGCGAAGAAGTAGCGGCTCAAGACCTAATAGGGTAATACCTACCACACCTTTCTCTAACAGTATCTAACAGGGTAATACCTACCACACCCTTCTCTCAGGAATCTCATTTCGGCCGCTTGCACCCGCGATCCCATTCTTTCGGTCGTTAGCCAAGGTGAAACTGGGGGGCAAAGATAGATTTGAAAAGAAAGAGCTGGTCTTTTCGTTTCCACGAAACGGCAAATTTCACGTCTGATATAACTTGCTGCACTGATCCGAGATTGTAGTCCTGCCGTCTATAACTCGTGATTGCAGTCCCGATATACCTGAACTTCTCTACCTGCCTCAATGGGGCTCCTCTAACATGGAGAGTACACTGAGCAGGTTGTCTTGAAAGGACCAGAATAAGGACCAGAATCTCAGTAATTAGCCTCACTGATTTTCATCCCAACCTCTTTACACTTGGTGGTAAACAGATTTAGTGCATGCTGAAAGTTAGTGCAAAAAGATCCAAGGAAAACAAGGTGGTCAGAAAAGAGCAACCTCTTCACCAAGCAGTCACCCACATAAACACACTCATCGGCTCGATTGCCGCTATTTATCCAATCCATTAAGATAATGAACAAGAAAGGTGACAGTGCGATAATAAAATACCGTAGTTATATTATTATGTGTTAAATTGTAACTTAGACACATAAATCTAACATAACGAAACAGTAAAACAAATCTAAACAAACCGAGAAATGAGTAAAATGCAATGGGCCCTACCATTGGGTTTTCACTATAACTGCTTAGCAGTCTTTAGGATGCTTGGAGACACATTAGCTGGTAGAGGCGACGAGCTAGAGACTCGTGGTTCCTGTTCGAATACAGATCCCGGAATTTTTTCCTTTCCATTTTTATCTATATTAAAAACCTCATCTATTGTTTGTTAATTTCTCATTGTTGAACATCAAAAAGGATTAAAAAGCAGTTTTCTTTCTTGTATCACAATCTGAAGAAGCTGAGCCCAAAAGATGAAAACAATTGTTTCTCTCTAAATTAATTTTCTCTCTAAATTTTGTTTTCCTATCACCCCAGCTTACCATCATCAGTAATGATATTCTTTCTTGTTCATTAAGATGAGCCATTCTGAAAGAAAAACACTTTTTCAAGTCAAATTTTTCTTTACAGATGAAGGTTCATCTGCTTGAATCAACTTAAACAGTTGAACTAATGTGTCATTTAAAAAGTACCTACCAAATGGATGAAGCACAAAAAATCACAACAAAAATAGTCCACTTTTTGTTTACGTATTTATTAATAAAGAAAAGAATTTGTTTACAAGCGGAAAGAATAAGAAAGAGTAATTTGAAGGATTTTATTATGTTAATTTAAACGATGATATTTGCATTTTGTAAAATGAAAATACGTGCTATCATTGTTAGATTTTTTTTTTCACAAATCTTATTTTCCATGATAACAAAACCATCCATCAAGAATTAAACAATATTACAATATTGCATTAAAATCTGTATTGAATATGTTAATTATTTTAATTGTTTTAAATATTTTCATTGAAAAAATAGATTTCCTCTTAATTATACCCCCGGGGGGTGGATGGGGGTGGAAATTTTTATGGTACTGAATACAATTTTACACGTAGAATCTGAATCTGCAGTAAAAAATGGGGGTTTCCATTTAAGATTTCAAAGTTGCCCCCCCGCTCCACCCCCGGGGGTGGGGGTGGGTGGTCGTGTTTGGTGTCATTCGATAGATTTTTGAAAAATATTGAACACGCGTTTTTCAGTTTTTCGATCCGATGTAAATTTCGCGAACTATTCGGTCCCGCTTCTTTTGGCACACCCTGTTTACAGTATTGCAAAGCGTCTATCTCTTTTACGACTATCCTATTTTATTAATCCATTTTACATAAGAATTGAAATGTTTGTCTTTGCTTTATACAACATAGCTCATGTACATCGGAATTTGGTTTCATAACATTCTTTTGATTTCATGCTAGCAATGCCAGTGATATCACAGTGATATATGAAAAATTTCACCCCCCCCCCCCCCCGACATGTGGTCCTCAAAGCTTTTTAAACGAATTGTATAAAATAAACAATTTTAAACAAATCATCAATTATTAAACAAATTATTATTGTTTAGATTAGCAGTTAGTGAAGCTAGGATTCATTTTTCTTTTTTATTAATTAAAAATTAAGAATTTTCTTCGATAAGAAGAATTTTGAAGTTATATAACCATTCAGGATTATTATGAAAAATAATTTATGTTAGTTTAGAAGTTTTTGCTTCTTTTCAATCATTGTATACCATTTCATCAGAGAATTGTTATAATTTTACGTAATGATAGAGTGAAAAAAATCAACTTTTCTAGTAAATCTCTTTCTTACTTCTTCACTTATCAAGACTTTATAATATTAATAATTATCTTCGCTAAGCATTTCATTGTGGTATTGAGCCTAAAAAAAACTGGAAAGATTGTCGTTCTATCGACGTAAAAACTACCATTAGTGATTTTTTTAATGTAGTTTTTATGTAGTGAATTTGATATTGCGAAATGCTCTAAAATTAATTTAGTTAATTTAATTTCTTCTGTTTATATATGTCTTTCTTCATGTAAATAAGGCTTCCTCTTGAAACAGATTTATTTCATTTCAATCTCATAGGCACTAATTATAATTTAAGCAGATTTAAATTTGATAAGGTTTTTAAATTAGTTTTCACCTCCACATGTGTTAAACTAAATATAAATAAATAAATAAAATCTAAAATAACTTTTAATCTATTCTTAAATAAAGCCTGCTGTAAGATTACACGGAATTTCCAACTATATTTTTTGTGAAAATATTTATAATTAATAGGAAAGTTTTACCTAAACACTTTCTTAGCTTTTCTTATCGACATATAAACACTGTTCATTTTTTCCACAGCATTCAATTTAAAGTACGAATAAATACTGTATTTACAGACAAAAACAATGACTTTTCCGAGAAATGTAATAATAGAAAACAAGGATATTCTGGTTTTAAAATTTAAAATGTAAACCAGTTTTTTTCGTTACCCAAATTGGTAGAGAAGGTAGATCTCAAAAAAAAAAATTTAATAACTGCTTTTGAAATTGCAATTTTCAAATCAGTGCTTGCTTGAATGACATATGTATTGAGAAACTATCTAACATTCTACAAACTAGCTAGACTTGGATTGTATGACAAAAGAGAATTAAAATCCCTGAAAAAATATCGACATTTTCCCCCTCTTAAAATTGGTTACGACATGGAAATGACCAGATAAATGGAACGTTCCATTTTTTTATTCGTGAGGTAATTGCAGGTACTTTTTTTAGTGAGCTTACAAAAAAATCGTAATTTACAAAATGCTTGGTTATTTACTCATTCCTGAATGTTCGAAGCATCTATATATTGACGTCAGCTTGGGACGGAAATAAAATAGGATATTTTAAGTGTAGGCACTTTTGAAATTTATTAACTTAACTTAGTTGAACACTTTTATTTTCAGTTATTGTTTAAGTTTTTAAAAATTGATAGATGGGGAGACTACGATCGACAACCATCATAAATTTCCACAGGCTTCTTAACTCCGTGGTATCAAAAATAATAAAACATAAATTATTAAGAATGATAATAAATTATTTTTACTTTTTCAGACGAGGCATGCGCGAACCATCATCTGGTGGAAAATGGTTCCGGGGAAAATGCTGAAATAGCGATGGTGAAGATGAAACCGCAGCAGGCGAGAATGGATAAGGATGTGGATGGTGGTTGGGCTTGGATGGTCTTCTTTACAGGTTTGATTACAAGAGTGCTAATGGGAGGAATGTTATGGGCCATTAACAGCTACTTTGTTATATTCCACGAAGAATTCAAAGAGAATCGAAGCTTCACAGCAGCCATTGGCTCCATCACGCTTGCAACATTTCACGCTGCAGGTAAGTCTAAAAATACAAATGAAGAATTTTAATCCAAATTATTTATATTCCCTGGTGATAACCATTAGTAGGAATAGTCAATAATATTATATAAGACCCAATTTTCATCGCTTGTAATGTTTTGGTTCAGCAGTGGCTCTCGTCACCAATTGGAGAGCAAGGAAGTGGTCAGGCGTTAAGTCTTTTTCACACCAAGCGCAAGCGTTAACGCCGCAAATCTTGTTGTAAAGCATTATTGAATGAAGGACGACATAAAAACTGAATTAAATATATTTTTTAACTCTTAAAAATGTTAATTAGCTGTCATAAATGTTTTGATAATCATATATTTTTTCAAAAAAATAAAATAAAATGAACGTTTGCAAACAAATTTGGTGTAAAGAAATTATAAATACAGATCAACAATTCTGTTTCTTCCAATATCCCTACTCTTTAATGAACTCACTTGTTTTATATGTTCTAGTGAGTGTTGGAATTGGTAATTACCAACATAACATTAAATTTTTTTCAAAATGCCACGTGGTAATGAACTGAATGAACAAGAGGTGCGAAAAATATATTTTTACCACGGCCAAGGAAAACCATATCGAGAGATTATTAAGTTGGTGAAGAGGTCAGTTGGAGCACTTGAAAATGACATTAAATGACATTGCTGCACAAACTTTGCCTTGCATTGTTTGTCTTGCGATACCTCTTATTAATATGCCCTGCCATCATCAAGAATATCAATTTATTATTGATAGTTATTATTTTTTCGAAATCTGAGGTAGACAGTAACCTTCCTCATGTTTTGAAGGTCAAGTATGCAAAATTTCATCAAGATCGGAATAAAACTGTAGATTTGTATTAAATACCCACAAACCCACAAACATTCTTCTTCTTCTATATAGAATTAATTATCCCGGGCAATGCCGGGTCCTCTGCTAGTTATATATATAGATAGAAGATAGATAGATTTCTTTACACCAAATTTGGTTGCAAATGTGCGTTTTATTTATTTATATTTTTTTGTAACATATGTACGATTGTCAAAACAATTATGACAGCTAATAAACATCTTTAAGACTTAAAAACCCATTTAATTCAGTTTTTTATATTGTACCTTCATTCAATAATGCTCTACAACAATATCATTTTTGTATTTATAAAATTTTTTTACACACCTTATAAGAACTTCGTCTATGCTTTCTTCCGCCGTTTGCAAATTAAAGTGAAAGTCCAACTGCGCTTCTCCAACGCTGGGGTTGCCGTAAAATATTGAACATAGTTGAAGTCTCAAAGCGTGTACGCTTCACGTTTCGGCGTTAAGTTTGCGGCCCATTAATGCTAGATGTGAACAGCCACACGGCGCAAAAGGGGCGAAGCTATGATGAAAGCGTGCGCAAACGTTAACGCTTGCGCTTTGTGTGAAAGATCCTTTACGATTCTTTATTTATTGCTGAAAGAGAATGGGAGACTCATTTATCCAATTTTTTGACTTTTTCTTGTATACGAAGATGGTTATGCACAGTTCCCTCTGTCACAGAGAGTTGTCCGACTAATTTATGGCATGATTGTTTGGCGTGGATTAGCTTCACCATGTTGGTTTCTTTCATCCATGACTTCACTGATTGCCTTCATTAATCTTAATCAACGGCAGGCGGTCCTCCAGAGCGATTGTTATCTTCGAGTTATTCATCTCCATCCCGGAATTTCGAAAACCAAAACTGAGCTTTCCTGAATAGGCATCCTGTACATACGCTTATATACATTTCGGCATGCCTTAATTGCATTGTGACCCATTTTAAATTCAAAAGGAATGGTGCTCGAATTTTGGCTTCGTGGGTCACCATTGTACACTCTCATTTACCGTTTGTTAGCACACAAAAAAAATTTATTTAAAGCTCTTTTCAAAGGAAGAAGTGTGAGGATGCAAATTGTGTAAGACAGAAAAGGGATATAGAAAAACGCAGGAACCTTTTAAATATCCTGATTGTAAATTAAGAATGTGTTAACTATGATAGGTGTATATTCTCATAGGCTATGATCAAATCTACATGATCTGGAGACAACATTAACTTCAAATCATAATAGCACCTATATCGATTCGAATGCTGTCTCTTCAGCAGATTATTTTCATACAGTCTGCATTTATGCATGGGGCCTCTATTCAAAACCAATAACAAGAAAATTAATATAAAAATTTCGAAGTTTTCTGTAAGATTATGAGATACGTCCATAAAATAAGTTCCGTTTCTTATTACACAAAACAACAAGTACACACTAAGAAAAAAAATAATTTAAATTTCCATACCTTAAACTATTTTTGTATATAGCTCTCACCATTTTGAAATCAGTTATCCCACGAGTTTTTGTATCTCTCTTCATAAAAAGTTGACGCCTGTGATGTATACCACGTAGTGACAGCTTCATTTACTCCATGGTTGAACCTCTGGCCACCAAGGAACGACTTCAGGTGCAAAAAGAGATGAAAGTCGCTACATAAAAGTGGCTAGAAGTTCTACAACGATGACTTGGTAAAAGAAGCTGCCACTGCATGGTTGACATCACTGACAATCATGAAAAATGGAAGGGGAACAAAAACTCGTGTTCCATTAAGATAAGTGATTTCAAAATAGTCGGACATATGTAGAAAAATAGTTTAAAGTATGATATTTTTGTAATAAATTATTTTATGATGTGTACTTGTTTTTTTGTTTTTTTTTGTATTACCAAACGGAACTTATTGTCTGGATGTATATCGTATTTTAAGTATTTTATTTTCTCTTCCATTATCACGCATTAGCAAACTTGGTAATCACGAAATATGGTTACAATTTTAAAAAATCTAAATTTAGTTTAAACGTTCTATATTTTAGAAAAATTTAGACCGTGGTAGATAATAATTATTTATTAAGGTATTCTTCCAAAAAGTAGAAACTGGTAGATTAAGTAATAATTAGTTAAGAAAAACTTTTTAAGTATCCAGGAATTAAACCGATTTTTGAAGCCTACGTTTTTGGAATTTCATGTATTGGCTACTTTACTTACTCTAGATAATTATTTTTAAAATATTTTTAGCACCTATAGCTTCAATGTTTATCGAGCGATTTGGAGCAAGGATCACCACCATCATTGGAAGTTTAATGACAGCAGCGAATTACTTAATGAATTGCTATGCCAATGGGGTTCCGTACCTTATTTTCACTCATGGTATATTTCTTGGTAAGCTAAATTTTTTTTGAAATCATCAATCTATATATATAAAGAAGGATGTTTGTGGGTTTGTTTGTGGCTTTGTTTGTGTGTATTGAATACAAATCTACAGTTTTATTCCGATCTTAATGAAATTTTGCATACTTGAACTTCAAACTATGAGAAAGGTCACTGTATACCTCAGATTTCAGAAAAATAATAATTATCGATAAAAAATCGATATTAATGGTTATGGCAGGGCATGTTAATGAGAAATATCTCATGACCAACGATGCAAGGCAAAGTTTGTAACAATGCATAAAATTCCTGTTATTCAGGCTTTTCTTAAAAAAGAGAGTTCTTAGTACTTAACAATTTTTTGAAAATCTTTAAAAATGATTAGTAACTGGAGATATGGGAAGTTAGCAGACTATTGAGAAAGAGTGCAAAGACGGAGGAAGCACCCCTTTAGCTCCGTGCTATATTGAGCAAATGGTAAGCAGGTCAATAGAAGAATCGGCGATCGCTAGTCTACAAAAAGAGATGAATGGCCAAGTTTTGACTCAAGACATCGAGAGAAGAAAGGGAATTGCAACAACATCAAGTGTACATCTAAAGTAAGATTACGTGAGTAAGAAATTATTTAGACTAGCAGTGGTGTCCTTGGAGAGGTCCATCCATTGTGAGCCTTTAAAAAAAATTTCAAAAGTTTATTAAGAATTTTTACTGTATTAATTTTAAGCGTTTATATGTGTTTATTTTTGATATTTCAAAATTTATTCCAAAAAAAAGTCCGAGCCACGCCTGAGTTATCGCCTAGCTTATTTGGTAGCACAGCAGATCTAAACATTTCCTAAAAATATATTCTGACTATATTCTGTGGGAAAGTGTATATTTTGGAAACTGAAATGCTGATAATGCGATGACTGAACGTTCGTTTCCAAGAATTATTGATAACGAGCATAAAATGATGATGCAGTGACAGAACAATAATAAGGCAGCGTCTATTGATGAGGCAAAGGAGTCACGCGTGCCGCCTTTGAGCTCCGATATATCACCTGGACTTCCTGTTTTTCGTATTTTTCATAAATTTGATAGTCCCTTTGCTCTGTGTTGTACTGAATGAGTTATTATTTAAACAATTGGGAGTTATAATTTAATTTTTTGAGATCTATCTCTTTACCCACAAGTGTAATTAACCCGGGCAACGCCGGGTACCTCTGCTAGTATCTTTCATAAACTAACATCTCTTTAAAAATACAGGGTTATTGAAATTATAGTTACCCAACTCAATTGTGGAGGGCTTTCTACTTGCATAAAAAACACGAAACGCAAAGAACACAATGCAGATGATGCTCATGCCTCAAAGTTTCGCTGTAGCAAGGTCGCAATCTGGTGTGCATTAATTGAGGGTAGCGACCACATATATTGAAATGACGAGTCAGATAAAAGGAGGGAGACATGTTCTGTGATCCCAGAATTTCAACAACATCAATGCGTCCAGTAAACGATATTCATGCAGGACGGTGCACCTCCCCACATTGTCCAAGAGATGCTACGGTAAACCTTCACCGACGCACAAGTGCTCAACCGCAATTTTCCAACAGCTAGGCCTCTTCGCTCACCAGAGGTGAATTCAGGAAGGTAGCCGGCTTGCTATGGCTAGAGGTACCGGCTCCTAACCGTCACGTGATACGCTCTGACCTAGCCAAAGTGGAATTGAACGCACTGCTAGACAAGGGAGTAGCCATCGAAGATCGAAATCGAAGGGAAGCAATGAACGGATGAAAAAAGGGTGGACCATGGGGGGGGGGCATAAATTTCTGCTTTATTTTGATTAATTTGTGTTGCAAGCTCTAATTGTTCATTAATTCAATAATTACTTCAACGACAAGTTAATTATCTCAAAATAAAAGTTAAACATTTTATTAGTCATACAGAAGTAAGAAAATATTCAGTACTATACTCTCTCCTTGACTTAGCCGTAAATATCGCGTCTTTGTTGTGTAAAATAAATTTATGTCCGTTGATAATGAGTCCTGTTTCAATCGTAGTTTCATGAACGTTTGCATCAGTGAGTGCAGCCATCTTGAAAATGACCAACGAAGCCAACTTCTGAGAAGCTCGCTTAAAAACCTAGTCGGCTACGGATGGGCGGAGCTAGCGTAGACTAGCGAACGCGCTCAGAAAAAAGGCTAGGCTAGCTCACCTCGCCGTAGCGAGCCGGCTACCTTCCTGAATTCACCTCTTATGTATGAATTCGCCTTCCTGAGACGTTAATATGTACGTTTTCTGCCCTACATGCTCAATCGTGTTCACGTTCGGTGATCTCTGGCCACCCCTTATGACACTCTCTAAAAATTTCAGTGATAAAATATAGCAAGCAGTATATCAAATCGAAATGATAAAATAATAGCGAATAAATCGTTATTATGCACGTTTTCTCCTCTGGAGGCGCAATAGAGTTCAGGGGTTTTTCTCCCCTTGAAAATTTTTGAGTGTGTCGTAAGGGGTGGCCAGCAACATCACCGAACATGAACACGATTGAGCATGTAGGGTCGAAAACGTACATAATAACGTTATATTCGCTTTTATTTTATCATTTCGAGTTGTTTGATATACTACTTGCTATATCTTTTTATTGAAAATTTTAGAGGGTGTCATAAGGGCACGATTAGCACGTTCAGTGTATTGATTACGACCATTTCAAAACGGTTCATTCCCGGAACCATATTTGTCGATTGGGGAAAACACTAATTAATGAAGTTATAATTGCTTTTAGCTCGTAGTTACGAGATGTTTTACATATTACTATATCTGAGCGTCGAAAATTGCTAGATGGGGTCATGAAGGTACCATTTGTGCACGTGGCATTGAACTGATTTCGATCATCTTTGTGACTGGTTCGTGTCCTGAACCACATTAATCGACTGACGAAAATAGATTTTGAAAATCTTTCATAGTTTCCGAGGAGTTAGAGTGACGGACAGGCAGACAGACAAACAAACAAACAGACACGTTTCCCCGCACTGATAGCATAAAGCACCTTTCGGTTCTTTATAATAAGGAAGAGAAACCGTACACTTGTTAACAAAACAGATTATTAACCCGTATTGGCATTTCGGCTATCTTGCAGTCACCTAATCAGCGGAATACAGATAATAAAAAATTATTTATTGTTTTATTTTTTTCTTCAGTAAAATTTCCCATTAATGTCGGAGTTTTAAATCTCTTAACTAATCAAAACGTCAAATTTAGTGTGTTCCTATTGGCGTTTAATCTGTGGAAAGCAACGTTTTGTTCATGGATAGATGACTCGTACTGAAAGAAGAATGCCTTAAATTCGTCTATGAGTAATGAAAAAAATTATTGTGGACAAATAGTGGCCCCTACCTTCCATTGACTTTATGAAGTATCCACGGTTTCTTGAAAGATTTTAGTTGGTTTTATTATGTTTTGATTGTTTAATTAAAAATTATTGCTAATGCCTATAGCTAATTAATAACACTAGTCAACACACATTTTGTAACTATGACCACACAGTGTTCTTAGTAGTAATTTGTATGTAGAATCCGAATATGCTTTTAGATTTTTTTCTATCACGTCAAGTTTCCAAGTTATGCACTTCGAGACTTCTATGTTAAAGTAATGGATGTGAAGAGAAGCGTCTGCAATGTTAAACTATCCATATTTTGGGGCCGCAAGAAAATTTATCAGGCCCCAAACACTGAATAATTTAAAAATGTTTAATTGAAAAAAAAAGAAATCTGTGCGTGCTAGAGAAATTTCAAAATTATATTCGTATTAAGCAGAAAAAATACTACCAAAAATCACCCACTTGAATTTGGTTAAAAGAAAAATCTTAAATTTTGTTGGCCAGTGTAATCTTTCCACGCATGGTTTTTGTTACTATGGACGAGAAACTGTCTAACTAAATGCAGTATTTCTGGTGGAAAAAAGCTTCATTTTGCTTGGCAAGGCAGAAACTTTAAGGGAACTGTTTTGTCTTGTGAGAGCTGTCTTTGCTGGCTCAACTTCTTTCAGTGACGGCATACTGCTGGAGCACATTACCTCGAAAATGATGGCGAATGATAACTATTAATAAAAAAAATAGAGAGTGTCCTAAATTTTATAAATGTTAAGATATAAATCATCATTTTAATTTAATCTACCATTGTGTACGAGGGGCATACTAAAAGTAATGAGCAACATTAAAAAAGGTTAATAATTTCGATACACAGAATTTATTTGATTTTTTAGTTTCATTTTGATTATACTTATATATTTATTATTTTGTTATTTGTTAATTATTATTTTATTTTTCAGTTGTATTTATTGCATTCCAGGGTTTTTGTGTCTCGTCCTTTTCTCTTATAAATATCCATTCATTTTATGCTGGGACGTATAAGTTGAAGGGTACTTGCATTTAGATCAGCATTGATGTTGACACCAGGTAAAGCAATTTCCAACAGTCTCACATTTTCATCTGATGCTGCTATACGAGCATATCCTGGGTGGGCCGCAGATTCCCTTCTTTATCGAAATTTCTTGCGCCATTCAACAACTGAGGTTTGATAATAACTGTGGTCGCCGTGCACAGCTTTCATTATCGTAAAAAATTTCACTGACTGACGCCCCTCAGCGGTCAAAAATTGAATAAACACATAGCAGATTATATTTGGACGAATTGTTTACCATGAACGCCATCTTCCAACTTTATCACAACTCTTAAAAGCGGCAAACGGCTAATGCGTGTGACAGACGCCAAGACTTAAAGAAATGCATCTAAACAACTGCTTCCGTTGTCTAGGCAATACCTTCCTGGCTGCACAGTGCAAACGTGTTTCAATTTAATAATCCTCGTAAGTTTGGTAAAATTTCATTTGGTTGAATCAGTTGCAATGGAAAGTACCCAACTGGTCTTTCAATAACAACTTTCTATTGAAATAATGCTGAATATATTAAGTTTCAAATTATTTTTCCTAACTTTTATAGTTGAAGAAATATGAACACTAGATTAAAATAATTGCTTTCTCAACAAAACGTAATAATTTGATAATGAATTGAAATCGCCATTTTATGCGTTTCCATGTCTGTCCGCCTGTGTTCTCACGCCGCTTTAGTGCGAACCATTAGACAGGCGGCGGATGCAGCAGGATGAATAAAGAAGAAAGTGCGCTTTGCTCTTTTAGCCACCTTGCCGGTCTAACGTAACCCAAGCATTAGGCTCCAAAAAAATAATTTTCACATATCTTTATATACCAAAATTCAGGTTAGAGTGCGTCTATAAATGTTCTAAAAACTTTTCAACCACTTGTCCGATTGAGCTCATATTTGCACCATATGTTCGTTAGGTTCAGAGTAAGGTTTACACGTCCTCAAAGGGAGGGGGTGGGGTTAAATATAATATATCTTGATTTATGTTTCTTTGTTTCCTCAAGAGATGGCGCCAGGGAAACATCATCGAAATTTCATCAAACAAACAAACCGAGCAACGCCGGGCGTATCACCTATAATTTTATAAGAAAACGATAGCCGTTACGATAGCCCGTATAGTAAACAGCATATTGTATACTGCATAAATGTATGCTTTCTTCATATACAGGGTGTTTTTGAATTAAGTATAGATTTTTTGGGAGATGATAGAAGAGGTCCTTAGAAGTATGAAATAAATGATATTATAACTGGAGATAAGCCTACCAAGCATTCGATCCCAGGTCGCAGAATTTTTCCTTCCATTTTTCCTTAGAAGTATTTTTATCATATGAACATGGGGTCCCCGCAGCTCCGTTCACTTACAATACTGCATTGAACAATCAAATGACACCGGGACGCAGTGTTCGTTGGTAGGCCTAGATTATTTTATTTTTAACAATTAACACAAGCAATCTACTGTATGACTTTTACAGTAATTGTTCGAAATGACCGCCGTTTGCTTCATATAGACTAATCGTATTTTACAAAGGGGTTCGACACAATGGAATCTCCTTGACGAAGTTTGTCCTAAGACTTTTCAACAAACAAGCACGTGCACCTTGAATTTTCTTTGCAAACAATTACTTTAAAAGTTATTACAGTAGATTGCTTGTGTTAATTGTTAAAAATAAAATAATCTAGGCTTACCAACGCACACTGCGTCCCGGTGTCATTTGATTGTTCAATGCAGTGTTGTAAGTGAACGGAGCTGCGGGGACCCCATGTTCATATGACAAAAAATACTTCTAAGGACCTCTTCTATCATCTCCCAAAAATCTGTACTCAATTCAAAAACACCCTGTATAAGATATTATATTGTTACACATTATTCTTTCTCGTCATGAATGAGAATACAATTTTTTTTGCCACTGTGTTATTTTTTTAAGCATAAATCCAGATTTCACTGTATTGCATTTCGAAAGATTGGTAGCTAATCCCTATGAAATACCATAATAGATTTATACATTATATATCGGCCTCGCTGGCTCAGTGGTTGCGTGATCGCCTCTGATGCCCGAGTACGTGGGTTCGATCCTGGCCGAGAGCGACGAGGATTTTTCAGGGGGGGAAATCCTGAGATCACGCACTTCCTTCGGAAGGGAAGTAAAGCCTTTGGTCAAAGAACGTTAAGGAAAAGAATGAAAGCTCTGTAGATCCTAGCGCCGCCACAGCCTGGCGGGAAAGTGATATGCAGAGAAGCTCTCGCTCATGTCAAAGTGGGCAGCAAATGCATTGCTATACCTGCATTCATTGAAGTTTTTTTTATTTAGTTTTAAAATGCTAAATTAAATTATTGTTCATTTATTTTCTAATTTATTTACTGACACGATTTATTAAATTGAAAGTATAATTATTTTATTTCATAACATTATTTTATAATGAAATCTTGTAATTTTTTTTAAATTCTGTAATTTTTAATATATTTTAGAAAGAAAACAAATGTTTATTTTAACATGACTTTTATTCACTTACTTTTTAAAAGTGATTTAAAAGCAGACCCCACAAAAAATTAGACTGTGGAAAAGATGTTGAACATAATTTTTTTTATAATAAAAATAAAATTAATTGCATTAAATATTGTTATAAATTTTACACCCATTGGAAAATTAGAATCCGGATAAAGTTTTATCACCAATTAAAATGTTCTTACTGTCAATACATTCATTATTTTCAAGAATTTTTTTTGGCTAAAAAGCCTGCAACGTATGCAGCCGAATTTGTTTCAAATAAATTTGGATTTTCAATGTCTAGAGTTATTGGATCCGAGTTATTTGTGAGTCAAAAGAAGACTTTGCAACTGCTTCGAATTCTATGGATGTTTCTTGGAACATTTCAAGTTGGCAATAAAAGTTCATCATATCCTTTTCACAGTTTCCTACTGACCAGGTTAAAATAACATTTGTGGCCCTAAGTTATTTTGTAGCAATGATGTTTTATTGCTTGACAATTGTTTTACCTTAGCAACGCACGCGCAAGAAAATTAATATGAACTGAGGCCGCGCTGAAATACATTGTTATAACAGCACAAACAATCAAAAAACGTATATGGATAAGAAGTGAAGGCTGTCTTTATATCACGTGATAAAAGCTGCCCGATCAAACGGGGGCTTCGCTGCGACACACATTTCCCGCCAGACTTGGGCGGCGCCACTTACGTCTACGCGAGCCTTTCCTTCTTATCCTTATTCGTTCTTTGCTTTGGTCCAGTGTAGTCGTTTGCCGGCTGCACGTTAAAGAATCCTTGCGAGGCAAAATTTGCGGCCCCTATAACGCCGTCCTGAAATGACCATAGCAGTTGAAAAGGACGTTAATACCAAACAAACCAAACCAAACCTTATACATTATATATTATTACTTTGTCAAATGTGCGGCAAACTTAAAGTTATTTTTCTACTACTGATTATTTTATGAAAAACAATGATTTAATTCGTGTCTTCGTCATTATATTGTTGAGCGTGCTTTGCTTACTTTCTCGTGTAGTTTTTACGTTATTATTAGCATATCTGCTAAAATAATAACGATATACATTCATTTATTGATAATAAAGAAAAAACTTTCCTAATAAAGGCTCAAAATCAGATTTCAATTAAAACAATTTGACGTCACTCATTATGCCTACCTATCCCTATTGTTAAGAAACAACTCTTCTTCTTGCTTGCAGCGATTAATCTCAGTGCATTAAGTATTGCAAGGAGGCCGAACATCATTCACCTAAGTAAAAACGCTTTTGAAATGATCTGTACACCTTCCAATGCGACTCCAGTTACTCTGACTCTCCGAATTTGATGAAAAAAATTCTACGAGGAGCTTTAACCCAGTTAATTTCCCATGCAAAGCCTCTCGACGCACTTCTCAATATTTCCGACAAGAAATTCATAAAGTTTATTTCAATGTGCGCAGTTTATAAATACCCTAATAGTAGAGTAGAATTCTGTTATAAACTGGATACATTAATGTTAAATTTTACGAATTTTTCCTCGGAAATTTTTGAGAAGCGCATCGAATAGCTTTGTATAAGTATTTAATTGGGTGAAAGCTACTCGTAGGATTTTTTTTTATCAAATTTGATGATTCAGAACTCCTTGTTAGACTCTACAATTCATTCCAAAATGAATAGAATGGCAACTACCAATTGCTGAATGTCAATTATTACAACATGAATCATATCTCAGTAATCAGCGTCTTACCAGTATTATTTTATGTTGTTCATACTAACATTTCAGATATACATGTACTATGATTTTGATATACATATACAACCTGAACAAACGTTCTCTACCGTCGATGATGAACTTTGCAGGGCCAATGGTTCATTTTAGGTTTGGTTGTTCAGAGAATGGTGGAGGGGGCATTATTTTCTGGTGATATTTTTATAGTTTGAATATGAGAGATTATAAGTGACAGGTTTCTGTTCTCTAATTTGTGAACACTTCGGAGAAAAATCTTGTTTGTATCAGTATCACGATACCTCAGTCCAAGAATAAAAATCTGCATTAGAAGTCCGTTAGAAAGTCCGTGCAAGTCGTCCGATATCAGAAACCTACCTCTCTTGTGTGTTTTTTGATAAACTGGGGGGATTTTTTCAGTTCTTATAAGACAAATTATTATTTCTAACAGGAAAGTCCTCGCACCCTTCCACTTGAATGGAGAAAGCTGGACCAGCTTAACTTTTTATATAAGAATATTTTTGCGATTTGAATACATATACAGTTAAATACGTTTCTTTACATGAATAATTAAAATATCATTATTACCATAAAAGACACTTTTCTGTATGTTCTGATATCCTTATGTGGACATATTCTTTGAAATCAAGAGACAACTTACACGACAGGAATAGTAGCAACTCTCCTTATGAATGTACTGTTAGAAGCGAGTTTATCTTCTTCACTATTTATACATAAAGTATTTTAAAATCGCATTTAATTTGAATTTAATATTTGAAAAGACGAGAACGGGATATTCCCTTTTAGCAACTTCTAAACAATATAATATTTTTAAAACTACACAACATATAGGCATATATTATATCCTTAATGAGATTGAGGATATTTTAAAGAGATTTTATACAGTCTCTTCTTTTTTCTCAAACACTTAAAATGTGACTTTTTCATTTAGCAAATTTTCCTTGTTATTTAAGAAAACAGACTAAATGTGTTCTTTTACGTTTCTTCTAGGTGTTGGTTTATGTTTCATCTCGAATGCAGGCTTTGTAGCTATGACTCACAATTTCAAGCGTTTTGCCAATCTCGTTTTGGGTCTGAGCCTAGCTGGAACAGGAATTGGAATATTCATTTTCGCCCAGTTAATTCCTTACATTTTGGAAACTTACGGTTGGAGAGGATCCATGTATATATTGGCTGGAATTTCTTTACAGTACTGCATTTGTGGAAGTGTTATGTATCCTGTAAAAACTGCGGAAAATTATACGGCAATGACTAAAAAGCCCAGTTTTTTTCAGTGCTCCCAGGTCAGAAAATTATTAGTGTCCCCTGTATTTTGGTCGCTGGTTATGGCGCAGTTTTTCTATGCTGTCGGCGTAGTTACTATAGTGGTCTTATACAAAGATATCGCCCTTATATTTAATATGGAAGATATATATGAATGGAGTATGACAATGTTTGGAGCAGGGGACATTGTTGGTCGTACGATTACAGCTTTGGTAACGACACACCCTAAAGTTCATCCTGTAATATATTATGCGTTTGTCAATATATATTGTGCCGTTATTATACTCTTGCATCTTCTTACCAATGAAAATCGTATCGGATTCTTGATTTTGGGATTTTTGTTGTCTGCTGGTATCGGAGCACAAATCTCGCTATTTAGCATCGTAATATTGGCCATGTTTGAAAGAGAATTATACATTCTAGCTATTGGGTATGTGCAGACAACCTCAGGCTTGGGAGCATTCATTGGACCCCCTATTGCAGGTAAGAAATGCGTTTTTTTATGCTCCAGCTCAATAACTTCAAGAAATTAAATAAACTTGTTATTTCTTCCCAGTTTGTAAATGTTTTAAATTGTTCGTAATATTCCGTTAATTTTTACAAATTCTTTTAACCCTTAATGAAATTTTTTTAAAATCTGATTGGAGCTTTATCGAGGGTGTTATACCAGAGGTAAATTAAGGAATTTCGTTCTTCTTCCTGGCTTACAAAAATTTACTCATTTCATCAGTGAAGTTTGATTTCGATTATTTGTAGATATAAATTTTTATCTTTCTTCAGTGCCTAGCTTTTTGTAAGTTCTATGACATTAATGTGGAATCTCAACGTCTACTTATTACCGACTTCAAAAAAGGAGGTTCTCTGTTTGACCCGTTTATATCCGTATGTATGTATGTTCGCGATTTTCTCAAAAACTACTGAACCGATTTGGATGGGGTTTTCGCTATTCGACTGAATATTTTTCTGGGAAGGTTTTTGACCCATGAAGTCGGTTCATTTTTGTTAAAAAAAGTTCTTGTTTGAAATATTTTTACAGGCTTTAAAATTGATTTTTATACATATTCATTTTAAAATCTTCTTTCTTCTCCTCAGTTTTATTTTTTATAATGAAAGCACCACAGTTATTTTACCAGAAGTTCCTGATTAGATATACTGTAGCTGCCATGGTTATAAACACAAAATAGAAGATTGCAAAATAATGATATCTATACTAGTGAGCTTGTTCCCGAAAAACAAAATTAACATTAAAATAAGTATCGAGATTAAAATAGCACCCATTTTAAGCATGTCAAAGCATAAGGAAAAGAATCTGTAAAATTTACGCTTTATACTATATTTTCTATAATAAAATTATGACATGTCCTTCATATGCTATTGTTTTATGCTTGTAGGGTCACTGACAGATGCAACAAACTCCTATACATTGGCTTTGATATTTACTGCTGGAATGGACGTTTTATCGACTATTTCATTATGCATTTCATATTGGTTAAAGAAGAACGAAAAAGGGACGGACAAACAGATGGAGAATTGTCGACTTCATCAAGAAACTTTCAAGGAATAAAAGAGACGAATAAAATTCATGAAATTTTCGAAAGTAAATCCTTGCCTTATCAACGATGTTAATTTTAATAGAATTGAAGGTGTAAATTCGTGATAAAATGAGGTAGTACAATTCTCTTAGAAGGTAAAGCAGTCTAATAAGGAATTGATCAAAGTATCAAATTTAATTTCTCAGACTACTCAAGATAGGAATTGATTTGTCCTCATAAAATCCTACTGTTTCAAAAATGCGTTTCTTCAATTGGGAAGGAAATATTAAAGTTTAACTTATCACATGGAAAGGCTACGAAGTTGGCATAAGATTCGTTCATAAATTACGTAACGTAAAATTTGCTCTTTTTTAACCCCCACCCTCCTCTTTGGAACGCACCCAAAACGCACAACTGATCCCTCGATAATTAAGTAACGCTGCGTTCGCTCCCCCTCCTCCCACCTTTTGAACAGTAATTAATGAAACATTATATTTTATATTAACTCTAAAATGAAAATTTCTCATCCACAGCATTTGCTTATAGTGATTGTATTTTATAATAAGAATAACAGTTGCAGAACTCACATTGACATAATATGTGGCCAGATAGAACAAGAAAATTATTCATTCTCCCATAGTGTTAAAAGATGATCTTCTATGGAAAATATTTTTCACTCTGTTCCTTCTGTTTTGATTTTCATCGATTGGAGGCGAAATCTGATTTACCTTCGTCAATCCAGTCCAAATTTTTAGGGCCATAACAGCTAAAGAGGCTGTCATAAGAGTGAAAGGCGGGTCTACGGCATATTGACTTCATATCAGTGTAAGGAGAAGTTGATGCTGGTGTCCGAAAAATAAAAATTTGGAGAAAACCTCTTATCGTTTTATTTATTTTTGAGAGCATCTGAAATTCAACTTATTCTACACGGTGTCCCGAAAGGTCGTTTACAAACTTTACGTGCTGGTCTGTCAGACCACAAGTTTTACTTAGGAAGTTGTGTCCGAAAACGTGACCAGCCACCGCTAGAGGGCGATGTTTGCAGGCGTATTAGAGAGCGGAAAGCGGGGTCATTTCAGGCGAGGACGTTGGAGGAGCAGGATACATCGTTTCAGTAATGAAGAATTGGTCGATATGCATTAAGTTTACGGGGCCGTGGATGGAAGTGGACAAGCAGCTAGACCCATATACCGAGAGTGCTTCCCAAACAGACGTCTGTCAAGTTATCCATTGCTTGACAAATGCACCGCAGATTAGGTGAGACTGGAGCTTTCCGAGTAAGCAGCCACGTCGGTCAGCAACGTACTACACGCATACCTATTTTGTTAGTAAAGTCATGTTAACTTTTTTGCGTGTTGGTCATGTTCCAGTAGTACCCCACGGTTTGAATTTTTGTATTATAACTTCCTACGTAAAGCTTGTTCGTCATCCTCTGGCAGACCAGCACGTGAGGTTTGTAAATGACCTTTTGGGGCACTCTGTATAGCCGATATCTTTCTGAATTTTCACGATATTTGCTTGCGCTATTTATAAGAGTAGCTCTATACATTTGGCTAATAAATTATGCAAAAGACGTTTTTGTAACGTTTGCGGATGTGCAGTTAAACATTATTTAGTAAAAATGCTCATATTTAATATTTTTATATTCTGATTGCAGGGTGTAGTTTGTCAAGTTTACTAAAAATGGCATTGTATTGGGTTGAAAACCCTGCATGTTACAAACAAAAAACTTAAGGAAAAAATTTTTTTAAACAAACCTTCATATCTCCATGAATATACGTGCTCTACGGGCTAAACAATGACGCACATTGCAGATGGCTACCTTTTGTATATTCATGAATACCTTCACTCGTCCATTGTGTCCAATTCAAACGCACTCTCGCTTTAAAAGGTTTATTAGCAGAAATATCCAATGGCTGGAGTTTCTTCGTGTTAAAATTGACCTTTGACCTCGAATTTTGTACCTTATTATTTGTAACTTATTAACCGCTACAGGTACAAAATAATTTTCAATAAACCGACTACAACAAAATGAAATTTCAGTGCTCAAGCTACATTCAGTTTTGTCAATGAATGAAGTGCTCAATTTAAAAACATGATGGGTGTTATCATGTACAAGCCTGCTGAATTCGTTGTATCAAATCATTTACTAATGTTGGTACAGTGGCATACACCTTGTCCTTGATGTATCCCCAAAGGAAAAAAAAAACAAATGGTGTCAAATCAGGAGAACGTGGTGGCCAATGAACTGAAACTTCTCGGCCAATCCATCGATGTGGAAACGTGTCATCCAATCGTTGACGTGCAATGGCTGCAA
Organism: Rhysida immarginata; assembly: GCA_023313115.1. Classification (NCBI taxonomy): domain Eukaryota; kingdom Metazoa; phylum Arthropoda; class Chilopoda; order Scolopendromorpha; family Scolopendridae; genus Rhysida; species Rhysida immarginata. The sequence goes on along the minus strand of JAHWFO010096697.1, from coordinate 6,124 downwards.
AATGTGGAGGTGCCCCATCATGCTGGAATCACTGCACTAAAGGCAGGTTGCCTAAAAAGTCTGAGACGAGGCCATCCAAAATCATTTCTGTGTACCTTACTCTTGTATGCCTCTTCATATAATAGTCCGCACTATCAATGCAGCACTATTAAATCATTAGTCTATTAAATTAACGCTTTTTTAATATCTTTTTTTTTTTTTTAAAAATCAGCGTTTTGAGCTCTTCAACTGTACAATTGGAAATTTTTCTCTAACTGTGACGGTTACAAAGTTACAAATTGCAAGGTGCAAAATTCGAGGTCAAAGATCAAAGTTGACACAACCATTGTTTAGCCCCTATCTAACTTCTTACGTACAGGGTGTTGCAGATAACTACAGGGCAGTATAACGAGAACCCTAACTGCTGGCTGCTGCAATCCACCATCTTCCTCCATTTTGCTAATCGACCGAGCCGGTCTCTGCAATTCTGCCAATAGATGCTGAAGTAGAAGCGCTTTAGCAATAGATTATGAAGACATTTATAGACGCTTACATAGAACGAGCTAACAATACAGGATTTGCACATTTGCTTCTGGTGTCATTTGTGAAGGTAAAGTGGGGGATTATGGGATTAGAAATGGTACGCTCGGCGCCTCGACGTTTGTTACAGCATAGTGATGCATTATTCAACATATACATGTATCTAGGAAAATACTCGGCCAAATTTATATCAACTTTCGACGACATATACACACACCGGCCAATGAATTAGAAACCTTCGTTCAATATGGTATTGACCTCGTTTGGTTGTAATGACAGAACATACGCGGTTTGGCATGGACTCTACAAGGTGTTGCAATACAGGTAAGGTAATCGCAGACCATGCAATCGTCAGAGAGACCTTCAGGTCCTGCAGAGTAGACGGAAGCGGATGCCTTCGACGAATCTCTTTTTTACAAAATGTCCCAAACATTCTCGATCGGATTCAAATCCGGACTTTGCGCTGGCCACGGCAGATGTTGCAACTCTGTGTCATGCTCAGAAAACCACTCCTGAACAATTCTTGCTCGATGGGCAGTAGCATTGTCGTCCATGAAGAACCCGTCTCCATTTGGGTACAAATGCATCATTGCAGGATGGACTTGATCTGCAACAATGTTCAGGTAGTCTTTGGCTTTCACACTGTCAAAGAATATCAGGGAACCCTTGACATACCAACAAAACATGACACTTCCTCCTGCAGCTTGAACTGTGTTCACAACACATGAGGGGTCCATCGCTTCATGGGGCTGCCGCCAAATTCTCTGCCGGCCATTGGTGCAAAACTTTGTGTAACGTGAATCGTCCGACCAAATCACCTTTTTCCAGTCGTCTACTGTCCAGTCACACCGTTCTTTACAGTACTGCATGCGAACTTTCCAGTTTGTTGTTGACACCAGGGGCTTCCTCACTGGCATGCGACTTCCCATCCCTATTCGCTTCAACTCTCGGCGCATTGTTCTGGAGGAGATAGGTTGCGATGACCCTTCATTGAAGTCTGCCGTCAGTTGCTCCACAGTAGACCTTCAGTTTTGCCGCACAATCCATCTCAGACGACGTCGATCTCTGTCTGTGTTGATTGTTTTTGATCCACAATTCTGCCGTTTCGACAACTCTTGTGGATTCCGTTTCCACGCATTGAACACCTTGGAGACCTGACCTTTTGAGATACCGGCTAGTTGTACTGTCCTGGAAATCGTAGCTCCAGCTAGACAGGTTCCCACAATAACTCCTTTTTGGAACTCAGACAGGTCTGCTGTGTTCCCCATTTTGCTCAACTTGAGCAGCTACAGCTTGTTCCTACCCTGTACCTGCAGCTTGGAATGAGCATGTACATCACATGATTACATTCATTTGCATATCACAATCTAACCTGTGACCCCGCTTTACATATCAGTACAATAATTCATCACGGGTTTCTAATTCATTGGCCAGTGCGTGTAGAAACTGACGTTCATTCAAATCCCTGAGAATTTCCAATTCCTCACTTTAATACAGTATTCTCACCATTTCAACTCCTCCTCCCCAGAAATCCTAGCGCGCGCGGGTTATTTGCAGATGACGTCAAAGCCAATGTGCAATTCCCCTATTGACGCTCACTTCGTTTAACGTATGTATTGACGGATGTAGGAGAGATGGATGAGACACAAGAACCCTGGAATACAATAAATAATGGCTATTACATAAAAAATAAAATAAATGAACAATCAAAAATAAAAAGCTGACGTTTCGGATAAAGGCTAACCCTTGTCAAAGCAGGGAGGATAATTCTCCTTGCTTTGACAATGGATAACCTTTATCCAAAATGTCAGCTTTTTATTTTTTATTTATGATTTATTTTATTTATTTTTTTTATCTAATATCCATTATTTAACTATGTAGGGATGCTTAAAAAATTAAGAGCTTTTATTTTTTCGAATATATAGAAAATTACTACATCTAACTTTTCGGTATTTCAATTTATTCATTTAGAACTACACAATTTCTTTAGAATTTTGCCTTACTTTAGCAACCGCAGGCTTCCTTAGCAACCATACATAACCTTAACAATTAACGGGTTCTTTAGTAATCAAATGCTTTTCTTTTCATTTTCAAATTCTATAAAATGCTATCGGTCCTGGGCATTTGGGTTGACTGATTTGTTTCCTTTGTCACCTTCTCGAGCACCACTTGAGATCAAAATTGGTCTTGGTCAATTGATATTGTTATTTCAAGACACAGTGGCGGCTTCTCATTACCCCACGCAAAGCGCCGAGTCAAATTGTGTATAGTTGCCGCCACATAAGCTGAACGACAGGATGACGTCATTTCTAACGCTAGCCAATAGACGTTAACGGGAAGTAAATCGCTTAGCTATTCCATGAAACATCCGCTTTCGTTTTCGAAACATTGTTTTCGTATTTATATTTAGTTTCAATTTCCGTTTTTTCTTTTAAAAAGATAATTAAATTAATAAATGAAATTAATAAATTAATAAATTAAAAAATGACGCAGAATAGTAGACTCGAATGCAATTTGTTTTATATTATGACTTTTAATAGGCTTTCCACGTTTCAACGATATCTCCACCATTAGTATAGTAGAACAAGTGCATCATGGGTAAAATCCAGACAAAGCATAGTGATGAGATGACTTACTGCGCATATCAAAAAGATCATTCAACTTACGTGGCGGCAGCTATAGGCACGTGAAGTTTTGTTTTAATTGCTCCAAGCGTCTCGGAGGAGATTGTGAACAGACAGGAAACTTGGCATTTTATAATAGAAGTAGATATGTCCACCAGTAAGCTATAAACAATTTTCTTAACGAATCTTAATAGTAATTAAGATTTTAATCTTAACGAATTTTAATAGTAATTACCTTTTGTATTGAAGCGAATGAATTTTAAATTAAGCTATAGTGTCAGATCGCCGAGCGCCGACGGAGAGAGAGAAGAAAAAAATCGGCGATCCAACTTGGAAGAACAATGAAAAAGCAAATACCAGCAAAAGAAAATAGATCGGGCGAAGGAAGTGAAGAAGCAGAAAGCGACAATCAAGAAAACTATTGGAGAAAAAAGAAGACATGCAAATGAGATAGGAGAGTAAAAAGCCAGGGCAAAGGAGAGAGCGTTGGAAATCCATAGCCGGCGAATGAAGGAGGACAATGACCGATACGACTTCACACAGCGTTTCTCCACGACTTCTGCTCAGGACTTCACCTCTCAGAATATTTGCTCGGTAAGGAAGAGGAACCGATATGAGCCACGGGGAAGGAATCACTCAGCCGAATTCGGATGTGCTAGCGTGGCCGCCAGCAAGGGGAACGTGAGCCCGAGGAGCGTTCCGACGAATCGGCCCTATTCTCACCGTCGCCCGAGGTTCTATCGACAGGCAAGTGAGAGACAATTTTTGGTTAATAATAGAAGTTTTTTCAATTCCAATACTAGTGCCCAGGGAACCGAGAAGTGCGCTGACGATCGGATTGAGGGCATCTGCCGACCCCTAAACGCCTCACAAGACGAGGTGGAGCAGAGGACTTCTAACGCCCAAAATTTGATCGATACGAGAGAGATTGCCACGGACAACGCAGCGTCTACTGCCGGATTCTCTTCAGGCCACGGAAGCTGGACTCTGCCACGAGGACTATAGCCCAGCAACCGACACGAGAAGAGATTGGAAAGGACGTTTCGTACCCCGACAGCGTGCTGACTTCGGACCGCACTCGTGGATGCAAAGGTGATTCCGTTGCCCTGAAGGGACCCCGACATTCCGACGTCGAGCCCAGCCCTTCGTGCTCCGAGAACTATAGCGAACACGAAGTCGCGCCGTCACACGATACTGCCAGTGTCCTAGCCGACCCGGAGGTTGACGCCATAGCACTGCAAGCACGCTCCGCGGCGAGAGCTCTCAACGTGAGCCATGCTTGGCTGCCTTCAACACTCATACGGGTACAGTGGCATACAGCTTTTGTACTTCAGATAAAAACTTAAGTTATTTACTTTAAGCATCGTTAAATATTTAATCTCAACTCTTCCTTAAAACTAGAAATTAGGCTATTCTAAAATAAGCCAGTTGCTTAGGCAAGAAGTATTTTCTTCCTATTCAAACTTTGATATTCTTCTAATCGACTACTTATCTTCCCCTAACGCAGTCACCCAAGGGGCCTACCAAACCCCATGTGGGTCGCCGTTGACGGAATCTACGCAAGTAACGCTGGACGCAAGTAACGATCGAGGCCCGACTGCCCGTTCTATAGCAGGAGAGGTCAACGTCTTCTTCGCATCTGCCCCAACTGTTCTAATTATACTGGACTTGACATTTCATCATTTTTTCCTGAAATTGACTTTGTAGTTACTTATTTTTTTTCACCAAATTGGAAATGTTCATTAAACTTTCCTCTTAAAACTTATGATGTGTTTTCGTACTCCTCCTTTCTCTTTCCACGACATTCACCAAATTTACTTTCTAAATCAAGTAATTTTGATTCAATCAAATAGTCGTGAAATATAGTCTAGATTTTACATTCAAAATTCCTAAGACGAAAAAAAGAAGATGCATAGTCAATATTACATGGATGTTTCTGTCTACGTCATTGTAGATTTTTTTTCCTCTCTTCTCAATTTCACAACAAGATTGATGATTATACTTTCGGATCAGATGACTCCATGTCGGTTCAAAGGCTCTGCAAGATTTCATTAATTTCCTAAGATACCGTTTATCAATAATAAAAAAGGGGAAATATAAGTACATAATTTTGATAATTTAATTCCATTAAGGACTCGTATTAAGCAAATGTAACGTTTTTTGTAGCGTTCCATTAACAGAATAAGCTATACGGGCATTTGAAACATCTGAACAACGGGAGTTTCGAATAAAGCAAGAGGGAATAAGAGCTTCTACGTCAAGGGCAAGAAAAACTTGAGTCTAAAGTATCTGGTTATGCTCCGCAGTGGTGAGGCAAGTCAAGAAGAGTTTAGATAAAGTCCCGGTATATCACCTAGAATTCCTGTTTTTCGTATTTTTCTTAGAATGGATAGCCCCTTTGCTCTGTGTTGTATTGATTGAGTTATTATTTACTCTAATTGGGAGGTATAATTTAATTTTTTGAGATTGTTCTGTTTATCTACAAGTTTAATTATCCCGGGCAACGCCGGTTACTTCTGCTAGTATACAAATAAAACATAACCTTTTATTATGTGGATAAGTGTTTTCCTTCTCTGTTTTATATGTACATAATACAGGGTGGCCATAATGTCCGTTACCACCCCTTCTATCTTGGATACAAATGTAGTTATGCAAATTCCAATTAAGGAAGTTAATAGGAAGGCGAGGGTGCTCTTTCTCATTGTAGCACTTACAACGTTTTCAATATGCAAATTAGGACATATGCAAATCGTATTTACTAAACCGTAGGAGATAAAAAAACAAAAACAATTACAGAATTGTTCAGTATCAAATAAGCAATTAACAAAAAAAAATTCAAAATCCAATGAACGGAGCACCCAAAAACCTCTTTGCAATCTTTGCAAGAATGGCAATAACAGCAGTTACAAATAATGATATCGTTGTAAATGTAATGGCATCGTTGAATTGCCGTGCAGAATAATGTTATGGTGCAGCTGGAT
>JAHWFO010096696.1:63373-108786 GCA_023313115.1 Rhysida immarginata | reverse complement strand
CATTAGGGCACGTGCTACTAAACTGTTAACCATTATCATTATTTTCTCGTGATAGTCACTCATGGCACGTTGTTACGAGTCGTTTGATATATTACATGCCATATCTTAGCATTGAAAGTTCCAAGGTTACCATATGGCATCATAGGGCACCATTAGGGCACGTGCTACTAAACCAATAACTATGATCATTATTTTCTCGTGATATTCACTTATGGCACGTTATTACGAGTGGTTTGATATATTACATGCAATATCCTAGCATTGAAAGTTCCAATGGTACCACTTGGTACCATTAAAACTCGTACTACTAAACAATTCAGACATCACTATATACCGTTATATTCATTCATGAGACATCCTTGCACGTACACGTGCCATTAGACCGATACTTGCTATCACTAGTTACTCTTTTATATTCGTTCATGATATGTTGTGACAATTTGTTTGATATATTACTTGCCATATCTTGTTATAGGAAATGTTTAAGAGGGTATCATAATGGTACTATTTAAGCACGTGCTATTAGAGCACGTACTTATTCCTGCTATCTCACGTTCGTACTTCTGCGTACTCTGTCCCATTTTAATGGATTGGTGAAAACAGACTGTGAAAAAGTTAATTCGTTTTCAAGTTATCGTAATAAATGCTAAGCTCCCTAGGAATAAAAAAATTCTCTTGATTTAGGGACCGAACTGCCCTTTTAATAATCGTCAAACACGTGCATCCTGCACGCACACCATCTCATTAATGTTTAAAGCACGCGCAGAACCGAACCCATGTTCTCAACACGCGTTTTACCAAATGCGAGGATAATTCGTTTCTTCCAGCAATTCAAGACATGATTGAATGAATTGTGAGATTGCAATACATGCAATTCAATACAGGCAACGCAATGAATTGTGGGATTGTCTACAGACGGACGGACGGACGGACGGACGGACGGACGGACAGCTGGACAAACCGATCACATAAGCACATTTCTATATATAGAAAATGTGCTAAAAATAGTTAAAGGTACATAGAATCTGGTAAAGAAAAAATTTTGAATATATATGTAGTAGTTTTGTTTTTATTACCGAACGGAACTTACTTTCTGGACGAGCCTCGTATATAAAATGCTAACTCCTCCTCCTCCATGCCCGTGTCCATAGTGCCGAGCAACAATCCAACCTTTGTTTCCAACAAACGAGAAAACATTGATTGTTAAAATCCGAATTAATACTGACGTTATATTTTTTATACTCGCAGCCGACGTTGGCTACGTTTTTTACTATATATATTATCATTAAAAAGAATTCGCGCCAGACTAAATACAATAGGAAAATCAAATTAAAATCCTAAATAAGTAATTTTAGCTATTTTAAATTATTAAATTAAATTTAATTTTTATTGAAGTCATGATCATAAGAAGTCATAATTTAGGGCTTTTTATTGGTAGAAATACGATTAACAATGCCTTTTTATGATGCTGTAACAATGTATGAATTTTCAGTGCACAGGCTTTCTTTCTAGGAGGTGTTGGTGGTACTGCATTGCAAGAACGATGTTAATTAATTAAAAAATCGTTACTGTATTTGCAAAGTCAGTCGATCAGTGAATTCTACAGGTTTTATTTATAGATAGTCCAGGGGGTGGACATTGTGAATGCCTCCAATTCAAAGCATTTGGTGTTCAATTCTTAACCGTATATAAATTGTCACAGCCTAGTAAGCGAGGCAAGAGAGGGAGATCGTCTAAGCAGACGACGTTCTCGTCTGAGGTAGGCACACAGACGGAGGTGCCATCTCTTGCGCGAATCAAAGACAATTCGTTGCTAGCGAATATGGTCGGCGTAAAAATCTCGCAATAAAATCTCGCGCAAGTTCCACCAATGCCAAGCAGACTGGCGAAACATTAACATAGTTCTTTATGCTAATTTATAGGTTCTGCTCGAAGACAAACGCATCAGCGTCGATGCGATCCATGTGAAGGCAGCGAGGCAGCTTTGTTTGATGTTATATGGATTTAATTGGAGTTCCCGTCAAGATTGCGGTCTCAATATTATTATTATTTTTATGGAACTGTAGATTGTTATAGATTAACATTCAATAGGAATGTATTCTTTGTTTACTCTTTAAATTTATTTAACGATACTGGTGTATCATGCTGCCCCTTTAAGAGGGTGGCATTTTCCTTTAATAAAATAAATTATCTTTATCGAATTCAATTTATCCTGTCCAGATTTTTATGCTCACACGCATTCCACTGCATTAATCTAAGTCTATACGTGACATAAATCACCAAAATGCTTTCCGAAAATTGCCGTCGAATGCATTAAGAATGCTATCAGTGCACTCGAAAAGATTATTGCAGCAGGAGACTTCAATATTAATTGTAAGGACAAATCAAATAATGAAATATCAGAATACCTTCTATCACTCGGTTTTAGTACACGTATTCAAGAATATACGACAAAACAGAATTCAGCAATAGACAATATATTCAGCAATTTCCCTCCACAATCCGGTACCATACATACTTTTTTTAGTTACCACAAACAAATTTGGGTCAGATTTAAAAAAAAAACAAAACGTGGCAGATGACATATTCATTTGTCTCGCACTTGTCCGTTTATTATTTTTTGTTTGGGATTGCTTCTTCAGTTCGTTTAAGAGCTCTTTACGCTCTCATGAGTTCTACACTTGTTTTTTGGGGGCGAGCTCTCCGTTTGGTTTACATAACTATAATCATAAAAATAATAATTATAAGCCCTGCATTTGCACTATCTATGATGATGCAGTAACAGTGTATTACACTTAAATGCGGAGGACTTCACGCTCCATCGCGGATGTTAACAATCAGTGTTGTCAGTTTGTTGGTCCGGCCAGGTGGCCGAGAGGGTTGGATCGTAGGCTTTCTAGTTCTCGTGTCCGCCTGGTCGTGGGTTCGAATTCCGCCATGGGCATGGATGTTTGTGTTTGTCCCGGGCTGCGTACAGATATAATTTGTGTAAAAAGCGAAAATGACCTTAATAGTTGACGCCAAAATTTCTAATAAACTAACCAACCAACCAACCAACCAACCAACCAACCAACCGTTTGTTGGACACAATGAAGGTTGGATTGTTGGAACTACATCACTTCCGTATAACGCGAAAAACGTTTTATTCTAAGCATTTCACTCATAGACATAGTCGTTGTCGCCGCATAAGAAGTTTCACTTCAAAAAGGATAGGAAATTGGCGATAAGAAAGATGACTTCAACATAAATGAGACCACACCTGTAGAGCAAAACAAAATTGAAAAACACTCAGCAGTGCCTACATCCCGCCAGTCATAATACATGCTCGCTTGAACCAGTGAAAGAGATCCTGAGGCAGAATCAAAAGCATGTGACGTTTAATAAAATTCTGCAGAAAGAGCAGAGAGGATGTATCAGAATGAGGAAACTCACATAAACTGGTGTTTGCCAACAACGCTGACGTGTTGAAGAAGGTTACGTGTTAATTTGTCGAGGATCAATTCGTCGGAGTCAATTCGTCGAACGTCATTTCGTCGAGGTATCAGTTAGTCGGGCCGTCAATTTGTCGGAGACAAATTCGTCGGGTGTTTCAGTTGGTCGAGATAATAAATAAATGGTCGGGAAAAACTTTTAAAAACTTCATTAACGAAAAAATTTTTGTAATTAAAACTTCATTACTGGAAAGGTAACAATAAATGCCTTTTCTGTTAAAAATCAGTATTTAAGTACAGTTTTTGTAAACATTGTGATACAGAGGCTAAAATGAATTGTAGCTACAATAAACGTGATCTTGTTGGCAAATGGTCAGGATATTTGCCCCAAACTGCTTATATCGCTTCAGTATCTTTCATTTGCTGTTTACAAAAGCTGTACTTGTAATACTGTTGTTTATTAAAGCTGTATCACGTTGTTTACAAAAGTCTGTATTTGAATATTATTTTTAATGGTAATGGCATTTATTATTTACCTTTCAAGTAATTAAATGAATAACAAAAAAATTTTTCCTTAATAAATTTTATTAAAGTTTTTTCCGGTCATTTATTTATTATCTCGACCAACTGAAATACCCGACGAATTTGTCTCCGACAAATTGACCGCCCGACCAGTTGACACCTCGACGAATTGACTTTCGACTAATTGACGTCCGACGGACTAACCACCCGACCAAATGACACAGTTGACGAAATGACGTGCGACGAATTGACTCCGACGAATTGACCCTCGACGAACTGACCTGATACCATTCTTCAACTGGTCATCATCAGCTGAAATCGGAAAATGGATCAAATACGTCATACGAAACATAGACAAGATATTCATACTTTTTAGGAAAAATACCCATTATATGGAAAGGTTAAGAAAAGTTAGGGGCTGTTTAACAGACTAAACGATAAATTAATTCTATGTTTTTGGAATACGATAATTTATAAATTTCCATTACAATACGGAAATTTCTCGGGGTTTATTTCAAAGTATGCTTAATATTTCTAACTAATGAACTTGAGGAAATGATTTCTTGACTTTGAGCGAAAATTCATGTGAAATTATTATATAAAATATTAATTTAAACAGTATATAAAATTAATAAAATATTACTAATTTTAATATTCTAATTTTTGAAATTCCATAATTTATACAATGATACTTACCTTCGAATACAACTTTATCACAAATGCATGTGTGGTTATCTTTGCACGCTCCATAAAAGAAAAAATCTTCATAGCAATAATTGTTACACAGTTCTGAGGTGCATTCTGAAAACATAAAATTTCATAATAATCAGTAAGATTTCATAAGTAAAGATAAATACTCGTAAAATATAATAATAGAAAAAAAATTTGGTGAGTACAAGTCGAAAAAATATCAACTAATGTTAGGTCCCCAAATTTAGGATGGATATTAATAAATTAGAATGGTCAACAGCTTCAATATTTATTTCAGTACTTACTTAAACATACGAATTGAATGTCAAAGAAGCGAAATACAGGGTGCGTCTAAAAAGTTCGGTGAAAGGAAACAAAACAAGTAAAACAAAACATGGAAGCAAAGTACCTTTATTCACCCTCAAAGTAACATCCGTTGACACAATATACTTTTGACATCGTTGATAAAGCTACTGGAATGAGTCAGCAAAGGCCTCTTTTGGGATCGATCGAAGCACAGAAGTCACATGTCGTCGGATGTTTGGTAAGTCTGCAAAACGTGGTGCTCTTCAGGACCCCTTGAGGCGAGGAAACAAAAGAAGTCTGCAGGCGCCAGATCAGTCGAATACGGTGGATGTGCGATAACATTTACACGGCGTTGGGCCAAGAAGTTGCGTACTACACGGATCGTAGTATGCGGGCATGCGTTGTCATGCAACAGACTCCACTTTCCACTCCTGTTCATCTGCACCAAGACTGCATGGGTTTCTGTGGCCGTTTTTCCCAATTTGTAACAAAACTTCATGTTTATCCGTTGCTTCATTAAAAGCTTTTATTAAACTTGCAATGTTAGTTTGTTTAGGTCAAATCTTGTAATCAATATTAAACCAATTTCCCGACAAGCTAGGAAGTTGAAACTTGACACAGATACACAGGATCGATGACAATATATGTAAAGAAAAAAATTTTTCAAATCGGTTCACTGGTTCGTGTTCTAATGGTACTAATTCATTACTACGAATTGTTTGTTGTGGCAATTAGACAATTCGTTATGGCGAGAGTTAAATGTATCTATTGTTTATTGTGGCAAAATTAAGCCTTATTTCCATTTGACGTGAGTTTTAGCACATACGCCGTTTAAATGACCGTAGCAGACTAATTTGCGTTCGGTCTCTTGTTCCATTGCTACGTGCCGCCTCTCCACTGGTCTCTCCCTGCGCATGAGCCGAATTTTTACCTCACGTTGCTTTTGAAAATCCATCCATTCCCTGAATTTTTATAGTATGGGCTCCATTGAGTGGGCTCCTTACGACCAACTAATTTATAGTATGGCTGCACAACGCTATACTGTAATCAACAAAGGTGAACTTCGGTGCGTGATATGGAACGCTAGAGGGATTCCCCGCAAGCGTATCGAGTTTCATAATTTTCTGATAAAGCAAGAAATCGACGTTGCTTTCTTTTGAAACGCATCTCAGACCAAGCCAAGACTTCAAGCTACCTGGCTATTGTGTATACCGTAACGATCGTATGGCTTCAAACGCTGTAAGATGTGCTTCTGGGGGTGCTGCGATCATTAAGAAGGGAATTCAACACCAAGGATTAGACTCCAGTCTTATGCAGGTATGGAATCGGCCTCCATCATTATCAATGACGTCTCCCTTGTGAAGTGAAGTTCGTGGCGCGCTACAATTCACCTAATCATTTTCTTTACGTTAGCGAGCTTGATGAACTCTTCAGTGGCGACTCTCCAGTCGTCCTGAGCACCCCCCTGAACCTTTCCAGATACTGCGGGGTGGTTTTTCTCGATGTCTGTAAAGCTTTTGACCACGTTTGTCTATAAGATGATTAGAGACGGGTTTCCTCCCGATTTGATTCTGATGGTGAAATATTTTTTCACTGACAGGTCTTACCAAGCTAACGTTGTAAAGGCCAGTGTCACTCAAGGTTATGTCCTCGGGCCCGTGCTATTTAATTATTTTGTGCATGACTTCCCGAAATCCAAAGATTGTATATTTCTATGCTGATACTGCCATTATTACAAGGGCACACAAGCCGGCTCACGTTATCACTCGTCTGCTGTACGCCTTGAAGATGTTCGAAGACTGGTTTAACTGCTGGAAGCTGAACCTTAACGTCGGAAAGTGCAAGGCTATGTACTTCAATAGAAAGTTCAAGCATCCCCCAGATTCCTTTATTCTATTCAATAAGAAACTGGACTGGGCAGGCAAGTATATATCTTGGCGTTATCATCGACTCAAGACTCTCGTGGAATCGTCACATGACTTACGCTCTGAACAAAGCAAAGAGGGCTAAGTACAGTCTCAGTTCTCCTTGGTCGCAACAGCATCCTCAGCATCGACAATAAATTACTTCTGTACAAATCGATTATTCGGACCATACTCCTCTATGGCATGCCTGCGTGGGCGACTATCTGTAGAAGCAGATGGAGCGAGCTACAGTCGTTCCAAAATGTTACCCTGAGGGCCATTGCCCAGCTTGGCAGAAGGATTGTGAAAAGCCAATCCATCCACTCAGATTTGAGGCGTTGAGCGCAATAGTGGCCCAACCAACAATAATGTTGAAAAAGAGTAACATGTGGAAATAACTTGCTGATAGATTGCTTTTTACAGTGTAAATATGTAAGTATAAAAAGGTTTTTTTATCTACTACAATATGCCTTTGAAATATTTATCATCAAAATGTCGTATTTTTGTTTTGCGATTTTCTCAGAACATATTTTTTTCAGCTTGGGCCATTTTTGCGCTCAACGCCTCATTTAAGCATGGCCCATATCGGAAAGTTTATACAGGGCCTCCTTTTGATTATGGTGCAGTAGATGAAGATTCACGACAATTACCTAGTGACTGGAATAGTGAAGAACTCAACTGATATGAAGTGGCATATGAAGTATCGAAAATCGAGGCACATTCTTGACGTCAACTTTGAAGACATCAGCAACGTTGTTTTCCTGGACTACTGGGAGATGTGATAATCTTCTTTCTCGTTGTATTTTTATTTCGTTTGTATTTTCCTTCTGATAATCGTCAATCTTATTTTCTTTTTTGTATAATAATGAAGACCGTTTGGGTTGGTCAGGCTTCTTGACTGCCTCAGTGTATTTCATTTGGAATTTATTCTGGTTCGATGAGTTCTGTGACAGAGCTGCAATCTTGTCCCATCTGCACAAATGTCAAACTTCACTGTTCTATTGTCGTTTCCAAGTCAGTTCTCTCAAGTTCACTCCAGGTGTTCCTTGGTTTGTTGAATGATGGTAGCAAAGCTTTCGAAAAGCGCTTAAAGAATCAGGTTGTATTTTTTCATTTTATATTTGGAAACTGAGATGCTGATAATGCGATGATTGAACGTTCGTTTCCAAGAAATATTAATAATGAGCATAAAATGATGATGCAGTGACAGAATATTAATAAGGCAGCGTCTGTTGATGACGCAAAGGAGTCACACGTGTCTCCCTTGAGTTCCGTATCAAACGTCCAGACAACTGGCAAAAATTTATGTGTCTGAGAAGGAAAGAACGAATATTGGTCAGACAAACTCTGCAACTAAAACAGATAAAGCTATGCGGGCATTTGAAACATCTGAACAACGGGAGTTTCGAATAGAGCAAGAGGGTTTAAGAGCTTCCACGTCAAGGGCAAGAAAAAATTGAGCCTAAAGTATCTGGTGATGCTCCGCAGTGGTGAGGCAAGTCAAGAAGAGTTTAGATAAAGTCCCGGTATATCACCTAGAATTCCTGTTTTTCCTATGAATAGTCCCTTTGCTCTGTGCTGTATTGATTGAGTTATTTAAACAATTGGGAGTTATAATTTAATTTTTTGAGATTGTTCTCTTTATCTGCAAGTGTAATTATCCCGGGCAACCCCGGGTACCTCTGCTAGTACAGTTTAAAGAAAGAAAGAAAGAAATTAAGTTTTTACACATATTCTAAAATATGTTTATTCTACTATGTCAAGCACTGCAATTTTTGCTTTTTTATTTTTATTTTGTTTTATCTGATAAAACAAACTGTGTACAGTCACCGTCAAAAATTCCAGGGGGTGTGCGTTCCATTCTTCGTGCCCAGCTGTTAACATTGGAAGACGATTTTAAAAAGTTTTAGCAAGCGCATATAATTAGATATCAGAAAGGAATGAAAATGTAGCACATAAGTCTCATCTGTAATATACATCTGCACGATTAAAATTCGAATTTTTCGGTGTTATTATTATTATAAGTATAATTCTTTGATCGTTTCTACCAGATAAACTTAATGATCAAACGTTTTAATATTGTAACTTTTTCTATGCGAAATTATTTCCGCATGATTTTGTTAGTAATATATAAACTTTAGCTCAGGTTAATATATTTCAAACGTTCTATCATTAGATTGCCAATACATGTAAAAGAAAAAGCAAATAAATCTTACCTTTGTAGTTGCATTGACAGCGACTTGGTGTGCCTCTGCAGCTACCTCCAACATCACTTCCGTAATAAATTCTGCAAGTTTTATCACAGTGAATTTCACAGAGCCTTTCTTTCAGACATTCTGGAGGTAAATTTACGTCTGGAAATAAGATAAGTAGCTTTAGAAATTAAAGTTGTCATTTTAATATCTGTCAATTAACATCCAATTAACGAGAACTCGTATAGAGAAATTTTAATATGACGTATGCTGATTGCGCAAGGCGTATAACTGTGCGATTCAAGAGGAAGACGCAAACTTTTTTTTTTCAGAGTTAAAATAGTCGTTAGATGTCAGTCTATGTGAAAGAATACTTATTTGGAAGTCTCATTTAATAAGCATAAAAAAACAATAAAATTTTCTATAGTTTTACATTTTTATATAACAAGAATTAACTTATTATTATAAATGCAATTTGCATTGAATTTTATATGAACTTCATCATACAACAAAATTCCATCCAAATTTCAGTCTCAAACAATATTTTTTAATTTTCTGCTATTGTAACAAGTATAATGAGAAAGAATAACACTGGGGAACAAAAAAAAAATTTTTTCGTGGTGCCTGGAATGTTAGAACTGATTTTGATTATATTTGATGTGTTGATTCAAAATATGAAAACAGTTTCTCTCTATCAGCTATAGTTTTTGAGATACAGCACCACTAACTTAATGCGCTTTTGTTATTTGTTATGGTACAGTGGTGCGACGTTGATATAAAAAGTTTGGGAAAAAGTTCGTGGCGTTTTTCCTGATAGATGGCCACGAATTTTACTTTAAAAAACGTCATGATTATCAGCGCCATAATTATCAAAAAAGAGCGTACCTTGGATTCTTTGGCGTTAAGCTTGGTGACCAAGACAAAACGTGGGCACCACTTGTTGTGTGTAAAATTTTTATGGAACACTTATGGCAATGGACTAATGGACAAAAGAGAAGTCTGAAATTTGGTGTGCGATGGTTTGGAGGGAACCCAGAAACTACAATGATGACTGCTATTTCTGTATTGTGCAACGTTGCGACGTTAATATCTCGAAAACTAGACCTGATGGAACAAATATAAAGTTATTTTTGAATTCTGCACCCTAAAATTACCTAAGAACACTTGAAAAGTCGCCGGCACCAAAATGTGTGTTGACCTGTGTAATAAAAAGCAGAAATTTTTCGAATTTTTTAAAATTACAACAAAAGCCCGAAAAGCAAAACATTACGGAGTGCTTCTCTCATGTCCACAAAATATTTTTGTTAATGAAGAATTATGTGTTGCTATCGCCATTGTTGATTCAAACACTGCCGATCTATTATTGCACAAGGCAAACATTCGTGGCGAATTTTTTGAGTCCTCGCAAATTTTGTGTTTTCTTATCTGTTTTTTTTAAGCTTGTTGTGTATTATTACTTTAATTTATTTATAAACTGATATATGTATTTTTTAATTATTGTGAGAATACATTGCTGACTCTTGGTTGATACAGATGGTGATGCCTTTCTAAGAAACTTTGCTGTAGTTAGCATCTACAATTTTTGTGGAGAAACAACAATTTGACATAGAGGGAGCGAATTAGTTTTGGAGAGACAGTATTTTTTGTTTTTTGGTTGGGGCAGCTGCTAGCTCAAGTTGGGAAAAAGACCTCCATTTTTTTGAACTGTTTATTGTGAAAAACTTGAATTCTAATTTTGATGGATCAGCTCTGGGAATTGTATTCCCTGAAAATGAGAACTGTTGCCCTTGAATTTAAGCTAGTATTGCCTTGAAGCGATTAAAAAAATAATTATTCTGGCTAGTCCAGAAGCAAAGAGAATTTTCCTAGGTGAAGGGAAGAACTGAAGCATAAACAAATGAAGTACTAGGTAAATGTATTCTTAAGTTGTGTATATTGTGATGGCATAAAGTTATGGAATTTAATTGGCATATTAATTGCATATTGCATTCTATGAATTGAACTAATTATTTTCTTTGAGGTATTTTTGAATGTTAAGGATCGTTTCCTTGAAATGGAAGGAATTGGTCGACGAGTATAAAGTACTATACTCATATCATTGGATTATACGAGTATAAAGTACTCGTACCATTTGAATGCATTGACTCTTAATTGCGGTTTTCCGTAACAACATTATTTAATGGTGTAGTGGTATGAACTTTCCTTTTTAGTTGCTAGTTGAAAGGCATTCCCCATAATATAAAATTATATTATTAGGACCGATAGGTACTTATGTTTTCACAATGTGCGTCCGTCCATCCGTCCGTCCGTCTGTCTGTCTGTCTGTCTGTCTGTCTGTTGGTGCCCTAGCTTTCGAACGCTTCCGAATTTTCGACTTCCGTTTTCGCCATTCGACAACTTAGGGAAAACGAAAGGCTGAGTTCGTTGGTGGAAAAAACCTGTGAACTACTTCCGGTTCAAAAGGTCAAAAATAATATAGGGGACCACGTTTATCACTATACAATTCCATGTATAAATGGCCTGTACATTGCCAAAAGCTGTGCCCTCTTTGGCATTCCATAGCTAAAGCAGAAAAAAGGTTTGTAAATTAAGTGAAGACACGTGATGGTGTTCCTTTATGCTCAATATCAGTCAAAACTGGTTCAAGGGTATGTGGTTTAGTGGTACCATTATGGCTCAGTGGAAACTTTCATAGCTCAGATTTGGCATGTAATATATCAAACAACTTGGAATGACGTGTCAGGAATGAATATAACAAAATTAATTATATTCGAAATTGGCTCAAACGCACCTGGTTTAGTGGAACCATTATGGTTCATTGGACCTTTCAATACTAAAATATGGCATGTAATATATCAAACAACTCATAACAACATGTAATGAGTGAATATAACGAATAAATAATGATAATGGTCATTGGCTTAGTAGCGCGTTGGAGGTGGGCATTTATACCTAAGTAAAGACAGTGGGTTAAAGGAGATAGTAAACCTAGATTATGTGTGAGATCCCAAATGAGAGATGAGGTTATGAAGATGTGTTATGAAGTAGCCATGGCAGGACACAAAGGAATCAGCACCACCATCCGCAAATTAAGGAAACCGTATTTTTGGAAGGGGAAGTCGAAGTATGTGCGAATGTTTGTGAAAAATTGCGTTCCACACCAAGAGGTAAGAAAACCATGAAGAGGACCCCATTTCATCAAAGAATGAAAGCCATCTGGCCGTTCCAAATTATTGCTAGGAAATCATCGGGCCAGTAGAGCCATCGTCCAAGCAACATAGATATATTTTGGGATGTGTTTATATTTTAACAAGATTTGTAACGACGGTGGAAAAGGTAGCGAATGCATTTGTACACTCCATTGTGTGTAGATATGGCATACCCGACGAAGTCATCAGCGATCGTGGTCTCAACTTCATGTCATATGTTTTAAGAAGAATATTTGATGAACTAAAGATTGAACATAAGATGACCATCGCATATCCTCCAACGTCCAGTAGAATTGTAGAAAGGTGAAACAAGATTCTGATAGGGAGATTATTATCACTATTTGTGAAGATCATCCTAACAGATGGGATCAAGTTTTGGATATGGTGTTATTCGCCATAAACAACACAGAGAAAGAAAACACAGGGGAGACACCATCATGACCATATAGGCCATTATCCTAAAACTCCTGAAGTATGGGAAGACAATGGCCTGTGATCAGAACCACAGCAACAACAAAATATTAATGATTACTAATCGGAACTCATCACGACATTAAGGGAAGCAAGGATAAGGGCCTAGAGACTGGATGAAAGAAAGGAAAGGAAAAGTTGAGAAAGATCAATAAAAAAGATCCTGTCCGGATTTTCATGTACGACAAAATGTTTACTTGCTTCGCATGGGCGGCCACAAGCAAAAATTTTCTTATAAGTATCTTGGACCTTACCGGATAATTAGCATAATCTCTGATGTTGTGTTTAAAATTGAAGGGGTCAGGAATAAAGATACAATGGTTGTGCAAGCTGATCGCCTTAAGGCTTGTCTCTTTCGTGAAATGCTACCTTCAAAAATAATTAATACAGATAAGAAGAAAAGGGTAATTGTTGAGATGGAGGAGGAGGAAGAGGGTGACATCCAGATTTCTGGCATCATGAAACCTCAGAAGTCAGCAATTATGAATAATGAAAGCGGGCAAACAGACAGAGTGTAACAGATAAATCTCCTCAGAAGGAACATCGTTATCATCTCAGACGACACCAGCGTGTTGATTATTACATGTTAAATCAAGGTATACATGACAAATAAAAATAGAAGGTAGATTTTAACTCCATTTTGAAATTTTTGGACCCTAGTCTGATGTATAGTAATGTTCAAGATCGTTTTTTTTCCTGACTGGAATAATCGCTATTGTTAATTAATATTTGCTAATCAAAGTGTTTTGAAATTCTTTGAATGTTTGAATTCAAAGACTAAAAAGGATTACATTATAACCAATTATCCCGAAGCCT
The DNA here is from genome assembly GCA_023313115.1 of Rhysida immarginata. Classification (NCBI taxonomy): domain Eukaryota; kingdom Metazoa; phylum Arthropoda; class Chilopoda; order Scolopendromorpha; family Scolopendridae; genus Rhysida; species Rhysida immarginata. Next base: position 95,245 of record JAHWFO010096696.1, on the reverse strand, counting down.
CTTATAGGGCTTGTATGGGACAATAAGATACATTACAACAAATACATGTAACTACAAAAAACTAAAAATTTCTCTATACACAAACATCAATGATAATATTACTTGATCAACAACATATACACTGCCAATATAATTAGTAATATTCTTTCCATATATAATATGCTGCTTTTATAAATTTAAAAGAGCTAAACGTCTGATCCGTTTTGGAACTGTATTAAAAAATTTTGATATATAATAGTTTCGTAGCTTTTTACCATAACTATTCATAGTTCGTGGAACATTAAAGGTTTGCATTAATACGGGTTTTGGGTTCCATAAACCCCAAAAGCAGAGGACCGTCGGAATCAAAGAAACAGAATTTTTTAAAGTGTATGAATAAATTTTTAATACACGATACTGGTATCAAATATTGCCCATCACTAATGAGTATCACGAAATGCAGGCATTTCTCCGTCGGTTAAATGCAGGCATTTTCCGTTCGGTCATATGTCCGTCGGTGAAATGTCCGTCGGTAAATTTTTATACAGCCAGTTAGTCTTAAAAGATTTTTGCACAAAGATGGTATACTCATACAGATCTTGAAATTTTAAGATTTTTAACTTTTTAAATTTCTTATTAGTATCTAAGCTATCATATATTGAATTTGTGCCAATTAAATTTATCATTCTTATTTGTAATTTTTTAACTTCCCTCGCAGCCGATGAGAATCTATAAATTGAAATACCATATCGCATCCTGGATTCAAAGTATGCTATGTATAGTAGTTTTCTGATTTCTACAGGACAGAACCATATTACATGTACTTAGTACATCATAAATAAAATTTTCCGCAATGTAGCACATAAATTTTCAATATGATTTCTCCAACTTAAATTAGAATGAAAAATGAGTCCTAAATATTTCAATTCCGAGGCCTCATGAATTACAGCACAGTTACAATGCCTCCATACATTTAATTTGGCATCATGAATTTTAATTCTTGTATTAAACATCAGTTCGTATCTTTTATTTGGTACTTTATTGTTCACTACTCCCACGAGCACGTAATTTTTTACCTTCCTTGCATTTGAGTCCCTAGGGTTTGGCCCTCTCCTGGGTCCGCCTCTGGGACTGGGCTTCCGGACTTGATCCAAGTTTGGTTTTCCCAAACAACAACAACAACAATAATAATAATAATAATAATAATAATAATAATAATAATAATAATATACGGATCTTGCACACGAAATAAAACGCCTTTGGGGAGTTAACAGAGTACACATTGTTCCTATCATTCTTTCCGCCACTGGGGTTATTCCACACTCACTACACAAATGCCTGTCAACACTAAATTTAAACCCACACTTATACAAAACCTTACAGAAAGCCACAATTCTAAACACATGTCACATAGTAAGGAAATTCCTACACTCAAACATCAATACTCCCACGAGTGGATAACTTTCCCTCCCTCGCATTTGAGTCCCTTGGGCTTTGGCCCTCTTTTGGGTCCGCCTCTGGGATTGGCTTCCGGACTTGATCCGAGTTTGGTTTCCCCAAACAATGATAATAATAATAACAAGTCAAGCAACCGAAATGCTCAGGACCGATAGGATTTTAAAGAAATCGAGAAAGAAAAGGAAAGCATTTGATTTCTAAAGAAGCCTTTCATTGTTATGAATTAGATGAGGTTGCTAAGGAAGCCTCTGGTTGCTAAGCAAGACGTACTTCTAAGGGAAACGTATACTTCAGACTGAATAAAACTATCTGAAAAGTTAAATGGAGAAAGTAGCATTTCTCTATAGATTAGAGCATATGCGAATCTTTTAATTTGTTAGCATTCTTATTTAATAATCTTTCTTCAAAAACTATTGCCAACGCTTTTTTGCGTAAGCATGTATCATTGTTAAAATTTGCCTAACACAAACTAATATTATTGATCTAAGGAGTTTAAATGATTAATTTAAATTTAAATGTGTTTAGTCTCCTTTTAATGGGGAAAATCGTAAAATTAATAAAAGCAAAAAAATAAATAATAAATAAAGTCACCAATCTTGAAAAACGATGAAGAAACTTAAAAAAAATTAAAACAAACTGATATTGATAATATAAGGCGTAAGTAGTTACATGCCATATCTTCGCAGTGAAAGCTTCCAATAGTTTCATAATAGTATCATTAAAACACGAATCATGGAACCAATTTCAATTATCATTAATTTTACTTATATTCATTCATGACATGTCATTGCAAGTTGTTTGAGGTATTACATGCCATATTTTAGCATTGAAAGTTCCAATGAACCATAATGGATCCACGAGAAGCAGGTGCCTTTGAACCAATTTCGACTATCCAAAATTTTATATTATAATCATTCATGGCACATCATTCCAAGTCGTTTGATATATTACATGTCATATTTTAGCATTGAACGTTCCAATTAACCATAATGGGTCCATGAAAAGCAGGTACCTTTAAACCAATTTCAACTATCATTCATTTTACGTGATATTCATGCATGACACATCATTCCAAGTTGTTTTATATATTACATGCCAAATCTGAGCTTTGAAAGGTTCCCCTGAACCATACTGGTACCATGAAACCACATATCATTGAACCTATGTCGACTATCATTAATTTTACGTTAATATTCAAGCATGACATGTTATTTCAAGCTGTTTTATATAATACATGCCATATCTTAGCATTGAAAGTTTCCAGTGGACCATAATTTTACCACTAAACCACATACCCTTGAACCAATTCTGACATATTGACCATCAAGGAAGACGATCGCGTGTCTTCACTTAATTCACAAGCCTTTTCTCTGCTTTAGCTATAGAATTTGGCAATGCACAGGCCATTTATAGATGGAATTGTGTAGTGAAAAACGTGATCCCCTATATTATTTTTGATGTTTTGAACCGGAAGTAGTTCACCGATTTTTTCCCACCAACGAACTCAGTCTTCCGATTTCCCTAAGTTGTCGAATGGCGAAAACCGAAGTCGAAAATTCGGAAGGGTTCGAAAGCTAGAGGACCAACAGACAGACGGACAGACGGTCGGACGGACAGACGGACAGACGGACGCACATTGTGAAAACATAAGTATCTATCGGTCCTAATAATAATAATAATAATAATAATAATAATAATAATAATAATAATAATAATCCTCGTGTGGTCCTACGTCCGCGTCGTGCGAGGGGGGCAACATCTTAGAGAGATGGCCCTGGTTAACAGGTCTGATTTACTCTACCCTTAGATTATTCTTGAGGGCCAGATGACCCAGTAGGGCTGATGAGCTGATTACATCAACCAAGGGCCTGCTGATGATGGAGATGGCTAACAGGACCACCCATTTATTGGTGATCAATATGATTAGTGCTAGTGCGTTATCCGATACCGGCTCGGACGTCACCCGGGTTACCAAGGTCCGCGCTCGTGGGTTAGGCAGAGGCTCACGTTCGAAAAATATGCCACAATCTCCCAGGGCCACTGGTGGCGAAAGCAGCACCAACCCCTCTTCGGCTACTGCAATGCCACAACCTGTCCTTATTGTTTCAAGAGCTTCTTTGCCCTCGACCACTGAATGAAATGGACCAATGACATAAACTGTTTTATCATGCGAGCCTACTACGCAGTCACTAAATTGGAAACTGACACTACAGCTTACAGACAACGGTTATATAAGGTTTTCAAAGAGACACATCCTCACATCACAGTCACTAAACAACGCATTGCAGATCAGCGTCGCACAATTGTTATGAACAATTTAATACCCTCCACACCAACACAACTGCACCAATTACTTGACATTACACAAACCTTTTCAAAAGACGTACACGTGCAATTTGGGTTGGACAAATGCAAAACCATTCACATTGAAAATGGAGTACTCAGGGAAGGGGGCTTCACATCAGATGAACCAGATCACATTGCTGCTATGGAAAATGACGTATTTTACAAATATCTAGGATTTAAGCAAGCCAAGCTTCTGGAGCACAAACACATAAAGAATACACTCACTAAACAATATCTTCATAGGCTAGAGACAATACTTAAAACGCATTTAAATTCCAGAAATTTAATGAAGGCCATCAATACTTATGCCACGCCAATACTCTCTTACTCATTTGGAGTCATACAGTGGACACATACAGATCTTGAGGGACTTGAGGAAACAACGTAAACTGCTTACAAAGCACAGAAAGCACCATCCACACACATCTATTGAAAGACTCACCCTGCCTCGTTCAGAGGGAGGCAGAGGTCTTCTTGGCATAACAGATCTACACCAGAAACAGACTCAGTCACTCAGAGAATTCTTTTACTCTAAACAACACACATCACCATTACACAAAGCAGTCTGCATGGCTGATACAAAATACACACCTCTGAATCTGAACAGCACGCAGAACACCCATAACATTCCTACAACATGCACTAAACTTCAATCATGGCTCGGAAAGCAACTCCATGGTAGACATCCTTCTGACCTCAACCAGCCACACGTCGACAAAAAAGCGTCGAACTTTTGGTTGAGTGAAGGGAGTCTCTTTGGGGAAACTGAAGGAACCATGATTGCCATACAAGACCAGGTTATTAACAGTAAAAGCTACAGAAAACATATTATCAAAGATTAGACTGACGGGTCTTGCAGGATATGCCATATCGCAGAGGAAACCATCCAACACGTCATATCCAGTTGCAAAATACTCACGCAGACAGATTATTTACACAGGACATAACCAGGTAGCCAACATCATACATCAACATCTAGCTAAGATACACAAGCTAAGGGACATTCACACTCCTCACTATAAATATATCCCCGACACTGTCTTAGAGAACACCACACACAAACTATATTTTGACAGAGCTATAATCACTGACAAAACTATCCCTCATAACAGACCAGACATTACACTAGTAGATAAGCAAAACAAAGTGACTTACATAATTGATATCTCCATCCCCAACACACACAATTTACAAAAGACATACACTGACAAAATCACTAAATATACGGATCATGCATATGAAATAAAACGCCTTTGGGGAGTTAACAGAGTACACATTGTTCCTATCGTTCTTTCTGCCACTTGGGTTATTCCTCACTCGCTACACAAAAACCTGTCAACACTAAATTTAAACCCACACTTATACAAAACCTTACAGAAAGCCACAATTCTAAACACCTGACACATAGTAAGGAAATTTCTACACCCAAACATCAATACTCCCACGAGTGCATAACTTTCCCTCCCTCGCATTTGAATCCCTTGGGCTTTGGCCCTCTTTTGGGTCCGCCTCTGGGATTGGCTTCCGGACTTGATCCGAGTTTGGCTTCCCCAAATAATAATAATAATAATAATAATAATAATAATAATAATAATAATAATAATTTTTGATAAAAGAAAAAGGGAAAAAGTTTTTTTTCTTCTTTGCTTTGATGGAAGATATTTGACGGCTTTTTTGAGCCCTCACAACTGTCGTCTTTTCTTATCTGTTTTTAAGCTTATATTGTGTTATTATTTTAGTTTATTTATAAACTGATCTAAAAAGAAAGCATAAAATAAGAAAGGATAAAAAAGAGTTTTAATTAACAATTCATAAATGGAATTAATCAATTTCTTTCAATCTGTTTATGATTTTGGATTTATACAATACAATATATGCCAAAAGTGACAATTGATAAATTTAACTGAGACGCTCACGGATTGAAAATAGAATTCTGTGACCAAAACTAATATACGTAACACTTTCAATATCTACCCAAACGTAATTGGACACTTTCGATTTTAGACGTTTATTCGAATATCTAGAAAAATACTTGACGAATTATCCTGAAACTTCACGGGTGGAAAGAGGATGTTACACCTCATATATTTCAGCGATGTTTTCTCTCGAAGGCAAATAAGGAATCAGCAACAAATTGAACAAAAAAATTAATGTTTGGGATCACCATGCAAAAAATAATGCTTGAAATGCGTTGCAGTTGTAGCATATGATTACGAGTCTTCTTTTACTTATCTTTGTTCATTTGTATGACAATAGCACATATATTCATGGAGATATAAAGGTCCCCTTAAAAAAATAGAATTTTTTTGCTTAAGTTTTTTGTTTATAAAATGCAATTCAATGTCATTCCATTTCCAGACAACTTGACAAACTACTGTAGAGACAATATCCTGTAATCCGAATATGCATATATTTAATACAGTATTTGATGAAATATGAGCATTTTTACAAAATAATGTCTAACTGCGCATGCGCAAGCGTTACAAGATATCTTTTGCATAATTTATTAGCCAAATGTATAGAGCTACTCTTATTAAAAGCCCAAGCAAATATCATGATATTCAGAAAGATATCGTCGATAGAATGAGTTGAATTTCAGTTGCTCTCAAAATAATGAGTTGAATTTTAGGTTTTCTCTATTTTTTTTTATGTTTGGACCGGACACCAGTATCAACTTCTTTTCCTTATGCTGTTCCCTGTAGCATAATTGTATGCTACAGCCGCAACGCATTTCAGACATTTACAGGCTGATCCCAAATATTATTTTTTCCTGGGAATTGTGGCCCCCTTGCTCACGAGATTTATCATCCCCTAATTTCTTCCTATGGGGTTATCTGAAAAATGTGGTTTATGTGAATTGTTCGCACACGTTTGCTGAGCTGAAAACGAACATCACAACAGCCATTTCTAACATCAATACCGCCATGCTTCGCAGAGTGTCACGAAATGTGGTAAACCGAACACGTTTTTGTATTCGCGAAAGACGACGTTATTTCCAACATTTATGGTAAGTTTGACAGCTAAATATAAAATCCAACATTTCAACTAATCTCAATGATATTTTAGTTTCATTTAAATTCTTAAACTGGCACTTTAAACGCACCCTGTACAATCAGCTATAACCTGAAGTCAGAAAATTGCTAATTAACCAGCTGAGGTGCCTAAGAATGATTAAGAAACGAGAATTAAGCGTCTGCGAAAGAGTACTGCTGATCAAGGATAGAGTGGACTTAAAAATGACCTATAGACAGCCGGGGAATAAGTACAGCATATCGCCAGCGGTTGCACTGAAGGTATCTAATTAATCACCCAAGATAATTAGAAACCACTGGAATGATAATTAATCACCCAAGATCAGGAAGAAAAAAATTTCACAGGAAAGGAGCGCCGGAGCTTCTTCACAACACGTAGAGAAATCGCAAGGGAATTGAAAAAAGCTGGGGAAGCTCGTCGCAAGCCTCTGAATGGCGCGAAGAACAAGAAGATCGTTTAACTTATGTAAACAAATCTGTGGAATGCATGGAAGTTCGCAAAACATTTTGTGGAGTAACGAAAGCAAATCTGAGATGTTTACTATGTGAGATGTTTTTACTGGAGTTGAAAAAAGTAAAGGAGGAAGTGATGCTGAAGATGACAAAAATAAAGGAGGATGCGATGCTGAGGATAACAGAAATAAAACTGAAGATCTCAGAAAGAAAAACGAACTCAACTCAAAATCAATTTTTTGGTAGTTTTTCACGCAAAACAATACTCCAAAATGCTGTTTTCCCTATTTGACATTTTAGAAGACAACATATCATGGACAGTGATGAAAATTCCATGTGACATATTATTTTCGGCCCTAGAGAATGCTATGCAGAGGATGCAATGTTTGGTCCACAGAACGGTCATATTGAAAGTGGTTGATGGTTTCGCCGTGGAAGGGAATGTACGGGAAATATAACGTGATGTTTCACTTTATGTTCGAGATTACGCAAATTTTATCAGCTATTCCTGGATTGAAGATGAGGTATTGTGACTTCGGGCTAGAGCGGTTCCATATACAAGAACTGAGTTCTGATATCAATTTCGTATTTGTTATTCATTTGTCAGTTTTTGTAACTGTTTTTTTTACACTGCACAGCGCCATCTTTACCTTTATCGGCGATGTTTGGAACTACAATTTTTTTCGCGGAACTCTTCTCCCCATGACATTTGTACTCCCTCTACCAAATTCAGTGTTATTCCGATTGTGAGTTCGAGCTGCAAATGGCTCACAGTACTGTCAGTTTGATTGCAAGCACCCTTTACTCTAATAGATCACTATGGAATTAACTTCGATGAATAAACTCTGTTTTGTTTGTGGTTTGCTGATTACCTGGAAAACTGAAGGAACATCTTTGTGGAACGATGTCTGAAAATTATGATTCTCTCGTATCAGGTGCGAACAGGGTCTCAGAGCCACCGTGACAATTCTCTCTTGCAGGCATGTTCGTTTAGTCTCAATTGGCATAAGGTAGTTGAACGGGATTATGTGGAGAAAAGACATTTCGTCCTTATAAAATGTGTCAAGATGCAGTATAAATAGCAAAGGTAAAGAATAATAATTAACTTGAAAGACTGTTGTGCATTACTTTCAGAGTGACCCACGTAATTTTATATTTTATACACAATAATAAGAAAACAACATCACATAAATCTATGGTCAGAAATGCTTCTTATATACTAGTGGGCACAAAAAAAAATTGTCTAACATTTTCCATTATGCACAGGTTTTTAATATCAACGGTAGTCGGTATTATGTCGTGAGTGCAATAATAATCAGTGGAATTATTTATAAAGAATTTATGTCTGATCAAAAACGTGTTAACAGAAATTATTCATTTGACTGACATAATGTCACTTAGCTTCCATTTTTTGTCGGATCTTTCTTTGGCATTTCTCGTGAAATAATCTTTGAAACTATAAAAATGATGAATAAAATAATATGGCTTAAGACGATAAGATATGATAAAAATAAGACTTACCAGGATAAGGACCATCATATGAGCTGACAGCTTTCATCATTGTAAAAAGTAAAACAAAGTAAACTTTTTTCATTCTCAAATATATTAGATTTTGTTAATATAACTTCCAGAAAAATGCTTATTTTAACAGGATATTGTTGATCTCTTCTCTTTTTCAATAAAACTTCAGTACACCATCTGATCACGTGCATTTAACTAACAGCTGATGATGACCATTAAATCGGTAGAAGGGTGGATCATAATACTGTTCCTATTGATTAAACAGGTGGTGGCCTTAAAGTATAACAGAGGGACATCAGGAGTTCCAACTATTTTCGCCATTTATTCCCGGCTTTGTCAAGGATATATAAGCCGGGAATAAATGGCGAAACTAGTTGGAACTCCTGATGTCCCTCTGTTATATTTTAAGTCCACCACCTGTTTAATGACCATTAAATTTATCATTTGGATATTTTTCGGCACATGTACACGAAATGATCCATTTATTTCCTAAATAAAGAGCTAATTTGTTTTTACTGTTTGTTACATCTGAAAAAAGTGAGTTTGCTATAAGCGTTGAAACGATAGGAAATAATTTAGAAGAATTAAATTATTAACTTCAATAAGATGAAATACCAAAAAGAAAAATATATTTAGAAAATTTAGAGCAATTTAAGTTTTAGAAAAAATAAGTTATTGTTGTCTTAGAAAGACCAGACTCGGAGCAAGTACGGATTCAAAATAAAGCAACCCTAAGGGGCTTAAGTGAAATGAGGTAAATATTTATATCAATTAAAGTGTCACTGCCTAAGCGTAGGAATTTTCTTATTATGTTACGTGTGTTTAAGACTTAAGGATTTTCCTTTAAGGATTTCTTTATTTTTTTGTATACATATAGGATAACTAACTGATATACCCGGCGTTTCTCGGGCTCTTTCTGGATGAAAGTTTGCAACATCTGAATGGGAATATGCAGTAAAAATTAACACATTAAAAAGCTTAGAATTAAAACAGTAAAAATTTATTTAGAAAATTCGAAAAAAATCTTTTAAAATGTTCCTAATCGATGGCCCTCTAACAGTTCTCTCCGGTCCGTATTGGTTGGTTGGTTGGTTTATTAGAATTTTTGGCGTCGACTACTAAGGTCATTTTGCGCCTTTTACACAAGTTATATTTGTACGCAGCCCGGGACAAACACAAACATCCATGCCCAGGGCGGGATTCGAACCCACGACCAGGCGGACTCGAGAACTAGAAAGCCTACGCCCTAGCCCTCTCGGCCACCTGGCCGGCTCGGTCCGTATTGGAATGTTGTGTATATCTGTTCAAGTGTCTGTGATAGCCCAATTGATAGCGGCGTCGACCATGACAGTCGAGGTTCCTGGTTCGAATCCAGGTCGCGGAATTTTTCCATCAATTTTTCTAATTGGTAAACTGTTGCAATTCACATTCTGCTCTCGAGGTCTTGAAGCAAAACTGGTGCATTCATCACTTTGTGTGATCTGGCAGTCGCAGTTTCTTCTGTTGACACATTTGCATCGACGGCTACAGGGTCACTCACCACTTGTTTAGTTGAAGCAGTGTCCTGGAGAAATCGATACAGCACCGAGTGAAGGGGCTGCTTTCACTGCTGCCTTTCCAATGTTTCTCAATAGTCTGCTAACTCTCCATTATTTCCATTTACTACTCATTTTTAAAGCTTTTCAAGAAAATGTTACATTCTAACAACTATCAATTCTAAGAACAGCACAAAGGACAGGAATTATATTTATTGTTAAAATTTCCGACGCCTTATCACTGATTCTCAGAGGAGGAAGACCCTTCCAGCTGTTCCTGATGACCATTACGCGAAACTTTAAATTATGGTCAGGAAATTAGAAAGCCCGAAGAATATTATATTTTATAAGAGGGTGGTCCTCCATCGAAAAATCTTTACCTGATGCTTGGTAAGCTTATCTCCAATTATAATATCATTTATTATCTAATTTATCTGTGAGTACCACAAACTTACTGAGGGTGGTTCTCGATTTATGCATGTAAGCAGTGCTGGACATAAGCAGACTAAGCACGTGCTTAGGGCCCCGTTAGACTAAGCATGTGAATAGGGGTCCCTGAATCCTCAGAAAAACAGGATTTATACTGAGTAAAGTGTGCAGTGCTTAGGGCCCCTAAAAATACTAGCCCGGCCCTGCATGTAAGTCGTGTGTCCTCAAAATATTTATGTTAATGAAGTTAACAAAATGATCAGTCTTGAGATTCATTTACATGTCTTAATGAACATGTCTTACATACATAACTATTTGATTGGCTGAATCTGGTATATTTTCTCCAATTTTTGTATTTATTGCCATATCATTTTTAGAATTCTGTTGCTATCACTACTGTTGAAACAAACAGAGCAGTCTATTGTTGCACAAACTTTACCTTGCATTGTTCGTCCTGAGATATATATTTTTGGTCGGAGAATATTGCTGTGAGATACCTTCTATCAGTATGCGCTGCCATAAATTTGAATATCAATTATCATCGATAAATATTATTTTTTCGAAATCTCATGTAGACAATGCTTTGAAGATCAAATGTGCAAATTTCATCAAGATTGGAATTCAACTATAGATTTATATAAGAAAGAAACACACAAAAAACTTCTTATCCTTATCTATATATATAAAATAGTCGGTATGTCTGTCTCTCTGCCTGTTCGCTATGCATTTTAAAATGGCTAGACAAATCTTGATGAAATTTTTCATGGTAATTTCGATGGACCCTGGGAAGGTAGGTCATGGTGGAGATATCGCGCTTCATGGATAACGCACTCTACAATTCGTTACCCCCCTCCCTAAAAGAGGTTAATAAGATTAATTATGTAGTTCCACACCAGTAAATGCGTTAAGTATATAGTGCAATGCAAAGGAGAAGATGGATTCCACTATTTCCACAAAGAATTTATTCATCGTCAAAGTATCCACAGATCGGCCAGGTCAGTCTTGTTCTTATGTATATTATTTATAAGTACTCTGTTATATAGTGCAACACCATTTAATGTGTTAACAATCTTTCAACCCCCCCCCCCCTAGGGGTTGAATTTCCGAAAACCCCTTCTTAGTGCTCACTTACATTTTGTAAAGAACCTCTGTACAAAATTTCAAGTTTCTAGGCCTTATGGTTTGGGATGTGCGTTGATCACTCAGTCAGTTTCTTCTTTTGTATACGTATATACAGCGTGATTACAAAAGAACTTCACGCTTTTAAAAATTTATTACATCAAAGCTGTTCAGAAAATAGACACACCACATACGGATTCTTAAAGAAAAACTCTTGAAGTTTATTGTGACACAGTTATAGATGTTCAATATGCCCCCCTGTAGTCGAATTCGACCCAAACCCGCATTAACATGTCTCCATCAGTCCCACGTATCGCTACCGTAATGCCTTCTTTCAGCTCTTTTAGGCCACGGGGAAGGGGTAGGGTGAAGACCTTGTCCTTTACACACCCCCATAAAAAGAAATCACAGCGGTGATTGGTCGAGCAAACCAATAACCTGAAACTTGCAAAGTGGCCACCGCGGAGCCTCGACCTCACATCTTGTGACTTCATCTTGAAGAAAATTGCTGGTGAAATTTATCGTATACTTCAGAAAACTGTCTCAAGAAAAACTGTCTCAAGATATTGTGAACGCTAGTTTAAACGATTTAATAAATCCCTAACCGGGGCCAGTATGGCTTCGAGGCCGACAAATTAGGTTCCCGGTAAGAATGATGAAAGAAAAACATCAATATAAATAAAACAAACAAAAAAAAAAAGAAAAAAGAAAAAATACAGTTAAAAATAAATAGAAGGAATAAAAAAGTAGATTAAATTAGTTTTCGTTAGTAAATGAGTAATTAGAAAAAAAAGGTAGAAATTTCATTTTATTTTTAAACGTAGTGGGAGGGGGGGGGGGTGACGATAACCTGCTTGTCTCGTCGATCGGCTCGCCGGTTGACGGAGCTAAGCAACTTCAGGCGCGGCTAGCTTCTGGTTGGGTTAGACGGCTATTTGGGGCACAGCTTTTGGGGGACGTTAGTCTGACCAATTTGCTGAGTGGCCAGTGCTGGATGCCCAGTAGTTGGTGATAGCTACTAGTTTTTTTGTCTGCCAGCAGCTCTTCCATCATAAACCCCGTGCTTCATAGGGCACGTTAAGCCGTCGGTCCTAGCTGCTGCTGTCATCTCGTAGCAGCCGTTAATTACTGGGATGGTGCAAAACTCCCTCGAAAGAGTAAGTGCTGCAGATTATCGTACCCTTTATACAAGATGAAGTGGAAGAAGGAAAAATACGAATATTATCAGGCAGCCTGAGAGATACAGCGGCTGCGATAGTTGTTTCTTGAATAAGGCAAGCGCTGATGTTGTATTATAAGAATGGAAATCTTTATGATAACAAATAGCAAGAGTAGTAGAGGATTTACATAGCTATCAATCAATTTGTATATAAATAAATAAAGCTGAATTATAAGGGTCGTACAAATGAAAACGAAAATTATTTATTTCATGCAAAGTATATACAAAAAATTTAAAAATGTTTTCCACATGCGTTTAGGTATTTATCCCACTGTGTAACAACGCGTGTAATTCCTTTATGGAAGAAGTCTTTCGGCTGCGAGTGGAACCATTCCAAAACCTCTTCCTTCACTTCCTCTTCCGACTGAAACTTGCGGCCTTTCAGATGTTGAAACACGTGAAAGTCACATGGGGGTAAGTCAGGACTGTAAGGTGGATGCTGCATTGCTTCCCAGTTGAACTTTTTGATGAGGTCTACCGTTGCTTTCGAGGTATGAGGACGCGTGTTCTCGTGGAGAAGAAGCACTCCTTCTGTAACAAGTCCAGTACGCTTGCATTTGATGACCGCGCGCAGTGCCTTCAATGTTTCCATATAGTAAGGTAAGCCGGGGTAAGGTGAATAACGGGGGAAGGTGATTAATGTTAAGCTGTTACCGCGAAAATTTTTTTAAAATCGGTTTTTATAGGTAGCTTGGATGTGCGCTTCGAGCACACTGTGGTCATCTTTCAACAAGAAGTACGAAGCGTAACAGGTTACAGTCGTATAAATATCAGGTAACAGCCAATTACATAATTACAAAAATAAAAAAAAAATAAAAACATAAAATAACTGGGAACAGCCAATTACAACAATAAAATAATAGCCAATCATTACAAAGGGGGGAGGGGGGATAGTTGCATTTAGAAACAGAACAGCCACTCAAAATTGAGGGAAACTAATAACAGAGAAGAAAACCAAAAAGGTTGGTGAATCACCAAATAAAAAAAAAGCTTATTTTTTAATGACTAATTTGAACAATTTTGATTCTCTTAATGGTCCTGAGTTTTGGTTTATTGGTGCTTTACTCGTTAACTTCTTGATTTCAAGGATCCAAAAGCATTTAATAAACTTTTATTGTCCACTTTTTGGATTAATTTGAAGTCTAATTCAGTCAGTTTTCATCTGGAGAGAACCAGGAGCACGCTACAATCCCTCTAACATCACGGAAGTTGACCACTAGGGTGGTGGTGGTGTCATGGTCTGAGGGGGGGGGGGGGGGAGAAGGAGGCATCATGTTGGACGGACCCACAGACCTCCACGTTTTTGAGAGAGGCTCTCTGACTGCTCAGAGGTACAGGGACGTCTTAGCACCCTATGTAAGGCTCTTCAGGGGTGTCTTTGGTCCCCATTTCATTTTTACGGACGACAATGCTCGTCCATATAGGGCAAGGCTGGTCAACGAATACCTCGAAGAGGAGGATATTCAAAGGACGGAATGGCCAGCAAGATCTCCAGACCTGAACCCGATAAAGCATGTTTGGGATGCACTGGGCAGGAGAATTGCAGCTCTCCAGGTTTCTCCCAGAACCCTCCTGGAGCTAAGAACTGCCCTGGCGGAAACTTGCCCCAACACCTCATTAACAGCCTCATAAACAGCATAAGGAATCGCTGTGAGAACTATATTGCCCCGGTATCTGGACAATTGCCACCCGGACAACCGCCACCCGGACAACTGCCACCCGGATAACTGCCACCTAGGATAATCGCCACCTACGACAATCGCCACCTAGGACAATTGCCACCCAAAATGCTCCAGACAAGCGCTCTAATTTAATTAGAATGTTTTACTTTAAATTTGGAATTTTAAGTTGTCAGTTTAAAACTTCGTTAAAATTTAAAGTAAGACATTCTAATTAAATTAGAGCTCTTGTCTGGAGCATTTTGGGTGGCAATTGTCCTAGGTGGTAATTCTCCTTGATGGCAATTGTCCTAGGTGACAATTATCCTCGGTGGCAATTGTCTTAGGTGGCAATTATCCTCGGTGGCGATTGTCCTAGGTGGCGATAATCCTAGCTGGCAGTTATCCGGGTGGCAGTTGACCTTACACCCTATTAGTCTCCTAAAAAGACCGTTAATGCAATCTTGTTTTTGACATTCCATATTTTCATGAGCATGGTTTGAAAGTTATGTTCAATAATTATTCGTGATAGCTTATTCTTTTACCCTACCAAATTGTGATAACTTATTCTATTACCCTACCAAATTTCAATGGAATCGCTCCAGTAGTTTTAGAGAAATCCACGAAAATATGATTGTCCTGTTAATTTTGAGCACCAGTGAATTTTGGCTGTATCATGTTGATATAGGAAATGGGAAGACAGGTGTCCGATTGATTTTATCAGGGCAGTGTATTGGGAATATTAGTATCAATTATGCATCGATTAACTTTGCTTAGATAACGTCAGTTGTTATTGCTCCGTAGCCCATGAGAAAGACATGCCCTGGCCAACGCCTCCTAAAGATAAGGCCTGAGCGCAAAAACGTCATATATTGTTACATCATCATCCGAAGATACGTTTAATCGCATTTCTACAATAATAAGCCCTGAAATGCGATTAAACGTATCTTCGGATGATGATGTAACAATGTCTGAAGTTTTCGCGCTCAGGCCTTATCTTTAGGAGGCGTTGCCTTGGCGCGGAAAAGTCATGTGATCATCTTAGTCCGAATAACAATGTAACTTTCATTGTTTCCATCTTGGATTTTAATAATGGGCAATTTTTCGTTTGTTGGAAGCAATTTTCCGCGCCAGGGCAACACCTCTTATAGAGAAGGCCTGTGGACCTAAGGTGTATGCATTTTTACATCATCATCAAGCGGCCAAATTTAGGGCTTATTATTGGTAGAAATAGGATAACAATAGCCGCTTGATGATGATGTAACAATGTATACACCTTTTGTCCGCAGGCCTTCTCTATAGGAGGTGTTGGCCAGGGCCTGTCTTTCACGTGGGCTACGTTATTGCTCTATCACTTGTAAACAATTATACTCTGCCCGAAAAAAGTTTTACGGGGCGTGTCCAGTTAAATTTCAGCTTTCAATTGTTTAGGCATTGTTGGAAAATAAAATAACAATGTCTAACAATTGAAATTGGAAATTTAACTGGATACGCCCATTCAAACTTTCGTTGGTTAGAATATAAGATAGCTGTATCTCTTGACAATTAAAACAGAGCAGGCTGCGTGAGATATTTTGACATTTTTTTGTTTTGAATCGAATAAAATGATAACACAATTAAGTGGGCCACGTGTGAAGACAATACGTAAGTTATATCTTACAATTATACGATTTATAATTTACAATTATATCTTACTGTTGATCTCCCATGGGACATATTTAGTCTGTTAGCCACAAACACATGAAACGCTTTTTAATTGTTAGAACGATACACAAGTCATATCCCTCTAATATGCACAGAGAATTTCTAATGCATGTTAAGTTCAAAGGACATAGACACAAGCATAGCAATCACAACTAGTGCCATGATTTAGAGTTTTGCTTACGGAGGAAAATCCGAACTGGAGCAGCTTGTTGAGGACTGGCAGGTATCTTCACCATCATTACTTTATGAATGTCAGAAAATAAAGGTTCGAGCGAGAAATGATCGAATTGAGCAGAAGATAAGTAAGAAAAGAGAAATCAGAGAAAGAAGCGGGCAGAAGCGCTTTACAGAAAAGACACCCCCGCCTGGAATAGGTGAAGACGAGAGAGCCCAAGATGAAGAGAAGAGAGAGAAGAGGGGAGAAAGGAAGATGGAAAAAAAAGAAGAGAGAAGCAGAGTGAGAGAGAGAGAGAGAGTCTGGATTCGAAACAGGTCGGTCGATGGAAATTCGAAGCGGGAATATGAACATATGGAAGGAAGAAATAGCCGTGCTGGACATAAACAGCAGACGAAAGAGTTCCGGAGGAGATACGAGAAGAAAGGGACAGATAAGAATGAAGATGAAAATGTAAACGGCCCGCCATTTCTTGTAAGGAGACGGAATATCTACGACGTAGAACGAGAAGTAAGAAACGACTCCATTGAAAAGAAGGCTTTCCAGAATTGGTGCGAAAAGAGAAGACGAGGAAATGTTAATGTGCTAACGGAGAGGAATAGTGCGAAGCAACCGATGGAGGTTACATCGAGCGGTAAAGCGACGAAGGCTGTGCCACAGCCTAATAATACCAAGCCGCAAGCCTCGCGGATCCGCTTCCAAAAGCGGCAGATATAGTTGGTGACACTGAGTAAAAAATATACTCTGCGGTTGGTGATAATCGCAAACGCTTCTCCTTTCACGAAAAAATGTGGCACAGCAAGCGTTTGCATCTGCTGCTGCAATCCGATTGGTCGATGGTTATGATGTCATACAAATCACAACATCAACTCCTTGCTTGTCCGCCATTAATCGCCTGCTTGCCGTGTTTATTCTATTCTCGACTGAAATGAAGTCGGCCAAAGTGCAGGTTCAAACTGCCACTAACTCTAATTCTATGTCTGTGCATGGTACGTGCTATTGCCTCCCAGAATTTACATGTAATTTAGTTTTTCTGAATGGCTGAGCCACTGCTTCCGCCGCCGCGGCCGCCCAGGTTCAACACGACGAACTTCGTCCGCAAGCTCTCGGACGACGCGCGGCACTCAACCCCTCAGCTCGAATTATAGGTTGATTTAAATATAGATGGCAGCGCTTACGCTTTAATGAATCTGAGGCTATGACACAATGGTCGAAATGAGGAGAAAATCTCGGCAATGTTAAGAATACTGTATAAGAACATGCATGTAAATTGTTCAGTTCCACAATGTTCGAACAACAATGTTAAAAACAAAAATCTCAAGTTTCATGGATTTCCTACAGACCGAAAAATTCAGTGAGGTTAAATGAGATGTCGTAGTCTAGCCCAATATTTAGCATCGTCACTTTCGTAAATCGTAATTCATGATAAAATTTGCTCACTGTTAGTCAATACTTGTTTATTACCGTCAGTTTTCGCTCTTATTAACTGAAGCTTTTCTTTCAAGTCTTTAACTTTCATCTTCACTAAACTTTTGTAAATAAACTAGAACAAAATTCATAAACCGTAGGGAATGCCATCTGCCGGATAGATTTGGCATTTAAATCAACCTATTTTTGAAACGGTTTGCGGTATGGCGCTCCAGGCCGACGCCGCGCCGCGCCCAGATCCGCTCGCCGGAAGAAAATTGTGAAACCCGCTTTACGAAAAAAAAAAAATGCGCTCTGCCTAGCTTGCGAAGGGATACGAGCCCGACATAAGAAAGTGCGCATAGTGTTTGGATTGTTATGGATTCTTTAGAATTAACTATCTGTATAATAGTTAATTCTTAATCTTAGTTAGTTAATCTTAGTTAGTTAATCTTAGTTAACAGTGAGGAAAACTAAGATAATGGAGTTATTAACGTACTTCGAACTCTTAGGTTAACTGAGGTGAATTCAGGAAGGTAGCCGGCTAGGTGGGCTAGCCTAGCCTTTTCCTTGAACGCGTTCGCTAGATTTGGCTAGCTCCGCTCGTCCGTAGCCGAGATGTTATGATCATGGAGATATTAGGTTTCTTTAAAACAATCGAAATGCTTTCGTAAGTTTTTTATTTATAACATGCAGGGTTTTCAACCCAATGCAATGCCATTTTCAGGAAACTTGACAAATTACAGTATAGAGAACACCCTGCAATCAGAATATAAAAATATTAAATATTTGATGAAATAAGAGCATTTTTACTTAATAATGTTTAACTGCGCATGGGTTACCAAATTGTCTTTTGCATAATTTATTAGCGAAATGTGTAGAGCTACTCCTATAAAAAGTCCAAGTAAATATCATGAAAATTGAGAAAAATATCGCCGATAGAATGAGTTGAACTTCAGTTGCTCTCAAATATATACAAAATGATAAGGGGCTCTCTCCAAACTTTTATTTTTAGATCGGACACCAGTATCAACTTCTTCTTCTTACGCTGATATGCAGTCAATATGAAGTCAATATATATTTTTTCATTTCATTAGTCATTATTTCATTTAATGTTTAATTTTCTTTCTTTAAAGGACTGTACAGTTAGTCATTTTTGTTAAATACATACAAGCATATACAGGGCATCCCGTGATGAGCGAATGAAAATTTGGTAAATGGTAGTAGGGATGATTTTAAGCAAAATAATTCATATGAATATTGTTCCGAATTTGAACGATAACTGAGATATGAATAGAAATAAAACTGCCGACACCAAGATCAGCAAGTCAATAACACCTTGTTCTATGACACCTAGAATAATGAAATTGGAGAAATTTATAGGGTATATTAAAATGTATGTACCGTTAAAATTTAATTGAATTCCAAAGAGTAGTTTCCGAGTAATGCATTGGTGATGGTTAGTACTCGCATATAAGGATGTGTTACGATGTTCAATGCGTAACTCGGAAACTACTCGTTGGAATTCGATCAAATTTTAATGGTAAACAAAGTAGAAGGGACGCTATTATTTTGCCAGATTTCATTATCCTAGATGTTATATAACTTGAGGTATTAACTTGTTGGTTTTGATGGCGGCATTTTTATTTCTGTTCATATCCCTATTATCGTTGAAATTCAGACCCACTTTCATATGAACTTTGTTTAAAATCACCAATACTACCATTTATCAAATTTTTGTCCATTACGGAACACCTTCTATCAGCATAAAAAATCCGGCAGTCTTCAGGTGCGGAGATTGCGGATTTTTATATGTCCTAACGTAACCTTACCGAACCTAACTTAACATAACCTTACATACCTAATCCACCTAACCTATTATGATCCGTTGGTTAGTTTTACTGGTTTTGAATATTTGAAAGTTTCACGGGCTTATGAATAATTCTGAATACCTCTTCATAATGTTAAAATTGTTTTCACCCTGTATATTAAGGTGGAAACAATTGAAAGCCAAAACCGGCACTAAAGTTGATTTCGTTGTCATCGTATACGATTTAAGTATCATCAACGTAGGGGAAATAGAGCGATGATATTGCCTTATCTTCTTAATTCAGTATACAATTATCCGCCATAGTGGGAATCACGCCGTGTGAAAGAGAGAAAAATTGGTCGTTGAATACTAGATAATTTTGTAGACAGATCGCAAATGAGCCTGCTGCAATAAACAGAATCTCCTTCTGAGGAAAATGGACAAAATATAGAAACACCTGCCAAAAGAACGAAATCTTTTCCTAAAATGGTGTTGCATTGCCATTGACATATAAGAGCGTACTTGGGAATTGACAAATATGAGTCCTCGATGGTTGCGAATGGAAATTGATACCACTCTTCATGAAAAAGGTGCTCAGTTCTCGCAGAGATATTGCGGGCAGAAAACGAGTTCGAACCTTGTTCTTCGAAATTTACCATAGTTTCTCTATTACATTGAGATACGGTGCCTAGGGAAGATTCGAGACTTTGTCTGCATGCTCTAACAGATTTGACAATACGAGCTGTGTGAATTGGAGCGTTATCTTCGTGGTAGTTGGCGTTATCTTAGGGAAACAGTATCTGAATCATTTCACTGCCAGTAACTGTACCTTTCAAGTTGAAGATGGGACCTGCGGAATAACCAAGATATGGCTACCGAAACCATTATTGCACCTACAGAATGGTTTACAAGGCGATTCTGGTATAAACTTGAGATGCTGTACGCCTGCACGCCACATCCAGTGCTTGATTCATCGGTCTATATTACAGTCTTCTATTAATCCACTGTCCACGATTTATAGGTGCTGCACCATTCTCTCCTATTCTGATCATATTTTAATTGGGCAATTGCAGTCCACCCATGATTACTTTTCCTTATGGAGTTTCCTCCACAGTTTTTGGACGAGCTTTAGAAGACTGAGATGGAGGTATACAACCAGTTTTGCAGCAGCTGTTTTCTTATTCCGGGTCACAATCCTGCTCAATGACCTTTTCTCTTTCAGTCAGTTAACAGTGCCGTCCACGCTTGTGGTTATTAGACTAGCTGATATACCCGGCGTTGCTCGAGCTCTTTATTGATGAAAGTTTGCAATATCTGAAAGGTAATATGCAGTAAAAATTAACACATTAAAAAGCTTAGAATTAAAACAGTAAAAGTTCATATGGGAAAACCAAAAAAACTTTTAAAATGTTCCTAATGGATGGCCCTCTAGCAGTTCTCCCCGGTTCGTGTTGGAATGTTGTGCATAGCGTGAGTGAGTATACTATAATGCCGGAGAAACAATGTGTGGAATAATGCGTATGAAAAACGAAAGTGGGAGGAAATAGAATGAAAATGAAACAATTGTTTGACCTGACGTTTTTTCAGCCCTGGCTATGGCTGTAGTTCTTCTACTTTGTGTGATCTGACCTTTAAAAATTCACTTGTTTATCTAAAAATTCAACAATTGCAAAATTCTCTTCTTGGGTGGCGATGGATGTACATGATCGTTTGTGTACTCTGTAATTCCAAAACTGATAAATTGTTAGGAAATAAAGTAATTAAACTGGAGCAAACTCCAAGCATCAGGTAAATGATATTAATTAGAAAAATGGATGGAAAAATTCTGCGACTTAGATTCGAAGCAGAAACCTATACTGTCATGGTCGACGCCTCTACTAATTGGGGTATCGCAGACACCTGAACAGCCATGCTGTCACTAAGTGTCTTAAAGACAACCAAGTAGTCTTCATCTGATGTTTGGAGTTTGCTCCAGTTTAATTTCTTTATTTCTGATTGTGTGTTCATCAAAATTTCTGTGAACCGGATGCCACCTCCCATTGGGCATCCCTTCTTGACAACTTGGTTAAATTGTTAACAAGAACATGTTAAATTCTGTTAACTATCAATTCTAAGAAAACCACAAAGGACAGGAATTATATGTATTGTTAAAATTTCCGATGCCTTCTCACTGATTCTCCGAAGAGGAAGACCCTTCCAACTGTATGCTGACAACCATTACGCGAAACTTTAAATTATGGTCAGAAAATTAGAAAGCCCGAAGAATATTATATTTTATAACAGGGTGGTTCTCATTTATGCAAGTATGAGATGTCGCATTGTCGTCATGGAAGATGCCATCATATCCACTTTCATCCTTATCTATATATATAAAATTCTCTGTATGTCTGTCTGTTCGCTATGCATTTCAAAATGGCTAGACCAATCTGGATGAAATTTTTCATGGTAATTCCGATGGACCCTGGGAAGGTTTTAGGTAGGTCATGGGGGGATGTCGCGCTTCAAGGATAGCACACTCTACAATTCGTTACCCCCCTCCCTAAAAGAGGTTAATTTGGTTAATTATGTAGTGCCACACCAGTAAATGTATTATGTTTGTATTGCCACACCAGGAGATGTGTTAGCTTTGTAGTGCCACACCAATTAATGTATTAAGTATACAGTGCAACACCAGTTAATGTGTTAACAAACTTTCAACACCCCCCCCCCTTAGGGGTTGAATTTCCAAAAACCCCTTCTTAGCGCTCACTTACGTTTTGTAAAGAACCTCCGTGCAAAATTTCAAGTTTCTAGGCCTTATGGTTTGGGCTGTGCGTTGATCACTCATTCAGTGTGACAGCAGACAGACGGACGGACGCTTTAGAGAATTAAGTATAAGGGAGGAGATGAGGTTTTCCTGGTAACTGAATATACCATCATAGTCTTTCATGCTGTATCTCGCGACACAAAAATGTCTGGTAACTTCAGTCATAGAGAGCAGCAGCTAAGAGGGCACCCTTAATTTACCCACTTTGAAACTCACATGTCAGTGAGCTCTGGGTATGACGTTATTAGCAGCGCACGCTGTGAATGAAGAAAATGAGACTTTTCAATTGTTGGCTGTGATTCTAATCACACATTGGAAATAAAAGAATGTCAGTTTCACATTTGTAAATGATACAGAGTTTGCAAATGTCGAGAAATATTTTGTTCCGTAAATAATTTTAATTTATTTTGATACCTTAATTACGATGAAACATGTAAATGAATTTCCTGTTATTATCGGAAACGCAGGACATCCTCTATTTATGATTATATTTTTGAGGCTGATCCCTATGAAAGTTACGAGACGATAAAAATTCAGGAGTTGCATAATGGTCAGGGTTGCTGAATAAATCAAGAAATGAAAAGGTCCAGGAATAGCAATAGGGTAGATATTTAATGGAGTCAACGCGTTTCTAAATAACTTCATTATCGGGGCAAATAGAGATCTACAAGGTAAGTGAACCGAATCTCCGGAATTTGTGGTTTACGTTCGCCAATCAGAGGAACTGGATAAACCAGGCCTTGCTTGGCGGGCGAGGTAGCCATATGACAGCAAGTGAAATACAGGATTATATAGGACAACAAGTAATCAACAAATGAAATACAGGATTAAGCAAATAAATAACAGGGCTTTGAATGACAATAAATAATAAAAAAATAAAAGGAATCATTCTTGATTGGGCGCATCGACGTCTCTTCTGTGATACTGGCTTATAACGTTGTTTGCAGCGTCCAGGATAGGGTTCCTCTCGAAATTGGTTTGGTCATTCAAGATCTTGTTCGGGAATTCTTTAGTAAATCTTCTGATGATTAGGGCTTCATTTGTCAATATTCTCCTGTGATCAGATTCCACCTTGAAAATCGACATCACGTCGTCGATGGTTCCGAAACCGACAGCACCAATTGGCTTGCATAAACAAAAAACATGCAATACGTGTACGTAAAATATGCAAATAAATCAAACTTTATCAAACCAATAATCAGTTTGTTTCAATTAATTTCTTTGAGGATGATTATTGTTCTGACAGTTGCTCTCGATGATACAATTGAATTTCATCTCTTGAGGTGCCCCTACAGTTTGCTATGGCGTTCAAAGATTTAGAGCTCGTGCTACTGGACTGATTCCAGTGATCTTCGAATATGTTCGTGCTCTATTCCATATTTATCGTTTGGCGAAAACAGATATAATATGAAAATTATAAAAAATAGTGCACTTGAAAACAAAAAAAATTGAAAAAGTGTGGCGGCACGTTCATTTTATTATGTAACATTTTCATTTCAATTTAAAATTTAATAATAAACGAGTATTTTAATATTTTTTTATTTTTAAGTGCACTTTTTAAGGTAAAAGTGTGTGATTAAAAAGTTTTCTTAAAAATTTTTTATTTTCTTTTAAAGAGTGGAACAATATTTTATTTTCTGTTTGAGGAGAGAAAAAAAGTTTGGTAAATTTATTTGATTGTATAAGGGTAAGGAGGATTCCCGAATTGCGAGTCGGTGGCCTGCTCTGCCAATTGAGCTGTTATGTAGCTTCATGGACGCATTATAACAGCCTTGTTGTTCATTGTCCGCGTAGCTCAATTGGTAAGAGCGGTCCCTGGATCGAGTCCTGGTCGCGGAAGTTTTCTTCCCCTTTATATTTTGTAATTATACTGCTTACATTAGATTCTCGAGTAGCCAAAATGAGTTTTTATGAAAATAACCATAACCAATGAAAATAATTAGCACAATAAAGAATTGATTATGGATTATAATTGGGTGAATTACCTTCGGAGTCACTGGATAACTGTTATAATAATTTTGTTTATTTATATAGAGCGATAACTTTCAAAAGCGATGCTTGTTAATTTTATGTTCCACAAGTGTTTTTGGTATAAAATTTAATGGTTTCCATGCGTTTGTTGAATTAAATTGCTGAATTCATATTGCTCATGGGAAAGTAACGAAAAAGATAAAATTCAAATATCGCTTTCACAAATACACGTAGCTTAGTATATAAGCAATGCATTTTAATATTTGCTAACAAGCAAGAAGAGGAATTAATTATCAGGAATAAATTTCAAAAAGGGTTTTTAATAATGAACTAAGTGATAGGCTACAAAAATTTCAATGGAACTCATTATATTTCCAAATTTAAAAAAATAATGTTATCCATGGAAATTGAAAATCCTTAAATTAAAGCTTTGAGAAAAAAAAAACGATTTACGGATTGCAGTATCAATTTGAAGCGTTTTCTACACTTGGTGATCACTTTTAGAGATGCTATCCAAATAACGAGTTCTTCTAGGCATAGATTCTACATGGTGTTGCAAGCGTTTTAGAGGAACATAATAGCAGCCCTTGTTCTTCAAATTGGATGGCGATGTTTGTAGGCTTCGAATAAATCTTTCCACTTCGTCCCACAAATGTTCTGTCGGGTAGACATCAGATGACTAAATAGGACAAAGAATCTCGTGGTACAGAATCGGGGAAACCCCATAACGGACGGACCTGGTCTGCAATAATGAAAGGTATGGCATTAAATGAAGCTTCCAATGCTATATGGAGGCATGTGGCCCAGGAGAAAACTCCCCAGGCCATTAAACCAATTTCCTCCGGCTGTAGGGTTGGACTTGGAAAGATGAAATCAATTTCCTCCATTATAGTAAGGTATGTTTTAGAAGAAACTATTTAAAGCCAAAAATGGCAATACCGCTGTTTTTCTGATTATGTTAATTTGTGCAAGATTAAATTTTTCTGATATCAAGTAGCGGAAA
Organism: Rhysida immarginata; assembly: GCA_023313115.1. Taxonomy (NCBI): domain Eukaryota; kingdom Metazoa; phylum Arthropoda; class Chilopoda; order Scolopendromorpha; family Scolopendridae; genus Rhysida; species Rhysida immarginata. Next base: position 69,620 of record JAHWFO010096696.1, on the reverse strand, counting down.
TACGCGATGATATCACCTTGCAAGTATGATGAAAAATATTCTGCTATGATAGCATTAAGGAAGAACGCTATATGGAAGCGAAAAAAAAGATCGTGTTTTGAGATCAGGTAAATACGGAGGAGGGGGGTAATCGGCGACACACACAGTACTTAGGATAGTCCTGTGCTGTGGCATTGTCTGAAATGTTCAGGCGCTGTTTGCTGCCTGCGAATGACCACCAGGCTGTGGCGTATTTCGGGTGCTGTGGGATTCGAACTCACACCTAGATTATGGCTGATGGGTACACAATCCGTTAACTTACTGTTAACTTGGGTACACAAGCCAAACAGTTGGCTTGCTACCACCGGCCTAGACCTATACATTTACAGTAAAATCCGCTTAACACGAATGTGAAGGGACCAAGTGAAGGTTTTCTTTCGTTATATCCGAAATTCGTAATATCTGAAGAGTGTGTGTACTGCGTAAAAATTTTATGATACATGCGTATAGTAAATTTGACAAGTTTATACAATAAAAACAAAAATTTATTGTTTATTCTTACAAAAATAATCAAGAATAGTTGATTGCTTTCGCCTGCTTATCAAAATTTTTGTACAAAAGTGCTGAATCTATATATATAAACTTGGATGTATGTATATGTCGCAGACACAAAGCGTAATTGGACACTTCGTGAAATGTCCAGACACTTCGCGAAGTGTCCAGTTACATTGGACTCATACTGTAATTAGGTAAAATTACAGTATCTATCTGGACACTTCGCGAAGTGCCTAGACACTTCATGAAGTGTCTACAGCCGGTCAGACCGATACAGTAACGATGTCAAATCCCGTGCAGCAAAATTTTAGCTATCGCAATGACAAAAAAATGTTTTAATATTTGCCATAATTTAAATTATGACTGAAATAATTAACTGAAATTTAAAATTTTTTATACGAATTTATTTTATATATTATTTTCAAAAAAATGGTTTATTTATTAGTCATAAATTTCAACAATTTTTTGCAATGATTATTTTAGTTTTTATAAAATTAAAAAAATGTAATTGTATAAATAACTATTAATGCAAAGTAAAACTTTTTGAATGGATATGGTATAAATTTCTTGTAATATATTCGGTTTTACCTTGTGAAATAGATGACAATCTCAAAAACAATATTCCATGTGAAAAATTTAATAAACGGAAACTGAAATGATTATTCAAAGAAATTGAAGCAAAAAGAAGGAAGCATAAACAATTTCTGGTGAATATTATAAGATAATATTGAATATTAATTCTAAAAAAGTAATAAAATGGATAAAAGGAAACACAAATTTCATTTTTCTTTATTTAATATTTATTTTCATTCTAAACAAAATGTATTTGGGCTGATTTACAAAACAGTATTTGTGGATGATGTCAAAATTAATTAAAAGTCCTTCACTATTAAGGGACGGCATACTACCTTGGCATCTACTATTGCATTGCCTACCGTGCTTTTTACATATGCATCTTTTTATTGAGCAATATTTTTTAAACGATTTGGAAGAACACTTAAACTATCCTTGCCCGCCACAACTTTGTTTAACAGCTTCTCGCAATGTCAATTCCTTCGTAAAGTCAATTTCCTTTTCGTTTAAAAAAGTTAAACCAGCCTTCTTGATATTCTCGATTCCGAACCAACCTTTTACAATTCCATGTTTGCATCCTATTTGATATAAACCATTTATTTCAGTGGTCACAACACTTACGAGATTTTGTGGATCGACTCCACATTCCCCGTTTACGCCACCACATGAGCGTACAACAGCAATCAAGATTTATAAATTGCCCACGTTGGCGGTAGGAGATTGTATACTTTTAGCAATTCCAAAGGTTGACAGGGAGCCAGTCGATCCACAAAATCTCGTAAAAAATACTGAAAGACTTTTAATTAATTTTGATATCATATGTTTCATCCACAAATATTGTTTTGTAAATCAGCCCAAATTCATTTTGTTTAGAATGAAAATAAATATTAAATAAAGAAAAATGAAATTTGTGTTTCCTTTTATCCATTTTATTACTTTTTTAGAATTAATCTATCTATATAAAGAAGGATGTTTGTGGGTGGGTGGGTCTGTCTGTACGTTTTTTATACAAATCTACAGTTATATTCCGATCTTGATGAAATTTCACATACATGACCTTCAAAGCATGAGGAAGGTCACTGTCTACTTTAGATTTCGAAAAAATAATAAAAAAAAATCGATATTCATGGTTATGGCAGGGCATATTAATGAGAAATATCTCATGACCAACAATGCAAGACAAAGTTTTTGCAAGAATGGTATCAACACGCAATTCACAAACACTCTGCACGGACCAACAATATATATCTCATGACCAACAACGCAATTAAAAGTTTGTGCAACAATAGGTATCAACAATGGTTTCAACACGCAATTCACCAATAACAATGAGCACAGAATGATGATGTAATGTTAAAGCAATCTTTCCAAGAATTATAACAATGAACATAAAATGATGAAGTAATATGGATAAGTTTCAATTTGTAACTATGCATAGCATTCCTGTTATTCAGGCTTTTCTTAGAAAAGAGAGTTCTTAGTACTTAACAATTTCTTGAAAATCTTTAAAAATGATCAGTAACTGGAGATAATGGAGAGTTAGCAGTGGCTTCCTTGGAGAGGTCCAGCCATTGTGAGCCTTTAAAAAGATTTTTTTCGAATTTTCATTAAGAATTTTTACTGTATTAATTCTAAGCATTTTCATGTGTTTATTTTTAAGATATTGCAAAATTTAATTTAAATTTTTGAGATTGTTCTGTTTACATCCATGTGTAATTATCCCGGGCAACGCCGGGTACCTTTGCTAGTATTCAATATTAACTTATAATATTCACCAGAAATTGTTTATGCTTCCTTCTTCTTGTTTCAATTTCTTTGAATTATCGTTTCAGTTTCCGTTTATTAAATTTTTCACATAGAATATAGTTTTTGAGATTGTCAGCTATTTCACAAGGTAAAACTGAATATATTACAAGAAATTTATACCATAACCATTCAAAAAGTTTTACTTTGCATTAATATTTATTAATACAATTACATTTGCTTAATTTTATAAAAATTAAAATAATCATTACAAAAAAATTGTTGAAATTTATGACTAATAACTAAACCATTTTTTTGAAAACAATATAAAAAAATAAATTCGTATAAAAAATTTTAAATTTCAGTTAATTATAATATGGCAAATATTAAAACATTTTTTTGTCATTGCGATACCTAAAATTTTCCTCCACGGGATTTGACATCGTTATTGTATCGGTCTGATCTTCGCGAAGTGTCCAATGCAACTGATCTTCTACCTAATTACAGTATGAGTCCAATGCAACTGGACACTTTGCGAAGTGTCTGGACATTTCACGAAGTGTCCAATTATGCTATGTGTCTGCGACATATATATGTATATACTAGCAGAGGACCCGGCGTTGCCCGGGATAATTACGCTTGTAGGTAATCACACACACATACACAAAGAAACACACACACTTTTCCCAATCGTCTGAACGCTTGTTTGGGAGCTGAAAAAAGACACGCGTACCTCCTTTGCCTCATCGAGAGAGACTTCCCTATCTATATCGTCTATTATATCCATTTCCTGTTCATTGTTAATAATTCTTGGAAATGAATGTTCTGTCATTGCATCATCATTTTATGTTCATTGTTATAATTCTTTGAATAATTTTGTGCTCGTTGTTATTGGTGAATTGCGCATTGAGACCATTGTTGATGCGAACACGACGGGCCTATTGTTGCACAAACTTTGCCTTGCATTGTTGGTCATGAGATATTCTAATTAATATGCCCTTCCATAACCATGAATATCGATTTTTTATCGATAATTATTATTTTTCCGAAATCTGAAGTAGACAGTGACCTTTCTCATGGTTTGAAGGTCAAGTATGCAAAATTTCATTAAGATCGGAATAAAACTGTAGATTTGTATAAGAAACAAACAAACAAACAAACAAACAAACCCACAAACAAACCCAGAAACAAACAAACATCCTTTTTTATATTCATAGAAGATGTATATATGTTTGTGTCTTATACAAATCTACAGTTTTAGTCCAATCTTGATGAAATTGTGCACACATGACCTTAAAAATAAGGAGAAGAGCACTGTCTACATGAGATTTCGAAAAAAAAAATAATCCTTTATATAAAATTCATTTTCAGTTTGTTAACATATTAACTGGTGTTGCACTACAAACGTAACACATTTACTAGTGTGGCACTGCATAATTAACCAAATTAGCCTCTTTTAGGGAGGGGGTAACGAATTGTAGAGTGTGCTCTCCATGAAGCGCGATATCTCCACCATGACCTACCTAAAACCTTCCCAGGCTCCATCGGAATTACCATGAAAAATTTCATCAAGATTGGTCTAGCCATTTTGAAATGCATAGCGAACAGATAGGTCCATGTGTGTTTCTTATAGGTCCATTATGAAAAATTCCGCGACATGGATTCGAACCAGGAACCTCGACTGTCATGGTCGACGTCTCTATCAATTGGGCTATCACAGACACTTGAACAGCCATGTTGTCACTAAGTGTCTTAAAGACAACCAAGTTGTCAAGAAGAAAAGCCCAATGGGAGGTGGGCACCCGGTTCACAGATCGTGAATTTCTCCTATCCAAACCATCAGTAAGTTTGATGAACACACAATAAGAAATAAAGAAATTAAACTGGAGCAAACACCAAATATCAGGTAAAGACTACTTGGTTGTCTTTAAGACACTTAGTGACAGCATGGCTGTTCAGGTGTCTGCGATAGCCCAATTCATGGTTTCTTAATTGAAGAGGTTATGACACTCGTAACTGTTCCAATGCTATCGGCGCGAACCAGAAGATGTACCGGAAGTAGATGGCGAACGAGAATCTATGCTCCATTTATTAAACTTTTATGAATCATTTTGAATCATTTATTTAAGATAAAAAGCTTAAAATGTATAACTAGCTGTGCCTTAAAATAAACATCGATAACTTATGCTTTATATGTTGAATTCTATTGTATATCTGATTATTTAAAGCATACTTCGATGTTTCGCCATCTGGTGGACAAAATAATAGCGGGATCGGGTTTAAACGGGAGTGTCATAAGTTATGACTCATAACCTCTTCAATTAAGAAACCATGGCCCAATTAGTAGAGATGTCGACCATGACAGTCGAGGTTCCTGGTTCGAATCCAAGTCGCAGAAATTTACCATCCATTTTTAGCATATTTTCTATATATAGAAATGTGCTTATGTAATCGGTTTGTCCAGCTGTCCTTCCGTCCGTCCGTCCGTCTGTAGACAATCCCACAATTCAATGCGTTGCAATAGAAAGAGTGCATGTATTGAATTGCTGGAAGACACGAATTATCCTCGCATTCGGGAAAACGCGTCTTGAGAACATATATGGGTTCGGCTCTGCGCGTGCTCTAAACGTTAATGAGATGGTGCGCGCGCAGGATGCACATTTTTGACGATTATTGAAAGGACAGTTCGGTCTCTAAATCAAGAGGATTTTTTTATTCCTAGGGAGCTTAGTATTTATTACAATAACTTGAAAACGAATTAACTTTTTCAAAGTCTGTTTTCACCAATCCATTAATACGGAACAGAGCACGAACAAGTACGAACGTGAGATAGCCTGGATAAGTACGTACTATAATGGCACGTGCTTTAATGGTACCATTATGATATCCCCTTAAAAACTTCCTATAACGAGATATGGCATGTAATACTTCAAACAAATCGTCACAACATTTCATGAACGTATATATAAGAGTAACTAGTCATAGCAGGTATTGGTCTAATGGCACATGCACGTACAAGGATGTCTCATGAATGAATATAACGCTATGATATGGCATGTAATATATCAAAAAATCGTAACAACATGTAATGAGTGAATATAACCAGTAAATAATGATAATGGTTATTGGTTTAGTAGCACGTGCCCTAATAGTACCATGTTGTACTATATGGCACCATTGGAACTTTCTATGCTAAGATATGGCATGTAATATATCAAATAACTCGTAACAACGTGCCATGAGTAAATATAACAAGTAAATAATAATAACACTTACTGGATTAGTAGCACGCGCCCTAATTGTGTCATATGATACCATATGTTACCATTGGAACTTTCAATGCTGAGATATGGCATGCAATATATCAAACAATCGTAACAACATGTAATGAGTGAAT
>JAHWFO010096696.1:45779-58223 GCA_023313115.1 Rhysida immarginata | reverse complement strand
AGAACTTGGATGTCGTGCCACGTGCACGTGCTATTTAAATTTTTCTTTAGTTTTGTAATTTTCTTGGTGGAAAAAATAATTTACTTGAGCAGATCCAGCTAGACCTTCAAGAGAGGCAACATCAGCTCCTCAGCCTTCTCTTGAGATCGGAGATGGCTTTCCTTTGGCAATTGAACTTAATACTTTCAGTCATCGCCAATCTTATCTTCAAATCATGAACGATTGGTTCATGTTAGTTTTTGGTATCGGACCTTAACCGATTGTAACTCATCGCTATGACGTTTATCACCGATTACTGACAAGTTTCTATCTTTTGATTGTTCATGATAGACTAAGCGTCGCTGCTACTTTAGATCATCAATTGCTTTTCCGTTGACCGAAATGCCCGTGATCATGTTCATCTAAGATAAGTTGTGTCTCTTGGACCTTTGAAATTGTATTCTTCTGCAGTTGTTGCAAGATCGATTGTTCCGTACGTCATGGATCGTACACCTACTTTATGGATTATCTTCACTTGATTTGACCTTATGCACATGAAATGCCTTGCAGTTTTTTTTACAGCAATGTTACGTTTGCTATGTCGGATCTGACGGACCTTTTCCACTAGTTTTCAAAATCTTAGTCTCGGCTTATGTATTTTTATTTTTTTTTTTTCCTCTTTTTTAAATTGTATTATCTGATTGTATTATTGATATCGATTCTTCCTAATACTTGGATATGATCCTTCTGTTTTAATCTATTATTTTAATTATTTTGTTTTCTTTTCCAGGACCTCATCCATGTTGTCGTTGCCGTCTGTCTATATTCCGCCCTTTTCGTTATCCGTTTGAGCCTGTTTGTCCGTCCTGTCCTCCAATTTTTCCTTCTTACCATGTGTTATTGCTTCCACTGTCCGTATTTTAGTGTATATTTTGTATTTCGTTTTTAGGATCCTAGCGGAGGAGGTCCCGGGTTTGTTGTTTACCTTTTATCTTTCTTATGCCACTGTAATTCAAATATTTAATTTTTTGTGATTACAATTTTTTTTATCTCTGTTGTAAAAAGAGAAAGAAGACGAAAATGAGTTTTTTTTTTTATTTCCAGTTTTATTTTCCTTGAATACTTGCTGTTGATGGTCTTATTTATTTACAGTGTGGGTGGCTCTGCTTGACCTTTTGAGCTTCTAGATCTTCCAAGCTTTTCCAAGTTCCCTTCCTCCCATTCAACTGTTACGTTCTACCCTCGCCTTTTATCGGACTCTGGGTGTCGCTCCATTATGTGGACCGTCGCTACAACGACTTAGCCTTTGCAAATGTTGGATCACCCAGCTTCTCTTTTGTGACCATTATGTTTTACTTTATTCATTTCTACCCATGTTCGTTTGCAGCAATAAAGGAAAATATTTATTTGGACTTCGCTTTTTCTATTTTGCGTTTTTTTTTCTAGGTTTGGTTTGTCTTGGGTTGCGGGTTAGTCATTTTAGTATTTAATTGGGGTTAATTTTGTAGCGAAGTTCTTCTTCTGGGTTTCTCTCATTCTACACCTTACTTGGAGGATCGCTTTTGTTCTTTCAAGTAAGCGTTTTCCTTTACCCTCGCGGTTATCTTGGGTTCGGGTAACTGTTTTGTTTCAGTCAAGGGAAGGTTTTGAGTTTTTTTTTTTACGCTTCACTTTTGGAGCGTTGGCTGTGCGTGCGGGTAAACGCGTTTCGCTTTTACTACGTGTAGCACGTTACAGTAATCACACACACATACACAAAGAAACACACACTTTTCCCAATCGTCTGAACGCTTGTTTGGGAGCTGAAAAAAGACACGCGTACCTCCTTTGCCTCATCGAGAGAGACTTCCCTATCTATATCGTCTATTATATCCATTTCCTGTTCATTGTTAATAATTCTTGGAAACGAATGTTCTGTCATTGCATCATCATTTTATGTTCATTGTTATAATTCTTTGAATAATTTTGTGCTCGTTGTTATTGGTGAATTGCGCATTGAGACCATTGTTGATGCGAACACGACGGGCCTATTGTTGCACAAACTTTGCCTTGCATTGTTGGTCATGAGATATTCTAATTAATATGCCCTTCCATAACCATGAATATCGATTTTTTATCGATAATTATTATTTTTCCGAAATCTGAAGTAGACAGTGACCTTTCTCATGGTTTGAAGGTCAAGTATGCAAAATTTCATTAAGATCGGAATAAAACTGTAGATTTGTATAAGAAACAAACAAACAAACAAACAAACAAACCCACAAACAAACCCAGAAACAAACAAACATCCTTTTTTATATTCATAGAAGATGTATATATGTTTGTGTCTTATACAAATCTACAGTTTTAGTCCAATCTTGATGAAATTGTGCACACATGACCTTAAAAATAAGGAGAAGAGCACTGTCTACATGAGATTTCGAAAAAAAAATAATCTTTTATATAAAATTCATTTTCAGTTTGTTAACACATTAACTGGTGTTGCACTACAAACGTAACACATTTACTGGTGTGGCACTGCATAATTAACCAAATTAACCTCTTTTAGGGAGGGGGTAACGAATTGTAGAGTGTGTTCTCCATGAAGCGCGATATCTCCACCATGACCTACCTAAAACCTTCCCAGGCTCCATCGGAATTACCATGAAAAATTTCATCAAGATTGGTCTAGCCATTTTGAAATGCATAGCGAACAGATAGGTCCATGTGTGTTTCTTATAGGTCCATTATGAAAAATTCCGCGACCTGGATTCGAACCAGGAACCTCGACTGTCATGGTCGACGTCTCTATCAATTGGGCTATCACAGACACTTGAACAGCCATGTTGTCACTAAGTATCTTAAAGACAACCAAGTTGTCAAGAAGAAAAGCCCAATGGGAGATGGGCACCCGGTTCACAGATCGTGAATTTCTCCTATCCAAACCATCAGTAAGTTTGATGAACACACAATAAGAAATAAAGAAATTAAACTGGAGCAAACACCAAATATCAGGTAAAGACTACTTGGTTGTCTTTAAGACACTTAGTGACAGCATGGCTGTTCAGGTGTCTGCGATAGCCCAATTCATGGTTTCTTAATTGAAGAGGTTATGACACTCGTAACTGTTCCAATGCTATCGGCGCGAACCAGAAGATGTACCGGAAGTAGATGGCGAACGAGAATCTATGCTCCATTTATTAAACTTTTATGAATCATTTTGAATCATTTATTTAAGATAAAAAGCTTAAAATGTATAACTAGCTGTGCCTTAAAATAAACATCGATAACTTATGCTTTATATGTTGAATTCTATTGTATATCTGATTATTTAAAGCATACTTCGATGTTTCGCCATCTGGTGGACAAAATAATAGCGGGATCGGGTTTAAACGGGAGTGTCATAAGTTATGACTCATAACCTCTTCAATTAAGAAACCATGGCCCAATTAGTAGAGATGTCGACCATGACAGTCGAGGTTCCTGGTTCGAATCCAAGTCGCAGAAATTTACCATCCATTTTTAGCATATTTTCTATATATAGAAATGTGCTTATGTAATCGGTTTGTCCAGCTGTCCTTCCGTCCGTCCGTCCGTCTGTAGACAATCCCACAATTCAATGCGTTGCAATAGAAAGAGTGCATGTATTGAATTGCTGGAAGACACGAATTATCCTCGCATTCGGGAAAACGCGTCTTGAGAACATATATGGGTTCGGCTCTGCGCGTGCTCTAAACGTTAATGAGATGGTGCGCGCGCAGGATGCACATTTTTGACGATTATTGAAAGGACAGTTCGGTCTCTAAATCAAGAGGATTTTTTTATTCCTAGGGAGCTTAGTATTTATTACAATAACTTGAAAACGAATTAACTTTTTCAAAGTCTGTTTTCACCAATCCATTAATACGGAACAGAGCACGAACAAGTACGAACGTGAGATAGCCTGAATGAGTACGTACTATAATGGCACGTGCTTTAATGGTACCATTATGATATCCCCTTAAAAACTTCCTATAACGAGATATGGCATGTAATACTTCAAACAAATCGTCACAACATTTCATGAACGTATATATAAGAGTAACTAGTCATAGCAGGTATTGGTCTAATGGCACATGCACGTACAAGGATGTCTCATGAATGAATATAACGCTATGATATGGCATGTAATATATCAAAAAATCGTAACAACATGTAATGAGTGAATATAACCAGTAAATAATGATAATGGTTATTGGTTTAGTAGCACGTGCCCTAATAGTACCATGTTGTACTATATGGCACCATTGGAACTTTCTATGCTAAGATATGGCATGTAATATATCAAATAACTCGTAACAACGTGCCATGAGTAAATATAACAAGTAAATAATAATAACACTTACTGGATTAGTAGCACGCGCCCTAATTGTGTCATATGATACCATATGTTACCATTGGAACTTTCAATGCTGAGATATGGCATGCAATATATCAAACAATCGTAACAACATGTAATGAGTGAATATAACGAGTAAATAATGATAATGGTTATTGGTTTAGTAGCACGTACCCTAATGTTGCCATATGAAACCATAAGGTACCATTGGAACTTTCAATGCTAAAACATGGCATGTAATATATCAAACAACTTCTAACAACGTGTCATGAGTGAATATAACGAGTAAATACTGATAATGGGTATTGGTTAAGTAGCACGTGCCCTAATGTTGCCATATGAAACTATATGGTACCATTGGAACTTTCAATGCTAAAACATAGCATGTAATATATCAAACAACTTCTAACAACGTGTCATGAGTGAATATAACGAATAAAGAATGAGAGTGGTCTTTGTTTAGTAGCACGTGCCTTAATTGAGCTATATGATGCCATATGGTACCCTTGGAACTTTCAGTGCTAAGATATGGCATGTAATATATCAAACACCTCGTAACAACGCTTCATGAGTGAATATAACTAGAAAATAATGATAGTGGGAATTGGTTTTGTTGCATGTGCGCTAATGGTATAATATAATATTGTTAGAACTTTCAATGCTAAGATATGGCGTGTAATATAAGAACCAACTCATTACGAGTTGTTAGATCTATTGTTATCCATAGCTTATTTGTATGAAGAGCATAATGCTGTTAGGCTTAATGTTATGTAAAACTCACTACTGTTATACATATTGCTAAGTAATAGTAGTTTATCGCTTGCTTCAATAGTAGACGATAACGTAGTAACAATTTAGTAATTTAATATGAAAAAATAATAGATGCTTACACACAACGCTTCAGCAATAGTAATGTTTCAAGCTCTATCGGAGGGATGGACGTTGGCGCATACGGCGAGAAACGTCAGAAAACCCTTTAACCATTTGTGGACGCCAACAAGCTGACTGAGGTAGCGTTATGGTCTGGAGAATGTTTTCATTAGCTTTTATGGCTGCAGTCATCATTGTGGATGGCACGATGTATCGTATCTATCCTTGCTGACCATGTACACCCCTAGAAGGGACTGGTCTTTTTGTTTTATTATTATTATTGTAATATAATTTAATTTATTGACTTAGTTCATGCTATGTTCTTTTCTTTCCTCCCCCCCCTTTTTTTTATTTTATTTGAGTCGGTCATTCTTTTCCACTTATTTTTCATGGGTATGATGGCATCTTCTAGTACGACAATGCGACATCTCATACAACTGGAATTGTACGTGAGTGATTAGAAAAGCACGAGGAAAACTTTACTCTTCTTCTCTGGTCCCCAAATTCTCCATACATAAACCCAATCGAGCATCTATGGGACACCTCGATCGGATTATTCACTCCATGGATATCTACCTAGCACCCTCTAACAGTTGTCAACTGAACTGCAGTCAGCATGGCTCAATTTCCCTGTGCACACTTTCCAGCACCTCATTGAGTCTCACCCAGACAGTCTAGCTGCTGTCCGAGCTGCACATGTTGATTATTCCGGATATTAACAGTTTGTTACAATAATGTGACTCGATCGTTTAACTTTTATTTATTTTTGGCGCTCTATTCAAATCAGAAGCTCAAATAAAAAAAAAATCGAAAATAATTGGCAAGTGAACGACCAATTTCGCAAATACAGTAATGATGTTGGCTAGAGATTTTAACATCGTTCATATTGCGAATCTCACCGTATTCTCAAATGGTTTTTGTGCTGTTGATCGAAGCTGAAATGACCAGATTTGGGGTTGTCTGTTATACGGGCTTAAACACAGTAAACGTGCAGGAAGAAAGTCTGCAAGAAATATGATAACGTCTGCGTGGGCCAAACCCTCATTTTCTGAATGTAAGGTCAAAAAAAATTTAAATCCGCAGTTAAAATCCGTAATGATAAACCCGCTTCGGACGACCATCGGAAGTTGATAATGGCCTTTTAAAATCATTATCGGCAATGTCAATGAATATGCATATAGCTTGTAATCGATCACACGAATGTTCGTAAACTTTTGAAGCAAATTAGTAAAGTGTGCAAGCTGGAAAGATGAGTACCTCATGAGTTGAGCGCAGAGAACAAAGCACAACGTTTGTCTATTTGTTCCTCGGTCATTATGCAGAATAAAACTGACACTTTCCTACATGGATTTGTGACATTTGATGAGATATTGATCCTGTATGACAATTCCCAACATTCAGGATAATGAGTAGACAGTGAATCACCTCGAAACGAAAGCCCAGACGTATCTTCATCAGAAGTTTATGCTAACAGTTTCGTGGCTGATTGATCCACCACGAATTTCTTAACTTAGCCAAACCGTTACAAATCAGATGTATTTCCATCAACATGACGCTTTTTGCCAGATACAAGGTGCTACCCAAAATTTCCCGAAAGTGTTTTATTCTAACCAAACCGTAAGGGGTACGAAGTTTTGCCGACAGATGCTGCTAGGAATACTGCTCATGTGTAATTGTGCAAGCGATATCATCTTACATGTATGTCCACGTGATTTATTTTGGGCTGATTTTATCACTCTTTGTGTTGGTCGTGTTGCGATTCTTGATATTAAAGCTGAAGAAAACTGCTGCCGAAACCCACAGACTGTTGAAGTGGTGAACAAGCCTTAGGCCAAACCCGAACATTTGAGTGGTTTAAGCGTTTCTGAGATGGTCGGGAGTTTGTGGAAGACGACAAGCATTCTGGTCGACTGTTAACTAGCACAACTCTGGAAATGATCACGAAAGTGCGTGACGTGATCCGAGAAAACCGAAGTCAGACCATCCACGATGTTTGTGATCGCATTGGACTGTAATACGGGACGTTTTGAGATGATTGAGGGAAAACATGAGGCGCAAAAGGTCAGAGATGTGGAAGAAGAAAGGCTGGCTACTCCATCTCGACAATGCTCCGGCGTACACATCGCCGCTGTAAAGGAATTCCTCAACCAAAACAACATGACCGCTGTCCCTTGGCACCATGAGATTCCTATTGCTTCCGAAAATTGAAATTGCGTTTAAAAGGGCGGCGATTTGACTCTATTGAAGTGATCCAAGCGGAATCGCAGCAAATGTTAAACATGCTCCAACCTGGGAACTTCCAGGAGTGCTTCCAGAAGTGGGAACATGGCTGGAAGCGATGTATAGATGCCCAAGGAGACTACTTTGAAAATGATGGTGGAAATTATAAAATCGGGTAAGTTCCGTATTTTATAGAAGTACATTTCGGGAAATTTTGGGTAGCACTTCGTACTTTTTAAGATAAAACATTCCCTTATAAATAGGAAAGGACGAGAGGCGGGTTCTATAAATGTTAAAATGTTAAAATCATGTTAAATAAATTTTTATTTAATTTCAATTATATCTGAAAATGCATAGTTTAAAAGCCCACATTTTAAGCTTTAAAATGAACTATGAATGAAACCTGTATGACCTACAGTTTCAGAGAAACATGTGTTTATAGAACACCTTAACTAATTAATTTTTGTAAATTTGACTGCAAATGGTTTTGTAATAAATTACGTTAGATGAAAATTAACACTTGGGGTTACTTACTTTGATGTAGGGAATGCATAAAAAAGTTTGAACCTTTTATAAAAATGTAGTGGTTTTTAGGTGTCTCTTTTCACGTAGAGTGACTCCGATGCACCATATTTTCATGAATCAAAAAAGAGTGTATTTTGTCGTGTGTATTAAATTGATATTATTTTCTTATCAACGTGATATTTTATTTGTGTATTCAAATGCTATTTTAAACGAGAACTTAAATTGCCATCATTAGAAGCAGTAATAAAAAACAAAGTTCTAAAGTTTTAATAACTATACTTTTTTTCGTATAAACGAATTCAATGACATACCCCGTTACAACGTACCTCACTTTAACGTACATTTCAGAATAACGTACTAATTTTACATCCCCTTGGTTAAATTATCCCTTCAGTACAACGTACATCGTTCACATGTCTTGCTCTGATTGGTCAATGCAGCCCATGCGAAAGTTGCAACTGGGCCAATGGGCTAATTAAGCCGAGTTCACATTTCATTGGTTGGTCAGTATAGCAAATATAAACCCGGAAATCTCTGCATGCTCTTCCTTTCTGGTAGAAAGCTCGAATGGGTAAAACATTACAAATACCTCGGAGTGGTGATAGATGCCAAGCTAAATTGGGGCGACCATGTCTCCTACGCCATCAACAAGGCAAAGTTCTTGTAGCTCTTCTGGGGCGGAACAGCGCGCTTGGATTGGACTGCAAACTGTTGCTGTATAGGACGGTAATCCGAACCATCTTGCTTTATGGTATGCCCACATGGGCTACAATATGTAAGTCCAGATGGAAGGATCTCCAAACTTTCCAAAACGTTACCTTGAGGACCATTGCTCAACTTGACAGGAGAGTTGCAACAAATACTTCTATTGCCGACGATTTTAGGATACCTCCCATTGGGAATCACGTCCAGGAATTGATGAAAAAGCTGCTTCCGAAGATGAAGGACCATCCCAATCCTCTGGTTGCAGGTATTCTTGAGCACCCGCTTACCTTCAGAAGCCTTCTTAGACATCACAGGCCGCGTCACCTCCTGGACATCAATTTCGACGACATCCAAAAGGCGATATTTCCCGAATATTGGATCTCCTAGCTCCTCGTGTCCCTTGTCCCTCGTCAATCAACAATCAACACTATCGTCCTGATAGGAAAGGACTCCATCTTATCCTCTGGATGACTTAACTAGGTTTCATCTGGCTTCTCGCCTAGTTCAGTGTACTTCCTGTGGTTACTTTCTGGACGAGTATGGCAGTGAAAGCGTTGTTTTCGGACCACTCGTTTCGTTTTACCTGCACTGTTCGATTGTCAATTGATTGCATGCTACTCAGTCGGGATCCAATTTGTGCTGCAATTACGAGTCAGGGAATTTTTTATAACTGTGTTAGTCTGTAAAAAATTAATGTAATACTACATATTGTATATGCTATAGTGTATTTGTATTGAATAAAATGAAATGCATTCATGTATTCTTATGTTTTTCTATGAATATATGCATTTTTCACAAGCCCCCTCCCCCCCCCCAGTTTCAGAATAACGTACACCTCAGAATAACGTAAAATTTACAGGTCCCTTGAAGTACGTTGTAACGGGGTTTTACTGTATATAAAAGATAGACTCCGAAACCAGCCGCAAATAGGGAAGAATGTAAAACATTTCTCAAGCAAAGCACCAGATGGCGAATTGTACTACCCATCCTAAAGCAGCCATTTTTAATGTTAACCTACGGGGAAAACGGCGGTTTTAATTGAATTTTTTTAAGTACGAGGGGAAACAATTCCGTTTTCAAAGATTTATTAAAATTCAATAATAAATGAAAATTGTTAAAAAATAAATTGCTTAAGTGCCAGATGGATTTTCTTATGAAAATTCGCATAAAAAATACCGCTTTTTTTTAAACATCATTTTGCTGAGCTACGTAATTTATTAATTCCGTAAAAATGTTTGACCTGGCATTTTTTAATTTGAGAAAGCAATAGTTATTGCAAATTGTTAAATTTTCACTTCTGTTAAAAATTTTATTACAAATTTATTTTAAAAGTTCATTTTAATTAAAAATAAGAACTTGTGAAAAAGTGATAGATATCAATAAAGATAGTCAGACATTTAATATTTTTAACATCACCATTTTTATTAATTCAGAACAAAAAATTGTAGTTTTCTCCCATAGGTTGACATCACTGTCTATAGATATTCATGGTCATCGAGCTCCATTGTTAAAATGAAGCTAAAGTTTCTAGCTCCCGGTAGGGCGGGAACTCTATTGAAAAGTGGCGCTGCATGTACAATCTGCCCAACTGCGCCTGCAGCGCCACACTATCGGCAGAAAGAAACTTTACTTTCGTATTCAGTTTCAATGAAAATCTCTATCGCTGGCTGCGGTCGGAATAGTGCGATCTATGCGGCACCTGGCGCGATTTCTTTTCCTTGTGGAAAATGATACCTGATCCTTTTTCATGTCTGTTTGTACAGTTGTACGCAGAACAATTTTGAGGAATGATTTTTGAATTAATTATTTCTCGGGTCCAAAATCGTCAAAAATAAAGCAGCCAGTCAGCTAACTACTCCACGGCTCACTCCTGCCCAGACCCAGTGTTGCCAACTTTTTTCCTCATTCTCCCCCCAGATGTCGTCACCCATCCCCCCAAATTCCACCAGAATTTTTGAAAAACCCCTAAATATCCCCCCAAATTCCAAAATAAAAAAAAACATAGTACTTTTTTAATTGATAAAATTGGTAGAGACTTTACAACACAACAAAGGGAGAACAGAGTTTCGATAGAAACAGCACTATGGACCCCTTACTGAACTTTTTTAATTTCATTTTATTTATATGAAAATATACAATGACAATTTAAACATTTAGTGTTTCCAGTACATGTTCTAAGCAGTCTTCTTCCATGGCATTCAGTTTGTGATCGTACATTGTCTGATTGAATTTTTGGTACATGGGTGTAGTAGGTTCAAACTGAACACAATTAATTCCTTGTCGTTTAAGTTGGTACCTTATGGTCATCACTGATTGAAACACTTCAAGTGATATCTTGTTTCTAATCTTTGTTTTTACCAAGCCATATTCTGAAAACGCTCTTTCTACAGCAGCATTACTGATTGGTAAGCACAAGGCTTTCATAGCCAACTTGGACAATTCAGTGAATCTTTGGTGGTTTGCTGAGTCCACATCTTTATTTACTTCAGCCAAAACGTTTCTGCAGTATCTACATTTGCCCACTGTTAAATTAGCCCACTGGATCTCAATTTTAGATATTTCTGCAGGAGAAAAGCCTAGTTGCATTGCCAAGTCTCTAATAGATGGTTTCACTTGGGAAGTTGCAACCGAAGGATTTAGTATAGAAACTTGTTGCAAAAGGGCAATGTTTGACGGAAGCCTCTGCTGAATTTGTTTGCAAAGTGTAATTAAGAATTCTCTGCATCTGCTTTTTACATCATTAGCTTCATATTCTGGCAATGAATTTGAAACACATTCAAAATCATAACCAAAATAAATCGATGCCAAGAATGGTCTTTACAGCAATGGCACGTGATAACCATCTTGTACCAGTTAGTTTAGCAATTCTTTTTGGTTTTGCAGTCTCAGAATCTGCCATTAGTTTGAAAAGTCTATCGTAATTTTTCCTGCGATTTGAGCTGAAAGAAAACCAATTGTGGGCTTCTCGAATCAAAAACTCTAATTTTCTAGGTAATGTTTCACATGCCTTTTCTGCACTTAAATGTAGTGAATGGCAAACACAACGAAGTATGCACAGATGCGGGACCTCTGCTTTCAGCTTAGTTGTGAAAGAAGTATGTGATCCGATCATGACATTCGCATTATCTGTATCCACACCAACTAAATTGTTTATATCCAAGTTATCCTTCTCAATACTGTTCTTAAATGCTTGGTACAGACTCTCGGCATCACAATGATCTAATTCCAGAACCCGATAAAATGTAGTTATAATTCTTCCAGAACTTGTGGAGAAGTATTTTAACATAGTACATAACAACTTTGTGACTGATATGTCCGTACTTTCATCAACGATTACTGAGTAAGGACTATTTCCTACATCAGCAATTAAATCGTCAAAAAGACAAGGGGCAATAACGCTCCTGATTGGCGCGAACGCACGCTACAATTTCTTGTAATTGACGCATGTCATATTCAAATTTCATTGTTTCAATTTAAGCTAATATTTTCAAACCTTACCCCCAAATTTCCCCCCAAAATATTTTTTCCCCATTTATCCCCCTTAAAAAAATTTTTCCCCCTAAATCTAGGGGGAATCCCCCCAAGTTGGCAACACTGCCCAGACCAGAGACGATCAATAAATTGATCAGTCGATTTATTTGGTGGCGCTGTTAACAATAGGATAGGATTCGGAGTCTATCTTTAATATACGTCCATAACGAATAGAATAAATAAGTGTGATTACTCTCGTATTAAGCAACTAGTTGTTACCCGCGGCTTCGCCCGCCCGCGCCATCTGTTGAGGGGAA
>JAHWFO010096696.1:0-45679 GCA_023313115.1 Rhysida immarginata | reverse complement strand
GGGGGGGGGGGGTCGCAGGGGGCTGATTTTTGGCGATAGAGCAGGTCCTTTATTGATAAGCCAGCCCTGAAAATTTCAAGTCGCTAACTCAAACCGTCTAGGAGGAGATAGAATTACAGATAAATAAATAAATAAATACACGCAAGAGTTTTAGTATATAGATGCGAGCGGCGGGAGTGCGAAATAACAGCGCTGCTGTCGATTTCGACCAACTTCGTGGAGTTTTTTTGCTGGCTGCAAATGGGAATTTCACGTTTCGTGTTCAGTTTCTGTCGTATATTTAATTGTTTCACTATTTATACGTGATGAGCTTGTTATAATGTGTTAATAGTGTAATTTGCATATCGTTTGTTACGTTTAAAACTGTATTTTTACTCGTATTTTAAAAAATTTACTCGTTATACAGTGGTACCTCGACATACGAGTGCCCTAACATACGAGTGTTTTGAGATACGAGCCACTGAGCGAGCGATATTTTGCTTTGAGATGTGAGCAAGATTTGAGATGCGAGGAACCTCACCTAACCTGGAAATCTAATCCTAACTCAATGGAACACAGGTTAAGGGAGCCAAGACCAAAATGGACCATTAATGCTGGGCTGTTTTCATCAATCCTCACCAGATGGCGATAGCCAACATTGTCCATGTAGTGCCATTAATGTAATGACCGCCTCGTCAGCGGGGCGCATTTTGGTGTCGTGTGCAGCGTCTAACAGTTTCTTCCGCCTCAGACGAAGCATTTTTGATAAGTTGGGTTCACGTTTTTTGCTTTTTGTACATTTACAAAACATTATCACATTTATTTTTATCCTGAAAGAGAGGAAGAAACAAACCTCCTTGGACAGTTTTTTTTAAACGATCTGTAGGTGAAAATGAGCAAAGCGTGAGGAAAAAAGCGAAGACCAGTGACGAAAATTAAGCGCTTCCGTAAGCACTTCACTTTTTCTTTTATTATGTTTTTTATTATGTTCTTTTATTATGTTTTTATTTTGTATTTGTCATTTACTCTATAAATAAATGTTTCTTCTTGTAAATACATTTTTCTTATTCAAAAACACGTAACAAAACAATTGAGGTGGTGTTTTGGGAGCTGGAACGGATTAATAGCATTTCAATTAATTTCAATGGGAAAAATTGCTTTGAGATACGAGCAATTTGACATACGAGCAAGGTTACGGAACGAATTAAGCTCGTATGTCGAGGTACCACTGTATTTACTCGTGCACGTACCTTATGACAGCAGATAAGCCTACTTCATTCCTTCGGCGGTTAGCAAATGTCTGACTAGTCGTTGTTCTGAAGATCACCAGAATTATGCCCTTTAAGAGTTGGAACAGATTCGAGTTTCAATGAATTTCGTTTTAATTTTCAATGAATTTAAAACTGTAGGATTATAGAAAAAGCAAGACGCTTCGAAATGAATTGATCACACGATGATTTTCGTATTTGGATACAAAGTCTTCGCTGGCTAAAGGTAATCCGCTGCTTCTTAATCGATTCCGATATGAAACGTGAAGTTTCCATCGGATTTCTTATTTACACATCGAAAGAGAGAACAAGTTAAAGGCATTCTGATAGTAAAAAGGCAAGCAAACTCTAGCGTTATGTAGAATCGAAACTAAGCTAGAAATGACTTCTTGTTCCGCTGGTTCTCCTGAGGGGACGAGAGGGCCAATTTTTGAATTGTTCAATCTATCGAGGCGTTTTCTTTATAAAATATTAGGATAAATCGAAAATTTTTGAATGATATATTACCCTGGAAGCAAAAAAAAAATAAACTCATGTTTACCGTTAAGAATCAGTAAATAAACAGTAAGAATAAAAAAAGAACTCGTGTGTTTGAAAATTACTTTTTAAAACTACGGTTAACGTTTCATCCTTTTCCTTGTAAGCGAATACTAAAAACCTGCGACTCGCTGGTCGAAAACGCACGCAGTGACATCTTGCGGATGCGCCAGGAAATTATGCAAGTAATCACACTTACTATTCTATTCGTTATGATACGTCATTGAACTAATTTCATAACTCAAATCGTTACTTTCTACAACTTAAGCGATCGGACGTTCAATATTACGGCTAACAATGTCGTTGCCTAGGTGATCGTCGGTTCCGAAAGATTTAAATGGTGTAATAACCTGTACTGTAATTCTTAAATCCATAGTTTTGTGAATTGTTTCTCATATTTACAGCAACTTGGAATAAATTTATGCAATCTTTATAATTAAAAACGAACAACATTTAATACATAGAATGTGTAATTATAATTATTTATTTCACATTAAGAAGAATGATTTTTATTTGCAAGCTACTTATGCAAAAAAAGAAGTACATTAAAAATTATTAGGATATAAATCACAAACAGAATCATCAATCTTCAGATGCAACGGCGGAATCAATGGTTTTCCTGTCACTGTAAATACAAACAGATACAATATATCGATATAGTTATTTGTACAGAATATCTCAAACCACTTAGAGTCAAAATTCTACAGAAGGCAGAAGAGTATTTTGAGATGTTTGAAGTAAACATTCAGTTCATGTTTATTTTTGTTTGGCAGTTATTTAAAACAGTATACCCTTATAGGCACGTCCAGATCACAAAAGGCGCTGGTAAATTTGTAGATAAGTAATTTAAAATTCCACAACCGATGGCTTTGAAATGCAGGCTGCCGATGATCTCCTTTAGATCCTGGAACAGGTGGTAGCCCCTGGACGCGGGTGGTCAAGTTTTTTCCCAAACAAAAGATCTGATTAGTTAGAAACAACTCGGCCACCCGCTTTCCAGTGGCTACCACCTGTTCCGGGAGCTAAAGGAGATCATCGGCAGCCTGCATTTCAGCGACGATGAACAAGTGAAAACTGCGTGATTTTCTTCACCGGCAGCAGCTTCTATGAAGTGATCATGCGGAAGTATATTGAGCGCTATGACAAGTTCTTAAATAAACTTGGAACTTTGTGGGAAAATACTTAGAGGTGCATAGAATCTGGTGAAGAAAAAATTTTGAAAAAATATATACAAGTAGTGTATTTGTTTTTATTACAAAACGGACCTTACTTTACGAATAACCCTCGTATTAAATCTGAAATTTATTTGTTATTTGTTTAAAAGTATCTTTCTGAGACCCCACCCATGGTGGCGAAGTAATTTATTTAAACTTTCTTCAGAAGTAGAACAGTTATGTGCCTTGCTGCAGGCTGCTGAATATTGCCAGGAGTGCGGCGCCAGAAAACATAACTGCACAGAGCCTATAGAGCAGCATAACAGAGTGATTAAAAAGTAAGGGGACAAACTTAAAAATAAATAAATCAGAAAAAATTTCTGAATTTTTTTTTTACCTTCGAAAAGTTCTGGTTTACAAGTACAAATGCTATAAGAGTTTTTACGTTCGTAGATTTCTTCATTACAGGTACACACAGTAAAGGGATTACTGCATGTCCCACTTGGTAACTTCTCTTTACAGTAGTCGGAACATTTGTGATCATCACATACTACAAGAGACGGGGAAACATTATTATTTAATAAGTCATGCATACACAGTTTCTTCATTCACATTTTCTGATTTTATCTAGCATTTACCTAATCATTTAAAAATCGGTTTTGCAAATATTTAAGATATACAGGATGATTATAATTAAAGTTTAAGTTTCAAAACGCTATAAAAAAAGAACCACTTAGTAGAATGACGTCCAATTGGAACGGAATGTTATTGAAGAAGGGGGAAAGCTTATGGCAAAAGAAAAAAAAGTAGGTCCAAATTTTAGCAACAGATGGCGCTGTAAGCGTCAGAATTTCGACTACAAATGACAAATGAATCGTAAAACAAAGGCTAAGGTGTAAGTACACGTTAAACCAACTGTACTGTTCAGTGTGCAAAGCATCCATCAAATCGGTTTTTTAAATTGCGGGAGACTGGCGCAAAACATGTTCAATATGCTGTCCAGCGTTCTGTGCAACAAGTTGAAATCGAGAAACAGCATGTTCCACACCTGATCGAAGTGTCTCCTGCGTCAGGTTCAGAATGTGTTGCGCAATGCGTGCCTTCAATTCCGCTAAGTTTGCAATCGGAGCACTGAACACAACATCTTTCACATAACCCCACAGCCAGAAGTCATAATCTACTTTTTTTTTCTTATGCCATAAGCTTTCCCCCTTCTTCGATAACATTCCGTTGAAATTGGACGTCATTCTACTAAGTGGTTCTTTTTTATAGCGTTTTGAAACTTAAACTTTAATTATAATCACCCTGTATTTAACATTACTGATATTTACATTTAATTTTTGCATGTTATTTTACATTTTATTAAATCCTTGGACCCAGATACTTAGGAAACATGAAATATTTAGATATATTATTTGGGACTCACATAAACTGAGTGGCCAAAAGTCATGGGAAGGCACTGGATGTGATGTTAATAGCGAGTCGCACCTTCGCGAACCTCAAAAATGCAGACACTACGTCGAGGTGTTAGAATCGTTATGAGGAGATATTGACTCACGCAACTTGTAGTCCTAGCCACAATTGTTCTTGTGTAGTTGATGCTGGGTTCGTCGAGCGTATCTTGATTAGGTTAAGATCCGGTGGGACAACCATGGTCGTGACTTCAATGGAGTGTTCATCAAACCGCTTGCGTGCAACCAAAGAGCGGTGACATGTCGCATTGTCCTGTTGAAACATGACCTCTCCATCAGGATACTCTAATGCCAGAAAGGGATGCAGATGGTCTGAATGAATGTCCACATAACGTGCACATGTCATTGTGCTCTGTAGCCAGACTATAGGGCTTAATTGCGACCATGTGAACACAGCCCAGACCATAACTGAGCTATCCCCTGTCTGGATACGAAGTTGTTGATACGCAGGGTTCATAGCATCATGGGGCATTCGCCACACCCTCACATGCCCATCAGCTCGATACAACTGAAACCGGGATTCATCTGACCATGCTACACGCCGCCACTGTTTCATGGACCAGTAACGATGTCCGTGGGCCTATACCAGTCGTTGAGCTCTATCTCAAGGTGTCAGCAAAGGGACACGAGTCGGTCCAGCTGCTAAAGCCTATTTGGTGCATTTGTCTTCGTACAGTCCTGGTAGAAATGGGTTCCTGACACATTCAAATGGCGGTGATCTGACTTACAGTAGCCCGTCGATTGCCCTGTATGGTTCTGCTGAGGTGATGTGATGTGATGTCCGTTCGTCAAATACTTGTGGTCGTCCTGTGCGGTAGTTTATGCGTGTGTAAACATTGTCTCTGCGATATTTAACACTCCCTAAACACTGTTGATCTCGAAAATTCGAATTCTTGTGTAATCTCCAATATGACCCATGCATCTTGCACTGATTACACTGGGCAACAAAATTTAAGATTTTTCTTGTGACAAAATGAAAGTGGGTGATTTTTGGTAGTATTTTTTCTGCTGATTACGAATATAATCTTTAAATTTCTCTAGCACGCACAGCTTTCTCGTTTTACAATGAAACATTTTAAAATCATTCAGTGTTTGGGGCCTGGTAAATTTCTTTGCGGCCCCAAAATATGGATACTTTAAAATTGTAGCCGCTTCTCTTCACATCCATTACTTTAACATAGAAAACTCGATGTGCATAACTTGGAAACTTGACGTGATAGAAAAAATATAAAAGCAGATTCGGATTCTACCTACAAATTACTACTAATAACATTATCTATGGTCTTTGTGCCAAAAAGTGTGTTGACTAGTGTTATCATCCCATGTTCAAAGTCGATTAATTCGCAACATGCTGCCATGTTCACTATACACCTGTCTGTAATAGACGGCTCAGATATCGTGTCTACACTACCGCCATACGCCGCATCTGACCAAAACATTCGGAAGTCATACACTGCACATCTTCAAATGGGACAACCCTTCCCGTGACTTTTGGTCACAGTATTTAATAGATTATATTCAAAATTTATTTTATAAATATCTGCAATGTAAACGAAAAAACAGCTACATATTTCCTTTATCCAAAGTGTAATCTATATATCGGTATCATTAAAACTAAACCAACAACTGATGTTGGTAGGGTTTTTGCTAAAATTAAACTTTCAGTGTTGTTATCGATTGAGATCCACTATAATCGAAATTAATTTTCCCGTAAGCAGCAACACCACAAATTATCGTTATTTTTTGGCCGCCAATTTGAGTTGTTATTTACTTCTGATGTTGTTCTGTTTACCTACAACTGCAATAGAGCTGATAAGTATGATGTCACTTCCTGGCCAGCTGCCTAGCGATTCCAAAAATTAGGTTTAACAATGTGGTGTAAGGCTATAGAAAAGCATAGAGAAGTTAAACCTAAGTTTGGAATCGCTAGGCAGCACATAGATCTTTTCCTCTTTGACTCCCACTCCCGTAATTCCGACCCAGTGGAAAATCAAAGCTAAACTAAAAAGTGAAGGTGGGCATGCCCATAGTAAGCTACATTCCGAATTTCAACCTTCTACCTCAGGTGGCCGAGAGCGTAGGCTTTCTAGTGCTCGAGTCCGTTCGAATCCCGCCGAGGGCATGGATGTTTGTGTTTGTCCCGGGCTGCGTACAGATATAACTTGTGTATAAGGCGCAAAATGACCTTAGTAGTCGACGCCTAAATTTCTAGAACTCGTCCCCCTCTTCTACCTCAAAAAATGTAGAAATATGAAGAAGACGGACGGACATTATAAAACCAATAAGTAGCTCAATTCTTCTGCTACTTAATAATATAGCTTAAGAGCACTTGAGCAATCGTGCGTCGTCAAAGCGATTTCAGAAGCGATTTCACGATTTTTCACCGATGTCAATAATGCCTAAAAGATGAACAGAAAGTAACAATATATTTATATTTGAGAAATCGATTGTTATATGGCATGCCATTATCTTGGTATTCTTTACACTCGCTGGTTTAGCACGTGAATTCGACTTGATGGGGTCCACGAAAAATTCTGAAAGTTGATACAGCTGAGCTAAGACCTTGATGGTAATATTTCTGGATACAGAATTTGCAAGAGTTAATCTGTTTTCAAGTTATCCTGCAAACGGCGGACGGCCGGATAAACGTACAGACCAAGCGTACATTCTTTTAAGTAGATATTGGCTAAACTCCTTATAAAAGGCAGGAGAACTCGGGTAGTTATTTAATGAACTTCTATGCTGTTCCGAAAATAAACAAATATTTACTAAATTTTCTACTATAATTTATCGCTCTATGGATCTTAATAAGTAAAAGTAAATCTAAAAGTTACCATCGTCGGCACACGGACATTCTCTGTTGTCTCCATCCCCGCTACAAGTGCCTTCTGTAAAATTTCGAGAATGAGTAATTAGCCAGTTTTAGAATTTAGAATTTATTAACGTTAATTTTGCAAATTTATTAATTTATTCACGTTAGGATTGTTTATGGGATCTTAAGTTTAGCATTTTTGAAAGATTTAGAACGAATTTAGAGATAGTAAAAAATTAAATAATAAATAATATTTTAAATGTTTTTTTCTCTGCTTGATTTTAAGAGGCCTTAAACGGTGCCAGAATTGCTGTCAACAGCAAGAGGATCGTCAAGGATTCAATTTACACCTTATAGAATAGGGTTGGTTTGACTTTTGTTCAAGGACCCAAGAGTATTGGCAGAGTTGGAAAAGTTGTTAGGATCGAATTCGAGACGGGATGTAGGAGGGTAAAAATGTTTTTAAGAACAAACAAAGAGCGAACCTTGAACGATGAAGATGGCCAGATGTGACTAATTGTCACGTGAGTGATAAATTTCAAACAAATTGAGAAATGTTACCAAGTTCTTGATTGGTAGAAGAATCACCTTTTGGTGGTTGTCTAGCGTGTATTCGAACGTTTGATTGGTTAAGGAAACTGGATCTGTTTTGTCAGTAGTTCCAGAGAAAAGAATCGTCAGTAGAAGTTTTGATTTTTAAGAGAACCGAGTGTACGGTTCACCTACTCACATTTTTATTATATTCCAATTCGGCCTCTATCTGAAATTCAAATGAATTCAAATGGGAAAATTTAAATTAATATTTTTAACTCCTGTTTAAGTTTAGTCTTCTCAGTTACTGTTCACACCACGTAATTCTTTGAGTTAGCTCGATGCCGAGGTTTTTTAAATATACTCCACCTAGCTGAGAACCAGCTCCATCAATTTTATAGTTAAGAAAGTTAATATTAGTTTGAGAGAGAAAAGCCAGCCTGAACGGCACATACTTCCATCATGGAAGAAGGAGCCTAGCAGAGAAGCCGACCAGCCACTTCTGAAGAGGAGTCCCCCCTCCAGACGTTTCGACGGAGCCAGAGAGCGAGTACCATCCAAGAGCGGACAGATTCGAGAAGACACGGTAAAAGCCCATTTCCAATTTAATGTCTCAATGGCCATTCTATTCATACTATTCATATTTTTCTTATTACAATTTCTATTCATTAAAAATGGGAACGGAACATTCTTATTCATAAAATTCTAGTGGGAAAGACAATTACATTTTAGAGTCAAGTTACAATTCAGTTCTTACAAGATTTGATTCTACTACCCCTTTTAGCTTTAATTGCATCAGTCTGATCATTTTGTTACCTTACATAAAGTCTTGCCGTTAGTTATAATGTTGCCAGAAATTTGAGTATCTAAGTTAAGTTTAGTCCGAAGGAATTATTTCCTTACTGTTAAACCATTTTTGATACAAACGTTCCACAGAACAGTGATTCTATGTTTCTATATTTTAATTATCATTATTAAAGAGTTAAGACTTACACGTCGCTTGAGAATATTTTTAAATCTATAAATTTGATTGTTTGAATTCCCAAAATCTATTCTTGTCTTAAAGAATTATAATTACATTTATTACAATTATCATAAGTCAATTCTGATACTCTATCATTTATTTCTGAGGTACAAATTATCTGTTTAATACAATTCTATACAAAGTCTTTCTTTTTACAAATTGAATTATTCCAAAGATTTTTTTTCTTTAAATTGATATCCAATTGATACATTGGTTTACACATCATTGTTTAAATTTTATTTCTTATTACCTCAAATTCTGTTTTATACAATTGTTGAATGTTCCAAATAAATATTCTATTTTATATGTTTTAATCTCCTCACTTGGCCGGGCCCGTTTAAGCGGGAAGAATCTAGTTTGTGTGAATGGGATAAACTTTAAAATTATCATAAACACTTTGTGGAAAGTATAATCCACTGGCGCAGTCCTTTATAAATAATTAATTATTCATTCGACCACTTATTTCCATAATTATCCCCAAGAACCTCACACTTCGGTTGATGATAAATGAGGTGATTTTGAACCACAAGCAGAGGGACAATTTAAGTCTCAAGACTGTTCTTTAATGCAATTTGAAGGAACAGTTCCATCCGTGGAAGAAATGTCTAAAATTAAAAATAAATGGTTTTGCATGGATCTTACATTCAAATTTAAAGTTTTTAAATAAAGCTTTTATAAATTTGATTGTAATCTCATTGGCTATTTCAATAAAGTTAAGTAGATATTTACCTCTAGGCTTTATTTTATAAAAGAATAATTCGTTATTAAAATTTTTAAGTTTTTAATTTTCTTCAGATCATAACGTATTCGGGAGTACAGACTAGGGAGGGCCCTAAATGAGAATAACCGTGCTACTTTTCGTTACATAACCGCTCATTATAATAATCTAACCAGGAAAACATTTTTGCTAATTTCACTAGCTGAACAATTCCACTCATGGGAATTAACATGATCTTTACAAAACAGTGTACGATCTATTTCAGTCTCACGGATCTCTGCTGAAACTCAAAATTTGTCTACAGTGGACCCGATAATAAGGTGCGTCACATACGTATAGGACCACCCATATTTTCCCTTGTCTGCAAGAAACAAAATAAAATAATTAAAACATTGTCACTGTATCAGATTCTCACAACTATTATTTATTGTCTCCAAAGAAAATAATAGAAAACAGACAACAACAAGAATAAGAATTTATAAAAATTATAACAAGAATTTATAAGCTGTCCTATAAGTATAGGACCAGCATCACTTAATAACGTTTTTCGAACAGAATAATTAACAAAGCAGTGATTAATCAGTCAATAGATGACACTGATGATTACCTAATAGGGTTGCCTCCACAAAAACTTTCAAGTGTCTGTAAACAAGCAACTTAAACACAATGCCTCGTAACACCACCTTGTCAGACTATGAAAGGGGTCAAATTGATGCTTTGAAAGCTTCTGGAGAGAATGCACGAGGTATAGGAAAGGCTATAAGCCCGTCACATAAAGCTGTACTTAATTATTTGAAAGCTGGTGCTCAGTATGGCCAGAAAAAGAGACCTGGGAGACCTCAGAAGACGACTAATCGACAAAAAAGGGGCGATTATTAAAAAAATGAAAGACCCCACAACATCTTTGCGTGCGGTGGCCAATTCTGAAGATGTTCCATATCAAAATCAACTGTGCAACGGATTGTGAAGCAGGCATTATCTCTTGTGTACACGAAAAGAAAACAGCAACCTGCACTCCAACTGCACCACAAGAAGAAACGGTTGGCCTTTACCCAGTCAGTGATGTTCTGGACAGAAGATTGGAAGAGAGTCCAATTTAGATGAGCCAGACGGCTGGCAATATTACTAGCATGACATCAGGAGATCAGAAGAAATGTATTTCATATGGCAACAGGGAGGAGGATCACTTATGGTCTGGATTGGCTTCGGATGGAATGGTAGAACCAATTTAGCTATTGTTAGTGTAAGAATGAAGACTTCAGATTATCAAGATCTGCTTGATATTCATCTTTTACCGTTTGGGGAGAAGATTGGAGGGACCAGATGGATTTTCCAGCAAGATAATGCCCCAGTTCACCGTGCAAACAGCACATATGAGTGGTTTTTAGCAAATTGGGTGCAAATTATGGACTGGCCTGCCCTATCTCCAGATATCAATCCAGTGGAAAATGTATGGGGCGCTTTAGCCAGATCTGTTTACGCAGGTGGTAAACAGTACCGCAATATAAAAGAATTAAAGTATGCTGTGTTGAATGCCTGGGGAGAAATTAATTCAGATTATCTGCAAAACCTGGTCACAACTATGCCAAACCGAATTTTCAAAAATATTGAAAAAAGGAATGATTCATTGAGCATTAAGTGATGCTGGTCCTATACTTATCGGACAGCTTAATTTCTATTTTTATAAATTCTCATTCTTGTTGTTGTTTGTTTTTCATTATTTTCTTTGGAAACAATAAATAATAGTTGTGAGAATCTGATACAGTGACAATGTTTTAATTATTTTATTTTGTTTCTTGCAGACAAGGGAAAATATGGATGGTCCTATACTTATGTGACGCACCTTATATAAACTGGACTGAAGACGGCTACACTACTCTAAAGTAGTAAAGTGCAATTAATTAGAATTCCAAATGATGAATTCAATATGGCGTACAGGACCAGAGTATTGTGACCGATAAGTTCGTCAGTGTTTAGTTTTGTAATGTACAAAGTGAGACCGGAAAATTCGGTGAATGACTCGGAAAAACAAATCGGGACAGGTATTTTCTTTTGGTCCTTTTCCCCCAGAAAAAATGCGAGTAGCTCTGATATTCGTAAGTCTGATAACTAGGACGCAATAGATTGCCGGAGGCGAGTTGAGCTCGGAAGTTTATTAAATTTATAAATCAATTTACTTTCTTTTTGAAAGACATTCGCTTGAGTTCGTTTGTCAACTTATACGGCACAAACTTCAACTGATCTTTGCTTGCTGGAACGCACTTTTTCACACATGGTCGCTGTTTTTCCAACACTTTGACACGCTTGTTAACAACAATTTGATAATCAATGGAAAAGATCTCATATTCGAAATCTCCGAAAAAAACTGTCGGTTGAATTTCTTCTATTGTTGTTCCACAAACTTCATCAATTTTATCCTCAACTTTTTCCTTTTTTTTCTTCTCAATCTCTTCTTTGTGGACGTCTCGGAAAACTTTAGCCAATGTTTTAGTTACGTTGTCAAACTGATGCGACCTTGTTTTGCTTGCGCTAATCTGATTGCTCTTTTTTCTGGATCTTCTGGCTTCTTTTGCTCTACAACTTTTGCAAATTCGGGACGATTAGTTGCATGTGCAGCAGCATAAATTCCAAGTTTCTCTTCATATTCAAATGATTCAGCTAAATTGTAGAATTTGTCTCGCTCACAGCGCTTAAGCTTCATAAGACCTTTGTTACTAAGCTGTGATCTTAGTTGAATTGCAACTGATTTTGCACTACTGTCAAGTGTAGTCACATCAAACTCTGAATTCTCCATGTTTGTGTGTAAACAAAAGAAATATTCGAGAATCTGATATCTTTGGCACCAAAACGAGAAGCGAGTATTAATTTTGTTATTAAAGTTTAATATAGTACTCCTAGTTTTCACGATAGATACTTTTTATTTGCAAGTGTAAAAGATTAGCTTTGAGCTTTATTGAACATTAGCAAGTGCAAGCAGTCTTGCTATTTCAGGCCGTTTATTAAACCATGACCTATGGTTATTGATGCTGAGTAGTCTTCTTTCGGGAAAGGCTGGTTCGATCATTAAGCCATCCAGAGTCTTCACTCTTGATAATGCAACGTAACTCAATCCCAAGCTGAACTCCGATTCTCCAATGTCAACCACAGCTTTGTTGACCGTAATACCTTGTGACCTGTGAATTGTGACGGCATATGCAGTTCGTAGCGGAAATTGTTTACGCCAGCAAGATACGTTGCTTTTCTTGTAACGCGTTGTTTGTGGAATGATAGGTATAGCATTGTGAGAGTAAGTTGGTCCAGAATACTTATCGAAAGCCACCAGAATGCACATGGGCATTTCGTTAAGATGCAAGCGTTCTTCAGTTGGACTGTATATGATTTCAACAACTGTGCCAACAGATCCATTACACAAACCACTAGATGTCCAAAGATTTTGAGTTAGCATCACTCGAGAACCAACTGCTAGGAGCAATGTATGTTGTAATCCTTGAGCCTCATCTGTTGAAGCCAACTCTGCTGTTGCGTTGTTATGGCGAGCATGTATTCTGGTTACAGTAACATTCAGTGACCGGAGTAGTTCTTCATTGTAACTGACTACTTCATTCTTAGTTGCTTTGATACGTATAGCTTTCAAAAAGGTTGTTCGGTTGCGAACATTGGCAGTGAATCTAGAGGATAACAGGGCATAGTCTTCGCTGGTTACCGTTCCATTGCCGATGTGTGATAGTGCTGTACGAAAAGGTAGCTGTTCATCTCCAGATTGACGCATTATTTCAGTGAGAATGAATATTCTCGTGAAGCTATTGAACAACAACTTTCCGCGCAGAGCTGCTACATTTTGAGGGTTAGGCTTCCCGATCAGTGACGTGTCGCCAACAGGTGAAAGCTGGTTGAAATCACCAAATAAATACAGAAATACACCACCGAACTCTTCTTGCTGGCGTTCAGGAAACGCCTGTCTCAATCTTTGATCAATTGCAGACAAAAGTTTCAAACCAACCATAGACATTTCATCACATATAACAACTTTAACTGGGCGCATATTTTCTTGGTATGTGTGCTCTCGCTCACCTTGAAGGTCCGGGTAAACGCCACTACGCGTCACATTAAGTTGTAAAGCAGAATGGATGGCAGCAACGCCAGTTGGAGCTAGCAAAAGAACTGAGCCACTGCCATAATGTTGTTCTATAATTGCAACCATCTGGTTGATCACGAACGACTTTCCAGTACCTGCAGGACCTTGTACAATGGTAAGCTTTTGATCAGTTGAGCAGTTAATTTGTGCAATTAAATGATTTAAAACTGCCTGTTGACCGACGTTGGCTGCTCCATTTTGAAGTTCAATTCCCACAGAGTGGAATACATGCGATTCTTTGGCAATCTTAACAAATTCCAAATGATCAGCAATATCCGGGAAAGAATCGTACGAAGAATACCAATTAAAATCACGATCCAGGTTACGATAGCCAAGACTAACATCGGAAATAAGAATGTTTGGCAAAGCAGCAGCCAGCGCCATCCATTCATGTTCTTCTTCTTGTCCCGTTTCAATGTTTTCTTCGTCTAATACGTCTGGATCAGCAGTCAAATGCCAAGTATTAACGTCAAGAGAAAGAAAGCTTTGCTTCCATATTTCGTGCGTTTTTAGACTTTCCTGACAACGCCATGGTTTGTTAAGCAACAACGCTTGCTTGAAATATATCTCGTCATTTTCCGGAGATACTCCAGGCTTTACATTCGGAAGTATCTGCAATACTCTTGGGCTCCAACAATTGCGCAACACATTCCTCTGCACGTGTTTTAGCACCGCAAATTCCTTTAACGTCATCGCTTCAAGCGCACTCGCGCGAATTGCATAATGCTCAAGTATCGATTTCGGTATATAGTCTTCATCATTTGCTGATGGAACGAAAGTGTAATCGCTAGTGCTTATGAAAAGCTTGACGAATTGACGGCTACTATGGTACAGAGGTATGCCTGTGAGTAAATGCATAACTTCTGGCGCGGAATAATCTCTTTGACCAATAATTTTTATCATCATTCTTGAGAAGGCTTTTCGAGTTTCATCGTCGTGTTGACATGATTCAATAACTTCTTTAAAGTTTTGCGATTGCGGTTCAGCTTTAGCTGCATATTTCGCTAGGTAATTGACGATTGCGTGTTCAGATGCTATAATTTGGCAGTCGCTGTTGGCCCTCCATGTCATTGAAACGAACGGGTTGTAGTCATCGAGCAGTTCATCATTACGTTTTGGTTTGTATCGCCAATGGCCGTTGTCATCGCGATCCAAAGATGAATCTTCCTGAATGTCTCTAGGAAAGTTGAAGCGACACTTGTTGTTTCTTAAACAATAAACAGTATGTCTTGTATGTCGCTGCACACGATTTAGCAACTGGGCGAGATATTGAGTATTGTTGATGTCGAATTCATTGCATTTTAAGCGAGACGGATGAGTTTGTGCTGGCGGTTCATTTTGGGATGGATTGAAAGCAGACACAACATTATCGTAGAACTGCTTGTGGTTTTGCATGTCCTCTGGTGAGCAATCGTCGAACGAACGAACGTCAGGCGCGTTCTCCAGCCAGAGCAGCATGTGTGCATGAGGACTACCGCGATGCTGATATTCATAACGGTACCAGAAGTCTTTTATTCCAAACTTGATCTTCAAAATATCCAAATATATTTCAACTCTTTTTGAAAAGTATGTATCCGCAATTAAAGGATTTTCATTCAGTTGGATTTGCATAAGCTTTTATATTCTTGTTTCCGACAATGTGTCATCATAACTTTGGTCGAAATGGCGTTTCATGCAGGGCCACCATAGATCGGCAGCACTCAAAGTGAGGAACATAGTGGAAACACCCAATTGGTTAACCATGGCATGTAATTCTTGGCCGCGTTGATACCAATACGTTGAAGTTCCTCGTATTTTAGAACTCCATGCAAGCAATTTCCGTAGTAGCGATGGGTTGTTCTCGACAGCAACAGACAATTGTCCAATGTTACCAGTAAAATCAACAGTCCGTGCCAAAACTGCACTTTTCATGATAGCCTCATGTCGCTGAAGTGGTTTCAGGCAGAAGAATCGAAAACGTGCGTCTTGCGCGAATCGCTTGTCATGATACTTTGCTAGGTATTCGCACCACTCACGAAAGACGATCTGTTTTTGTCTGCTTGTGTCGCCAAATTCACATTTCCCTTCAGGGAAAAGACGTGGAAACGCCATCGATATATAACCAACGGTACTAAACTCGTTAATAGGATTGGACGAACCACATGGCGAATGCAATGTTGATTGAATGACATCTTCTTGCCGTTGTTGTAATGTCAAGGGTAAAGCTGTTTCAGTCACAATAGCGTTTGCTTCTTCAGCAAAATGACCTCCTGTTGCATTGATTGATCTTACAACATGATCGACGGAACCGTCTGAGGGCAATGTGTTGATGCGCTCCATATCGATATCGATATCGGAATAGAAGGGATTATTCATCTTCAACCAAATAAGCGCGTCAAGAACTCGTTGACGTCTTACTTTGAAGTCCACATGTCCTGTGACGCCTTCGCGGCGCACAACAATAACCTGAATGTCTTGCGGAAGCGAAGGTAGGGTGCTGGTTACAGTTGTAATATCTTGTTCAACGTTCATGACGTTTCCTGTATAGTGAAACTGCCTAGGACGACCTGACGCGCGAACTTGATAAACACGCATGACTGGCTGAACACGAGCAATCAACATTTGCTCCACAATAGTTTAACCTTCTAATTGCAGTGGGACATTTCCAGGATCCATATTGTTTGCTGCTCTGTACTTGATCGGGTCTTTTTTGCATTCGTTACATGTGTAGCTAGCACATTCTTTGATAAGATCTGCTTTTTTGCAAGCACAGCAAATAGTGTAGCTCAGTGCATCGAGCGCTGTTGTGAATTTGGTGGCTAGCAGCGTGTCCGGATCAGGATCAGCTTGCCGATGGTTATCACGTTGCAATGCACAGCGAATAGCACTTTCAGTGCGACGACCAATTCTTGCTGCTCCTCGTCTGAGCCTTGGCATTGGCTTAGTATCTGAATTTAAAAGACAAATAACATTAACATGGAATTCTGTTATTTGATATATACCAACTTACAATGTATTAACGATTATATCTGAAAAAATTTTCTTTTACTTAAAAATTCGTCTAAGTCCTGAAAAATTTTTACAATGGGGTTCTATGTAAAAAATAAATCGTTATTTTTCAGTAATTATTCAATTATTTAAAGAAGTTTATAGTATTTATATTAGTGAATCGTTTATGATAAAAAAAATTTTTGAAAACGGCTTAGAACTTCGAAAAATGGCCTTAAAAATCGAATGTTCGAGAAAAAAAATGCGTAGATCTTCGCCGCTTTTTCTATGTGGAAAATTCTATTCGCGCGCGCAATGTTTGTTTACATCCGTTTACAATGGGTTTCAATGGGAACTTTTGGGAAGCTTTTGACAGTGATTATTCCTCAATGGTAGCAGATTTTGAAAAAAAAATTTAAACTCGACCTTCCGTATAATATGTCCTAGCAGTGTGCAAAGTTTCATCCGATTATCTTGTCTCAGTCAAATGTAGTTAACGCTCGAAGATTTGCATGAGTCGGGAGTAACGAGCTTCGCTCGCCTAGCTCAATGAATTGTATGACTCTGTCCGATTCTGAAATTGCTGAACGATTTTCCCATTTTTTTCAGAAACTTTTCTCTTATTCTGGACAGACGGGAAATCCCTAAATATGTCTGTCCTTTCTCTTTTTCTCCATCTTTTTCTGAGTTTTTTATTACTGAAAAGGAGGTTTCTGACGTTATTAAGGAACTTAAAGATTCCAAGTGTGTTGAACCTGATTTAGTACCTGGTTTTATTATTAAAGGATCTTTCTGGACCTGATTTATTATTAAAGGATCTTCCAAAAGTGTTGGACCTGATTTATTACCTGTCTTCGCCCTTCGATCTTCTCTTTTTGGGCCTTATGCTTTATCTTTTATTATTAACGATTTCAATTCATTTTTAGATCTTTTTATAGATTTTGATATTTTTTCTTGTCATCTTCATCATTGTAAAAAAAATTATCTAAAAATAAATTTTAATATTTGTTGTCTCTTTTTATTGCTGTGTCAATTTTAATGATTGATTTATTTGTTCATGGTTTTTTTTCCTTGTATTTTGTGAGGAGCGGGGGGGGGGAGGTCATTTAATTGGCTTTTGCCGTTTGATTATCCCCTTCTACATGGTTCTATTGACTTTGTTTTGTATTCTACGCAGAATAAAATGATGTAATAATAATAATAATATTTCAGAGATGATACTTTACTGTCCGTCAAAGTAAGTCCCTATGGCCACAATACGCTTTTGACATCGTTCGTACAACTGTTGCATAGAGTGTGAAAATTCCTCTTTCGGTAGTGCTTGAAGTGCTCGGTCGTTTGACTATCCGAAACGTCAAGAAATCTGTCCTTTCATTGTTGACTAGGAGAAGCTCAAAAACATCTCGAAATTGTGCAGTGTAGTACTGGTGGTCGGCCTTACACATTGTGGTTCATCTTTCACGGAAACGCTTAAACCACTCATACAAATATTTTTGAGTCACTGCGTCTTTACCATACACTGTCTTTAACATTTCGTGGGCTTCTTTTGTGGTTTTACCCAATTTAAAACAGAAATTCATATTGAACGTTCTGTTCCATTGTAATATCTGTCCAACACAAGTTGGAGTGGGCGTGTCCAGTTAAACTTCATATTTCAATTGTTAGACATTATTTATTCTACTTTCCAACAATGTATAATACAATTGAAATGGGAAGTTTAACTGGACACGCCTACTCCAACTTTCTTTGGATAGAATATAGTGACAAACGCACTGCACTGTAAACACTGCCTGATGAAGGTTTAATTCTTCACACGATATTGTTCTTTATAATTTTTTCACAAGAAATTGTAAAGAAATCATGGATTGCTAACATATTCTTACAGCAATCCAGTAGACATACAAATTTATTTACTTTTTATTTCATCATAATTTGAACAGCTAAGGCATGGCGTACGATAAAACCGTCACTGAATATTCATGACTTTTTCTTTAAATGAATATTACGCCTTAGGAAAGACAGTCCCAGCCTGCGGTCTAGGTAACTGCTCTAACCAGGCCCTAAGGGCATACAAATAGCGTTTAGCATTCATGTCCGCAGTGGCGCAATTGATTAGCGGGTTGGCGGTCTGAACCAAAGATTTCTAGTTCGAATCCAGGCTGTAGAATGTTCTTTCTTATTTCTCATCATTAATTTGAACTGAAGTATGGAATACGATGAAACCCTCACTGAACATTCATGAGTTATCCTTTAAATTTATTTTGTTTCTGTTCATCTAAGTTCATTGACGACGTTTATAAGCGATCCTTCATGTTTAATACGGCGTGGCATGGAATCGATCAACTCTCTACACTGAGAATGGTTTTGAATCCACGCAAAACTTTTTGCAATGCAATGGCAATTCATTTACTGTGTTTGGTTGTTCTTTTTGGACCTTCATCTTAACGCACCCCCTAACTTGTCATTAGGAGAAACAGGCCATTCCAGACTAGTTATATGCTCTTATAACCAATCGAATGTTTTTCTTGCCCGATGGTATTGAGCTCCATCTTGTTGCTATGGATCCAAAAACGAAATCTGTCAATGGGATGAGGTGATCTTCAATGACCTGAATATATTCACCACTGTTGAAGTTGCTTCCCAAACCTTTTGCATACTATTGTACCATAGCACATGATTCCCACTGGATACTTAATTGTACGAGAGGTAAACTGAGGACTGTAAGCTAAGTTGTGTAAGCTTCACTAAGTTTACACAACACTATAACTTTTCCATTCTTATTCAAGAAGAATCGGACTCGTCACTGAAAATAATCTTTTCCCAGTCATGATCACCCCAATGACAATGCTTTTTAGCCCAGTCAAGTATTTTTTACTTTCTTGTACGAATAAGTAATCGCGAAAAATTTCGGTTTTCAGATTTCCACGGAAATATCCATTTTGACCATCCCTGAATCTAATTTGACTAGTTTCGGCGTATCTGCACGTTCGTACAAGGTGTATTCATAAAATAATGCAAGTAATTTTATTGTGAAGCGACTGTGCGTTCGGACCATGGGGGGGAACGCCCAAGTTCAGTCTGCTCCGAGCAGTGCACTACAGTGGTTGCGCCAGTAGCGTTGATTTTTGAAGCTCATCTCAAAGACCGTGTCACGAAGTTTCTTTTTGTTTCCGAGGATTAAGACTGTTCCCAAAGGACACCGTTTTGACGGCCTTGAGGCGATCCAAGCTGCTGTGACGACCGCTCTGAACGAGGTTCCTGTCGAGGCCTTCCAGCGCGCGTACCGTGCCTGGGAAAATCGCTGGGAAAAAATGTGTAGATGCACGAAGGGAGTACAGCGAAGATTTCTAAACATTTGTAACTATATCTTGAATAATTTTTTATGACAACACTTGCAGTACTTTATAAACACACATTGCATATACATATGTATCTCGCATAACTCAAAAACGATTAGCCGTAGAATGTTAAAATTTTGTTTTAGGACTGTTGTAACATCTGGTTGTGCACCTCCCACTTTGATCGCAATCGGCTGGGCCAAAAATGTGTATATGTAATTTAATAGGCATACAAAGAAGTCATCAGGTTATCTGATTAGAATTTTTTCATGGTCTTCCTTAATAGTGAGAAATCTATAAAAGATACTTTTGTCATCAAAGAGGAAGCTTCAGATAACCATATTCAAGCAGCCTTCAGGATATTTGTCTTTGAAGACAAATGTCCATTCTTCATTTAGTTTTTTGGCAGTTTTTAAACATGAAACTTTTACGAAGCTTCTTAGATGATTGTTTTGAGTCTTTGTTGTCTTTTTTTTTCTACCTGATTTTTTACAACATATAGAGGAACTGTTATCTTGAACTGGGCGATGACCTTCTTGAAGTTGGAGCACTGAGTTCCTTGATCATATCAACTTGTGTAATGTTGTTTTTCCACTTAGAAATAATTAAATTTCTTATGTCAGTTCAATTTGTTTTGTTAGAGGCGTATTGTAAACAGGTCTTCAACTCAACTGTAATCTGAAAAGTTCTTCATGCTCATCATTTATACTGTTTGTAATAAAAAAGTAGACCAAACTTTCAGGAAATTTTTGTCATACTTACAAAGGAGATACACGAACATGTATCTCACAGAATCCTACCAAATAGAAATAGGTTACTCATCTAAAGCTACTATTGGTGCTTGCAAAATAAGATAATGCTAAATTTTGTTTCTTTCAAAATAAACGGAGAAAACGAAACAATTTGAGCCCATATAGCCATACATAGATTCCATACATAGATTAAAGCGGTGCGTATGTGTATTATTGCGCTCTAAACTTCTTTCTTCACTACTCGACAATTCGCACGAATCCACTTCACATGAAAGCAACGCTATCGCTTCCAAGGTATACTTCCGCGCAAAAAAAAATGCGTTGGACAACTACGTGTACCTCCCTTGTTATAGGAAGAAAATATGTTATAGACATAGGAATCAATAATTTAATGATAAGATCGACGTGCTTCGACTCAATTTGTCAACACATGAAGGACAATCGACAATCATCAGCGGAGTGAACATTTGTTCTGTTGGGACAGAAGCAGAGCTTCGAGAAACGCTTTATTTGCATGTTAGAACTCGTTTTCACATGGATAGGTAGAGTTGGACCAATTCCTTGGGCTCCACGCTCTCAGGACCTAAACCACTAGACTGTTATTTGTAGGCGCATTTGTAATCTCTAGTGTATGGATTCCGACACAAGATGCAGGAAGACTAGGAAACAATACGCAATTCTACATCAGCTGGCGCAATTGTCA
Source organism: Rhysida immarginata (assembly GCA_023313115.1). Classification (NCBI taxonomy): domain Eukaryota; kingdom Metazoa; phylum Arthropoda; class Chilopoda; order Scolopendromorpha; family Scolopendridae; genus Rhysida; species Rhysida immarginata. The sequence continues at coordinate 24,289 of JAHWFO010096696.1, read as the reverse complement.
CATCAAATCCGTTAAGCGTTACAAACTAGGTTTATTTCCTGTTTGTACAGTAACAGAATACTCCAGATATGCTAAAGTACATGCTGGAAATTACTTCCGCTAGATTCCACACAGGCCTGCACACGTCGTTGCATTGACTGGCGAACCCGTTGGAAGTACCGGGTGTATTACGGATGACATCGCAATTATCTACGATCCGCTGGCAAAGAGTATCAACATCTGGTACAGGGGTAGAATAAACAAGGGTTTTCAAGTGGCCCGATAAAAAAACCTTGATTATCGGCATACAAGGTAACTGTGTTCAGTTGACGTGTAGGACAACGTCGCACGGTTGTATCTCCAGAAGGAAGCGTTTGTGACCCTATGTTCATGAGACATGTTGCTTCTCTAGCTGCAAGGAACTCATGCTGTAAGTTTGTACCGACCGTTCAGATACACCCTGTATATTTTCTTCCTCTACATGTGAGGAATGTTTCCTGAAAGTCTGGTCGTACTTTTCTGATTACACCCTGTATACCATCTAGTGAATTAGCCTCATTAAAATCATTTTTTGCAAAAAAAAAAATGAATATTTAATTTATTCATTAAATTTTTGAAATAAGACAAGAATGCATTAAAATTTCCAAAGTTGCCCACATTAATTTGACAAATTCATTTTCCCTCTTCAATTTATTGCATTTTTTCAAATTTTATATGTGATATATGCAATTAGGAATGGAAATTAATAAATATGTTAACGAGAATTTGTTTTCTGGTTACCAGAGAAAAACCGGAAACGTTATAGATCTAGGGTTTTTCAAGCAAGAGTTATTGACAAAAATATGTCTTGGGAGGTATGTGTCCAATTCAAAAATTGTCATTAGTTTATTAAGATCATACATTATGAACGTAATATTCATTAATGTAATAATTACCTTGACAATCACTATTTTCCTTGCAGAAATGATATTCTTCTGGAAGAGGCGCCTTTACAGCTGTTAAAAAAGAAAAACAATGCATGTGTATAAAATAGAATATTATGTGTCCAATCAATTATTGTTTAAAAAGTTTTCAAGAAGAATAATAAAATCTTTTTCTATGGTAAGTCGTTTATAAAAGAAACCTTTAAATTGCATTCTTTAACCATATCTTCAGAGTTCTGTATGATTATAATTATTCTCATTAATAAATATTAGGACATCATTCGAATATAGGTCGTAAATTGAATAATTAATTATTGATAAATAATCTCAAGCCTTTATAGCAATATTTTGTGTCACGACGATTCCTGAAGAGAAGTCGGACACGTTCTTTCGTTCATACGTCATCGCTGGCAACGTTGTCATCCTCGTCAAGACGATTCCCGAAGAGGAATCGAATACGATATTTTTTTGCGACGTCATCGCCGGCAATGTCATCCTCGTGCTGTCCAGAGAGAGCGAATAATCGAGGGAGAGAGAGGAGGACGACGAGGATTACGCCAGAGCTTGATTTTCAAACTGTCGGAGAAAAAAACATTGGGGGGTTTTCCTTTTGAAAGGAGGTTTGGAAAATGCTCCAGGACAGAACGACCGAACTTGAATTAAGATAGCTCAAAGAAGTTCGCCCTTTTAAAAACGCATGAAACAAACAACGAGGGTTCGCTTCAGGTGCTGGTGAATTGTGTAAATTCGAGAGAAGCCTAGGGAATTTTAGCGGCCGGAAGTATTCTTTGCCCCGTGCAGGTCAGTGCTCTCGAAGCACAATTGTCCGTCCTCAGTTTCAATGCTACGGAGTTTGTGAACTTTCATCAATTGTAGGAGATAACGGAACATAGCCAATGTGCCCGTATCATGAGAATTTTCGCATTCAGCCTCAACGCTTATCTTGTAAATAACCTGGAAGGCGTCGTAGCGTTCAGCGAAGTTGGAAATAACGTTCTATTAAAATATAGCATTATATTGCTTATTGAGAGTGCTTAAGCCTTCGCACATTGTACTGCATATAAGTTGCTCCTATTATTAAATGAGTGTTGTTTTTTCAGGCATTCTGGAAGTTTCATCGATGTGTAACTAAATGTTTTATGCGGACCTAAATTGTAAGTGACTTTATATCATATTTCTCCTTAGCGAATATGGATCGTATTTGTTCGTAACTGTAGTGGTCTACAGTTTTAATAATTATAGACTGTTTATAATTTGTTAAACGACATGTCTCTTTGAAACTTAATCCTACATTTATTTATTTATTTATTTATTTATTTATTTATTTATTTATTAGTTTATAAGCAACAGACTAGTATTAGACCAATAACAGCTTACAAAGAAAATGTATATCAAAATATAATATAAAAATGCAGGAAAGAATACAATGTATAATGTATAAAAAATGTATAGTCAAAACTAGGTACCAAAGAGTAACTAAAAATCCATTGACATAAAATCCATTGACATTAAAATAAAAACAGAAAAAAAATCATAATAAAAGCCTAACATTTTCATTCACAATTTCTTTATACGTATCATACGACATAACATTTATATCAATAAGCTTTGACATGATATTACAAAACTTGTACATTCGGAAAAAAGGAAGATTATTTATAACTGTCTTCCTTGAGAAAGGTAAGTAAAATATATCATTACGTTTGGAATTAGGTTTGGGAACACGTAAATTTACAGAATTAAGAAAACTAGATGAATAACTTATATTGCGGTAAAATTTAAATAGATAGCAAAGATCAATTACAGTACGTCTATTGATCAATGGGTCACAATTTAAAAAATCTCGTAGATAGGAGTTTGATACATAAAAATTATCATTAAAAAATGTAGGATGGAAACGACGAAACAGAGAGCGTAAAAAATCTGTTTGAACCTTTTCCAAGAGGAACTGAAATTTAATATGAGAAGGAGACCAAATGACAGAAGCATATTCTAAAATTGGTTTGACTAATATATTAAAAAGAAAAATTGAAAAGCCAACATTATTAAAACTTAGGGAGTTTCTGACAATAAAGTATGAACCACGATAGGCTTTGGAGATAATAGAGTGAATGTGATCAAAAAACGAAAGTTTGGAATTAAATATAACACCTAGGTCGTTTGTAACAGATTTTTGTTGTAATTTACAACCATTTAAACTGTAATCAAAATTAAAGACTCTTTTCTTAAGAGAATAGGTGACATAGTGACATTTGTCATTTGTGAACATATTGTTTTGAATGCACCAGGCCCCATTTGAATATAGATCAAGTTGCAAATCTTGGCAATCGATAGGATTATGAATAATTTTACCTAATTTCATGTCATCAGCAAATAGGAATAATTGAGAAGATTTAATCACATCAGGAATGTCGTTGATATAGATAATAAATAATAAAGGTCCTAGAATTGATCCCTGAGGAACCCCTGAAGTAGAAATAAAACTAGGAGAGTAACTATTATTTATAACAACATAATTGACTCTATTAGTTAAATAGGAAAAAATCCATTTGATATAGGAAGGGTGTAAATCATATTTCATTAATTTTTGAAGTAATAGACGGTGATCCACCTTATCAAATGCTTTCTCTAGGTCGATATAAATCATGTCGACTTGTTTATTTTGGTTAATTCTGTTCTCCAATGAAATGTACAGAATCCTCTAGGTTAGATACTGTTGAGCGACTCCTCATAAAACCGTATTGACACGAAGAAAGATAGGGAGAGACAATAGAATAAATTCGTCCATGCAGCAAATACTCAAAAACTTTAGCAGGGAATCTAAGAACTGAAATAGGCCTGTAATTTTTTACGTCACTTCTGTTACCTTTGTTCTTAAAAACAGGAATAACCTTAGTTTGTTTCCATATATCGGGGAAAATACCCGATTGGAATGAAAGATTAAAAATTAAGTATAAAGGATAAACAAAAAATTTACCACATGCTTTATAAATATATTACTATGAAGGAATATTATCCACTCCATACGAATGTGTATTACTTACTTTGTTAATACCCTGTAGTATTTCAGATTCGGAAAACAATTTAATAGAATTGGTCATGAATTTTTGACAAACATGTATCTTGGGAAAAATATCAACAAAATGCTTATTATCAATGGAAGAGTCATTATACACTGATTCTTCTGAGAGTGTTTGCGAAGAAGTTCTTCATAAATAGAACTTAAACAGTGTTTCTTGTGCTTTATGTACTTTACATTTAGCACTTTTTAAATTATCCACTGGTAATTAAGAGGCCTACGTGTTGTGACCTTTTGTGATTAACTTTAATAAACTTTAATTTTGAATGTATACATCACGATTGTACTGAACACTTTAATGAAACTATTAAATATATTTATCCCCCTCACTTTCTGTATTTTAATTTTTACCTTCTACTGCACATAGTCATGTCAGTTTTGTTTCTGTAATAAAGTGATCTAATAAAGTGATCAACGAGCGTTTAAAGACGTCATGCTAATTCAAATTCATTAGAATTACAAAAACTGATGTCTTTGCAACCTCATACAACTAAAAACAACAATGGATAACAATTGAGTTCTGATATTAAAAAAATAAAAAGACAATTTTAAACTCGGTAGAAGGAACAACTAAATTTATAAAAATAGGGTAATACATTTAAACTTTTCGAAATCACATTATCACATCCGGACAGTTTTTTGATTACACGTAAGTATTTCAATAAACACTGAGGCTATTTTTTCTCCTCCAGGGAGCAACATGTTTAGTGCTTAGTGGCATTTTTGAAAAGTTCGGTCTTTTGTGAGTAAATCTACATGATTGTGTTGTATATTATATGTTGCTTCATCTTACCCGAAAATGCTCCCGTTTCTGTGAAAATTGCTGCACAAGAAAAAAAGCTATCAAATTTTATGCTGAGTTGATGAAAAGCTTTGGTGGAAATGCTTTCAATGCTCCAACAAGTGCATAGTCGGAACGTCCTGCCGTGTTCTACAGCATTCTGCTGGTAGAGGGTTTTTTAATTAAGTCAAGAAGCAACAGTAAAGCAAGATAGACCTGATATCCACTAATACATATGCTATGATTGTGCGTGAAGATAGACTAATAGCGGGAACTCTGTTACATTAGAGTTCGCTGCAAGAAGTGTGTATACAATTCTGCATGATCATTTGCACATGCGCGGCCTATGTGTCCAGTGGATTCTGCGATTACTGACTCCTGAATAAAATTTGATGAGAGTTAACACAAATCGGCGGAACAATTTTCTGGAGCCCATAATCATTTACGATGAATCAGAAATTATCTATTATAATCCTGAAAGCAAGCCAATAACACGTGGAAGAAAAGCTAAAGTATACAAATTGGCGGGCAAAGTGCTGATCATCTCCATTTTTGATTATTATGGGATGATGTAATAACACGAGATTTTTGGCATACAGCAGTACAGTATTACTTTATGTGCTACCAAATTATGCAGTCGCCAAAATCGGAGGGTAAAAACATCACTCTATTCAAGTAGTTGGCTTCATCACGACAATGCATGGCCAGATGTTGCGAATATAGTGACCATAATTTAGCAAGAATAAACATTGAATGTTTTCTACATCCTGCTATTATCCTTCACTTGTGATTATTTTTAGGACCGATAGGTACCTATGTTTTCACGATGTGGGTTCGTCTGGTGCTCTAGCGTTCGAACGCTTCCGAATGTTCGATTTGCGTTTTTCCCATTCGATAGTTTAGGCAAAACGACAGCTTGAGTTCGTTGGTCAAAAAAAAGCGATGAAATACTTCCGATTCAAAAAGTCACAAATAACAGAGGGGATCACGTTTTTCACTATACATTTTTACGTACAACTGGCTATGCATTGGTCGATGCATTTCTCTCTTCGCCATTGGTCTTCTCTCAGGCGGAGAGAAGACTTGTGAATTAACTGAAGACACGTGGAAGTCTTCGCCTGTGATCAAAATCAGTCGAAATTTGTCAATAATACGTGATTTAATAGTTCTATTATGAAGAAACGAGTATTTCATCCGTGAAAAAATCACGGGACCAAAAGAAAAGTTATTACGATACACTAAATTCGAGCGGCAGTCTCTTCCTGTGGTTTTATATATCCAAAATAATAATGCCATGATGTGCTACTAAATTAATGCCAGATCTTGATACTCAAAGAACCTTCACGCACAAACACAAACTATTTGATATTCTAGTGGTTACCATCTAGTAGAAATAAGATAAGAGCGCACAGAGCCCTCACTATCCCCTATAATAAGAAGCCACTCCTTGCAACAACAACAGTTCCTCTTTTGGAGAATTATATTCCTGAAAATGCTAAATGACACAGACTTTGCATTGTAAACAGCGCTGCTTCGCTCTAATCAATCCCCAGATCGCAGTTTGCTATTTCGCCTCGATGTTGGCATCCGAAATTTCTCACTGCGCGGGTGAATACGCTCTCTATTTTATAAAGTACCGAAAAATGATTTATGCTATTACTGTGGGGGACCTTGTCTCACAATCCGTCCGTAACTCGATCTTCTTGGAGCCTATGAAAAATTTCTATCGATTAATATGGTTCATGAAACAAACCAGTTCGAAGATGAACGAAATCGGTTCAATGGAACGTGCTCTACTGGTACCATTATGACCCCACCTAGAAATTTCAATACTAAGATATAGTAAGTAATACATCAAACAACTCGTAACGACGAGCTATCAGCGATAATTAATTACTGTTTTCGCCAATTGATAAATATGGTTCCGCGCATGAACGATTTTGAAGTTGGTCGTAATCGATTCAATCGCACATGATCTAATGGTACCCTTAAGATAGCCTCTAAATTTTTCAAAGATAGCATACAGCAAGTAGTATATCAGACAACTCGAAATGACAAGATAAGTACGAATATATACGTTTTCTCCATGTATGCTCAATCGAGTTCATATACGGAGATCTTGCTGGGCAAACGATGGGTTGAATATTCTCACTTTGAAGAAAGTCCTCCACTATCAGAACTCTGTGGAGACGTGCATTATCATCCCTGAGAATAAAATATGGAGTCATGGCACCTTTGAAACCTCTAACTTGACCTTCTAATGAAACTGTTTCAGTTGTACATGTTTTAATGATACCATTATGGCACCATTGGAAATTTCCTATGCCAAGATATGGCATGTAATATATCAAACAACTTGTAACGACATCTCATGAACGAATCTATAATAATAGTCAATAAGTTCGACGGTTAAATTTGATTTGGTGCTACCTGTGCTAATGATAACATTATGGTAGCACTGGAAATTTCCAATACCAAGATATGGCATGTAATGTATCAAACAAGTTGGAATGGCATGTCTTGAACGAATATAAAAGAGTAGCTAATAAGTTCGAATAAATTTGATTCAGAGGTGTCTGTGCTAATGATACCATCATGGTACTATTGGAAATTTCCAATGCCAAGTTATGGAATGTTATATATTAAACAACTTGTAACGACAGGTCTTGAACGAATATACTAGAATAATTAATAAGTTCGAGGATGTGTGGATTTGGATTCAGTGGTGCCTATGCTAATGATACCATAGTGTACCATTTGGAAATTTTCATTGCAAATATATGACATGTAGTATATCAAGCAACTTGTAACGACCTGTCATGAACAAAGATATGAGAATAATTACAAAGTAAGAAGATAGTCGATATTGATTAGACGTACCTGTGTTAATGATACTATTATGGTACTATTGGAAATTTTCAATGCCAAGATATGGCATGTGATATGTCAATTTAGTTTGTAACGCGTCATGAACCAATGTATAAGAGTAATTAATAAGTTCGAAGATGTGTCGATTTGGGTTCAGGGACAACAGTCTTAATGATACCGTACGATACCATTGGAAATTTTCAATGCCAAGAAAAGGCATGTAACATATCAAACAACAAGTAACGACATGCCATGCATGAAAATATAATAGTAGTTATAAAATTCGAAGATTATCGAATTTGAATCACTGTAACCAGATTTAATATTTCAAAAGGAATTCAAAGATTTTGGAAATATGTTACAAATGGTTTATGTAACTGCTATATGTTTAGCCTTTCAATATCTTGGTTATGCCATTTCTTAATGGTTTATTAATTACTGTTTTCGCCAGTTGATAAATATGGTTCCGCGCATGAACCAGTTTGAAGATGGCCGTAATCAATATAACGACACGTGCGCTAATGGCACACTAAAAATTTTCAATGATAAAATATAGCATGTTGTACATCAAACAGCTCGAAATGATAAAAGCGATTTTAAGGTTATTTTGTATGTTTTCTCCAAGGGTATTTTGTACCATGCTCAATTGAGTTCGTATCCGGAGACCTTGATGACCACTAAAAGCAATGAATATCCTATTTTGCAAAAAGTCCTCCACCAGCAGAACTCTGTGGGGACGTTCATTATCGTCCATGAGAATAAAATCTGAACCCATAGCACCTTTGAAACCTCTAACTTAAATTTCTGGTGAAACTGTTTCAGTAGTACATGTTTTAATAATAGCATTATCCTATCATTGGAAATTTCCAAAGCTAAGTTATATTATATAATATATCAAACGATTCGTAACGACCTGCCATGAACGAATATAAGAATAATTACAAAGTTCGATGATGATTGAATTTTATTCTGTGGCATACGTTCTAATGACACCATTATGTTACCATTAGAAATTTCATTGCTAAAATATGTCATATAATATATCAAACAACTTGTAACGACATGCCATGAATGAATATAAAAGAATAAGTAATAGGTTCATAAACGATTTTCATTCAGGGGTACGTGAGCAACGGATACCATTATTGTACCATTTGGAAATTTTCAAACAACTTGTAACGACGGTCATGAACGCATATATACGAGTAATTATTAAGTTCGAAGATGGTCATATTTTATTCAGTGTTACCTCTGCTTATGATACCATGATGGAAGCATTGGAAATTTCCAATGCTAAGATATGCCATGTAATATACCAAGCCACTTGTAAAAACATGCCAAGAACGCATATACTAAGTGTAGCTGATAAATTCGAAGATGGTCGAATTTGATTCAGTCGTACCTCTGCTAACGAAACCATTATAGTATCACTAGAAACTTTCAATGCTAAGATGAATTATATCGATGGAACATATCAAACAAGAGGAAACGATGAAAAATTAGGAATATATAAGATGAATTAAAAAATTCGATGGTTGCCGATTTTGAATCATTGGAACCTGTTTTAATGTTTTCGAAAGCAATTCAAAATCTTGGAAATATATTTCAAATAGTTTACGTGACGGCGATTATTTTAGCTATTCGGTACTTGGTTATGGCATTCCTTAATGGTTTATTCATTTTGAACTGCATGTTACGTTTGATCTACGCCTTGCCTTACCAACCAGAGGCTTCCTTAGCAACCTCATCGATCCCTAACAATAAAAGATTCCGTTAATAAACAAATGCTTTCCTTTTTTATCCTCGAATTCCTTAAAATCCTATTGGTCCTGGGGCTTCTCGTTGCCTGACTTGTTTCTGAAGTTGAAATAACACTTAAAAGGATAAAAGTTTTCAGATTCTGCGACCATCATTAAAAAAAGGGGAGGCGATATTTATGAAGGAGGCAAAGAATGGTTTACTGTTTAGAATTCAGAATGTAGCTTACCATGGGGCATGTGCCACTTCACTATTTATACTTTGGTTTTGACTGGCCCACTGGGATCGGAATTATCGGGATGGGAGTTAGAGGGGTCTACCTCTCTAAGGTGCGTAAAAAATTATAAGACCATGCCATATGTTGAGAACAGAACAAATTGTCTTATATCCCACTTGACTGAAAGAATCCCACATACACGAGAAGCACAAAAGAAGTGAAAACAAAGATTGTATAAAATATTTGTACAGTAATTTCAATCATAAAAAATAACAAAAACGTGAAATTGCCTGTAAAGAAATTATAGGACCAGTTACACAAATAACTTACAGGTATGATTCGAATAATAGACCATGCTCAAGACTAAATAGGGGTGAAAGGAGATGCGTACTGCAACCAGCAGAACTATCAATATGCTGCATGTAATGTGTTCGCGATGAGTGTCACGAATCATGAGTCCCGAAATGAAACAGCAGCGGAAAGAGGTTTATCAGGAATTTCTGACTCGATTTGCATAGGAAGGCGATAACTTTATCCCCCGTATTGTCACTGGTGATGAATCCAGGGCACATCATTCCGACTCGGTAAACAAAGGACAATCAGTGCAGTGCAGACATAAGAGCCCACTTAAACCCAAAAAATTCAAAGCCACCGCTTCAATGGGGAAAATGTTGATGACCATTTTCTGAGACTGGATTGGCATAATCCACATCGAGTTCCTGACTTGACTGTAAACTTCGACCAATATAGAGAAACTTTGTGGGCCCTCCGCACACGCTTGCTGCAGGTTTGTCCTGAGAAAGGCGCAATTATCTACCACGCCAATGCTCGTACGCACACAACTCGGACATACACAGGATGCATTGCAGCGGCTCCAATTTCATGAGATTTTACCGCACTAGCCCATAGCCCATATATTGCGAAGCTGAAGGAACATTTGAAGGGTCACCGTTACACCAGTAATGAGGAAGTGAAAGCGGCAGTGTATCATTGGCAACAGACGCCTGATTTCTTCGCCGATGGAATGTAAAAAACTTCCCCAAAGTTGGCGCATGTGTGTGCTCGGGAATGGTAAATAACTTGTAAGTAGAAATATACGTCACATGTGCAAGAGGACATTTCTAGCTATCATTAGATCCATAGGTGAGATCTGTATCTTGGATATTGCTGAAGGTATTACCTAGGAGGCAAAACTTTGCAAAACGCCTTAGTAGATTTCAATTTTTTGAGCACATAATTTGACTGAATATAATTTTGGCGCATTGGAACATTTACAATTTGTGTTCGTAAATAAAAATATTTAAAAGCTTGAGAGTGAATGTGCTTCAACGTCGCTAGGAAACTGTAAATGTACTTTCCGCTATCAGAAAATGTAAAGATCAAAAAAGGCTAAAAAAAAATAAAAAAGGATTGAAAACTGGCAATAGGAAAGATGCCTACAAAATAAATGATACCATCGCTGTTGCTTTCGCGAAAGCTCACCTGAAGAGCAAAACAAAATTGAAAAGTACTCAGCAGCCAATGTTCCAAAAATCAGGAGCAGTGCTATATCCCGCCCACGATGGAGATATAATGGTGTTAAAACGACTTAATCTTCCCTTTGTTAACGCTTGGTGCTAAAATGAAGCTCGTTTGATGATGAACCGCTAGATGGCGGCGTGTCTTAGTAGGGCTAAAGCTCTACGAAATTACGGCAATCCTTTTCCGGGCCGTCATTGTTAGCCCAGTTGACCATATCAATTAAGTTACGCTTACTCTAAAATTTGGCTAAAATGCAATTTTTAAAAAGTTTTTTTTCGTATTATTATCGTCTGAAAATTTAACTGACAATCAATAAATTTTGTAACTATTGATTTTCCTTTAAATTTTGTTTTCAATTAAAATTTTCTGTACATGTATATAAATAATTAATATAGGTAATTTAATGATAACTAGATTAAGTTTTTAGATTATTTTCACCTCATTTATGAATGGTTAATAAATGAATAAATTAATAAATTTTAAAATACATGCTACGTGTAGGTTTTGTAATTTTATTCATCAATATATAATTTTATACATTTTTCTTAAAATATAGTTTAATAAAGTTTTATCAAATTAACTTTCATATTTATATCAAAACTTCAATTTAACAGTTTATTTTAATTTTATTAAATTATAAATATTATTAAATAATAATAATAATAATAATAATAATAATAATAATAATAATAATAATAATAATACAATTATAAAAATATCAAAATATAAATTAATAAAATAGGAATTGTTAAATTGAAATTTTGATATAAATATAAAAATTCGATAATTATATTTTGATAAAAAATTTATAACTTCAATTTGATAGAAAATATATGAAATTATAATTTGAAAAAAAATGATATCTTGATTAAAAAATAAAAATCACAAAATAAACTACATATGCAGTATATTTTAAAATTTATTCATTTATTCATTTTCGGAGATTTATACTGTTGAGGCAAAAATCTATCAAAAACTTGTTCGAGTTAAAACTTTCTATGTATTTTTTTCAACCAAAGAGCAAATTTTAATTATTCAATTTCAAACGTTACAATCAAGTAACTATAGTATCCTGTTAATGATTAGTGATAATTAACTTCGCTAAAAAAATATAAATAAAAATAACCTAATATCAAAGTTTTATTTCAAGTTTTTTAATGCTGCTACTTCCTCATTTCACAGACAGTTTAGCCTTATTAATTGAATTGTATTTTCTTAAAAAGAGTTATATTCGACTTGTAATGTAAACTTTCCGTAATTTTTCTTTGCTTCTTCGGATATTTTAACGAATTTATTAACCTCCATGGAGCAATAGATTGAAGGAGCCTGAAGTTTTGCTTATTCGGTTTAAAATTTTGGATCAAATAATGAATATTTCATTAAATATTTAATCTAAATTGCATCCTCCACATGCATTTCAATGATATCTATCGCTGTGTTTGGAGCAACAATGGCTGACATACTCACGTGACTCCTGTTCTACCAATCAGGATCTGCGGACGGCGCGGAAATGGATTGATGAAAAATAGGAAAGAAAATTTCGCAGCCTGAATTCGAACCAAGATTGCCGTAATTTCCTAATCTAGAGCTATAAGTAGGGCAACTAATGGCGATCAGCTTACAAGCATTAAGAATGTTAACCGTTGGTTTCTCTGCATTTTACGTCAGAAAAAAATGGTTTTTACATATACAGGGTTTTATTTCGTGCCAAATTACAGAACAGGTTACAAGAAACAGGATGATTGCATCAAAAAAAGTCTGTTTTTTTCCTTTAAATCGCGATGTAAAATTATAATTATTTAACTGCATTAATACGAGTTAAACATTGTGTATTGGTGTATTCTTATTTTATTTTATTTTTTTACATATTCCATTTTAACACTTTTTCATTTTCATAAATTTCGCTTGAAGTGTTTTGATATTACATTATTCTCAAGATATTATTTCTAAGATTTAAAGTAAATTTTAAATTTTTATAATGACATTTTTATACATTGTTTAGATACATTTTTAAAGAGGCAAATGTAATTAACCATTCTGGTTAATGTATTTCTTTTTAATTATTTAATGGAATTCAATGCATCCATCCAGGGCCCTTTTTGGCCAGAGGCCGACGAGTTGGGTCTCTGGATGAACTTGGATTGACAACTGCTGTATGATGGTCGCAGGAGCCGGGGGGGATGTAGATCATGGTCGCCCATTCAGTGACTAGCCATTTCTGATTTAGCTTAACTTCAGAGTAAGTCCACCAGGCATTTTAATTTCTGTTCATATCTCAGTAGCGTTCAAATTCGGACCCAGATTCATATGAACTTTTTGGCTTAGAATCATCGATACTACCTCCCCTAAAACTTTGACCATATAGTTGTGAAACATCCTGTATAACAATTATGGAAATTAAATATTTTAATTTAAAACGCGTACTACTAAACCAATTTCAACTATCATTGATTACTCGATATTTTTATTAAAGACACATCGTCACGATTTCTTTGATATACTACATGACATATCTTAGCATTGAAAGTTCTTAAGGTGTCATATGGTACCAGTAAGTCACGTACTACTAAACTAATTTCCACTATAATTATTTACGCGTTAAATTCATTTATGGGGCGTCCTTACTAGTTGTTTGATATATTATATGCTATATCTTTGAATACTGTGTAGATTTTGATTGCCTCCAAAATATCTATTTTTTGTTACGAAGATTTATAATAATCATGAATGATGTAATATAGAATTACGCCGGGAGAAATATATATGGTAAACGTGTTAAAAATGATATAAATAAATGAAATAATTTAACATTAGCACGAAACAATATAGACGAAATTAATGTATTCCGTAGCAACGATCAACTGCCCTACTATCAGTGTTGCTGGCTCAAAAAAATTTTCCCACTAAAATCAAAATAAAAATCAACTAAATATTACATCAAAACAATAGAACTAGTGAAATTTAGTGGATTTTGGCCGCGTTTTGGTGTAAAATCCACAAAATCTAGTGGAAAAAAACCACTGATCTGCCAAAACTTCCTACTATAATAATAATGATCTCGAAGGCCTACTAACATGCAGCGCCAGTAGCGCCAGATTGCAGAACTAGCTTCATTATTTAGCCAAATCAAATAGCAATCGTTTGAACACCTTTACATCTCCATCGTGATCCCGCCAATCATAATACGTACTCACTTTCAACCAGTTAAAGAGCTCCTGAGTGAGACTCAAAAGCATATAACGATTAATAAAATTACCGCAGAAAGAGCAGAGAGGATGTGTCACAATGATGAAACTCACAGTAAACTGGTGTCTGGCATCAAAGCTGACAAGGTGATGAAGAATGGGCATAAGCAACTGAAATCGGAAAATGTGATCAAATACGTCATATGAGACGTAGACAAAATACTCGCCTTTCTTAGGCAAAATAGCTATTTTTAGGTTAGAAAGGTTTAGAAAAATAGTTTGTATTCAAGAGAAAAGTTAGTGGGGCAGTTTTAAATTAAACTAAAAGTTAAATTAATTCTATCTTCTGACAATACGATAATTTATAAATTTCCATTACAATACGGAAATTTCATTAGATAATATTTCTCGGGGTTTATTTCAAAGTATGATTAATATTTCTAACGAATGAACATATAGGAAATGATTTCTCGACTTTGAGCGAAAATACACATGAAATTAATACATTAAATATAAATTTAAATAGTATATAAAATTAATAAAATATTATTAATTTTAATAATAATTATTGGTAATTTTAATATCCTAATTTTTGAAATTCCATAGTTCATACAATAGCACTTACCTTCGAATAAATGTTTCTCACAAATACATGTCTGGTTATCATTGCACTTTCCATATATCAAATGCTCTTGATGGCAATGCTTGTTACACAGTTCTGGGGTGCATTCTGAAAGCACAGAATTTCATAATTATCAGTAAGATTTCATAAATAAAAGTAAATACTCGTAAATATAATAATAGAAAAAAAATTGGTGAGTACAAATCGAAAATACATTTTCTAATGTAAGTTCCCCGAATTTAGGATGGATATTAATAAATTAGCATGGTCAATAGTATCAAATTTATTTCAATACTTATTTAAACTTATGAATTGAATTGAAAGTTGCGAAAGAAGCGAAATATAAAAGAAACGATTGGTTTAATGTTAAGTAAACTAAATTATATTTTAGCATATTATTTGCAGTCAGGATCATTATGGAGTTTTGTGTTTCAGAGCTGAACCCTATTCCCTGGCTGAACGTTGAGCAAAGGCAAAAAGCAGACTTAATTACACTTTCGATTCTACGACAATAGAAGTCGGATCGAATTACGTGAGGCAGGATGTACAACCTCTGACAATAAAGTTCGGTGAATGACGTCAAATTGCTAACGGTCGTAAGAGTGCACCATCGTCGTATCCTGCCCCAGACAGGTCGAGACATGTTTAAACAAATTTGAGAGAATCAGCGCTGCGAGTGTGTTTATTGTGTTTAAACAGGACATTGAAGAGAGAAGGCGTAGTACGCGCGGTCGAAACCCAAAATGGACCAGCGAACGAAAGAGACTCAACAAATGATGACAACAGTTTGCTATTACTTTGAAGTGTGTTTATGAGTGGTTTAAACGGTTCCGAGGAGGCCGGAACACCGTAGAAGACGCCCCCCGAAGTGGCCAGACATCCAACGTAATGTTACGACCCAACTGAAGGCTATTCCTAAAAACGACTACGCCAGGAGTTTCCAGGACTTGTACAGGCGTTCCCAGAAGTGCATTACCATCGACAGGGATTACTTTGAAGGATAGTAACTGCTGTTTCATGTAAGCGAGCAATCCACTCTCAATATGCCATCATTCACCGAACTTTATTGTCACAGGTTGTAGAAAGACAAATTTAGATCGAGAAAGAGAGCTTTGGAATTAGCAAGGGTAAGTTTGCAAACAAAAGCATGGGCGTTGCGATTGTTTTGATGGACATGGACGTACCTCAAAATCTATACTTTGTCTCACTATATGAAAAAAGCTGCAAGGCAGTATGGGAAAGCCACGTTACCAATTGTTATCTCATTCAGATCAACGCGCAAACAATAAAAAAGAAACTGAAACCATAGAGTCTAAAATGAAACTGAAACAGTGCTTCATGTTTTTGAGAATTACGCGTGCGCAGTCGGAGACTACTTTACGGGGCGGAGGTGAAAAAGTAGTGACGTGCTTTCCCACATGGCCTTGCAGCTTTTTTCATATAGATGCGTAAACAAAAATAATTGATTATGATTGGTTACAAGTCATTCTCTGTTCTAAGAATCTAATGCTATGTTCGCTTTGTACCTTAATTACGGTGAATTAACCACGATTACTAAACTGTGGTTAGCTAATCAAGTACTTTCCGTTCGCACTGCATTCAAGGGAAATGACGGTTACCAAGCAAATGGTGTTTTCTATGATTTTTCCCTCGTAATTGCATCAATAAATGGTGGTAAGAGTAGCAACTCTTGCCGTTATATGTTCGCACTACGCCTTGATCACGGTTAAGTAACCAGTTTACCGTGGTTACTTAATCAAGCACGTTCCGCTCGCACTGCATTCAAGGGAAATGACGGTTACCAAGCGAAATGTTTTTTTCTATGATTTTCTTTTCTCGCAATTGTGTCAATAGATGGCGATGAGAGTAGCAACAGGCTTCTACGGGCGTCAAATCTTGTCAGAGTGTTAGCGAAATTACGATGAATGAGGCAGAATGTGCTCGTACACTTTAGCGGTTACATTTAGCCTTTCTCAAGTCTGAAAACTGTTCTCCCCAAACGGATATAAGAGCGCTCATCAGACCACTCGCTGCTACCCTTTCGCTTGACCACCATGTTTTATTTTCCTGTTTGTTTGTGCTAAACGGGATATGACGTCACTACATTAACGGGTTTCCGAAACACGGTTAGTTAAACGACCCTTAATCGAGCTGTAAACGCGGTTACGTAAGAAACCGAAGAGACTGCACAGTTCTACTTGATCGTGATCAAGAGTTAATCGTAGTTACTTCACCGTGATTAAGGCGTAGTTCGAACATAGCATAACAGAAGAATTTTAAGCCGGAGGCGGGCTAGCTGCTCATTTTTGTTTGTCCCTAATTTGGCATTCTGTTTCCGTGGACAGCAATGTCTGTCATGGAGAATAGGAAATTTAAAATTTATTCAGCTTAATGTATTTTGTTATGTGTCATGCGCTTCGTGAAGATAAATTTATGTTTGTTTGCTTGAATCCGAAGATTTTGCCATGAGATTAAGTGGGAGAAGTTTCCCGTATGAATGTCAGTTGTGGAGGCACTGTCAACATGGTAGTTCACCGAAATTAGCCGTCATCTTACCCAAGGAGAACGACCAGGTTGTCGATTCACCGTCGCCGGATACGTATATTTTCGTAAAAGCAATCGTTAATTATGATATGTATGCATTGTTCTTACGAATATTTTGGGGTTAGATAGTCTTACAGTGTAATTTAGGGTGTAAAGTATTTAAGAATCAACTGTAAGAGGGTTATTTACTGGAAATCTTTTAAGACGTTTATGTTGCAGTTTAATAATGTTAAATTCATTTGATATGGTTAAATCAAGAATCATATATTAGTGTATTGTTAGAATTACAGAAGATACATTGTTTGGAATTACATGAATTAGAGTTAAATCGATATACATTGAATTCGAGATACTACACGGAAAGTATGTACGTTTAAGAATTGTCTAAATTATCTTTTATTACACTGGCCAACACAAGTTTCATTGTCAACAGTTTTAGGACTTTTCTTATTTAATATTGGGTTGCTGATTTCACAAATGACACCCGTTTTTCGGTAGTGGCTGTGGTTTTTGAGATAGTGGAAAGAATGATTAAGTATTAAGATTGTCTTGATGTCCGAGTTTCGCATCAAGATAGGATAATATGCTTTTTGGACAAAGGCTGTGATGTTAGTTCTCAACTACTGTGGAGTTACTCTCCACAAATGTAACAGAATACGTCAGGATTATGCGATCACTTTCGAGGAGAATAACTTATGTTTCCTGCAAAATCAATAAAATTGATTTCGTAAAAAATGATTTAATAGTACAAAATACTAAATAAACAAAAACAAGAAACACACATATTATATACGTACTAATCAAGGAGGATACTAAACGAGTATTTGGGAGGAGGGGTACTTTAAACCCCAAACAGCGCGTTTTTTGAATGACTATATGTCAAAAACAAGAGCCAATCGAACAAACCAAGGTCATTTTTGGTTTCTATACAAAAAATTACCCTAAAGTTGTTGAAATATCGTTGACAATCCAAATTTTTTTTGACCAGTGTTATTAAAGTCAGTGGATTTATTCAAACTGACACATTGTCTTTTGGTATCTAATCTTAATGAAAAAGTTACATTCACATTTTACATCATTGAAATTTTCATTACTCAAGTTATTTGTTACAATAAATTTATATTTTCTATTTAAATCGAATGCCTAGTGTTCTGGTCTTTTCCATCAACTTATCGGACCAGTGTATACGGGATATTACTAAATGTAAGAGGGGTTATTTATTGGGATTGGCAAAATTTCCATCATTCAAAAAGGCACGGTCGTTTTTAAATGGAATTACTACATTAGAACATTAACGTTAAATAATAATAGCCCCAAAATCCTTACACTAACTTGCATTATTAAACTTTTAGTAATGCTTGAAGTTTATAAAGTTGCTAATTTTAAGGAACTGTTACTTAATCAAAATTAAATATCATGAGGAATTTGTTTTCAAAAACATCTAATTATAAACAATTTTTGTAAAATTAAAGGCAAATTGCATATTTTCCTTTTGCATTGTCAAATGTAATGAATGTTATGTTTGTTGTATAGACGAGATCATATCGGACATGTTATGAGTCCCATCCATCTGGTAGCAGTTCAGGCAGCATTAGAGATTCACGAGTATTTTTTTCTTACTCTATGTGCTGCCTGTTTGATGAAACCTTTGATAATCTAAACATACAGAACTTAGTCGTTTACATAGGCTTTCTAAACAATAAATATCGTGCACTAGAGGAGGATATCTTAAAATTTAAACCCTTCCTTCTTCAGGAGTAGAACAGACTGGAACCACCACTGTTACAATGCCATTTTATGTCTTTAAATTATCTGATTGATCAATAGAATGAACGTTCTTTTGGATTTAACTTTCCAACATTGTCAAAATGATGGCTTCTCTTGATTTCGATAGAACCACTTATTATCCATTTTTATCAGTCCTTGGAGACTGACCGATTCCTTTTGCTGCGGCGTGTGTACCTTGCCACCTGAGTGAAAAAATTTGAAGTATTTCCTGAAACGAGCCTTCGCTCACCTCAGCTTCAAAAATGTGCTTTCCTCCACTTTTCTCATATAAGTAGGTTCCGTAAAAAGCTCGTCAAACACAACTAGTAAATTATCCCTGGAGTACTTCAAATACATGTACAGTGGTGGCCAAAAATTTAGCACCAACCAATGGCTCTAAAAATATTGCCAATATTTGAAAAATCAAGGCTCTAAGTTAATTCCACCCCTGCTACAAAATAAATGAGACTGTCTGAAACAAAGTATTTAAAAAAAAACTTTTTTGATGAAAAGGGGAGCTGGAAATATATTTTTTAAGTAATTGGCTGGACATAAGTTTAGCACCCTAACGTGTTTGCGACTTAGACGTGGGTTCCGCATTGTAAGTTTGTTGTATTTTAATATACACATTGTATAAGCAAAAATTCTATTTTCACTTGCACATATTTTAACCAGCAGTCATGTGAAAACGACAAAACATATCGCTAGATCTCCGTGAACAAATTAGACGGTTACGCAATGAAGAACTAACATTTGATTTCATTGCCAAAACTGTTAACTGCAGCAAATCATGTTGTATACGTACAATTTAGCGGTACAACAACACTGGTTCAGTCAGAGATCGTTGAAGACCAGGAAGACTTAAAAAAACTAACCCCGCACATCGACCGTATCATTCATCGTCTCTGAGAATGGCTTCCTCCCAGAAAATGTCCATACGTAACATCACTTTTAGTTCACATTTGCATATATCAAAGAATACAGTTCACAGACGTATAAAAAAGCTGGTTACCTTATTCACAAAAAAATGAGACGTAAACCGCTACTCACAAAGCTTCACCAAAAGAAGAGGTCGCAGTGGGCTCGTCAGCACATGTCTTGTGGTGATAAATGGCTGAGTGTGCTGTTCAGTGATGAAAAAAAAATGGAATTTGAATGGTCCTGATGGATATGCAAGCTATGGCAAGATTTAAGGAAAGAGCCCCGAACATTTTTTAGCAGACAACAAGGTGGTGGATCGGTGATGATGTGGGCGGTCTTTTCATATAATGATCAAGCATCCTTAGCATTCTTAGATGGACGACAAAACTCAGAAAAGTATATAGAGACACTACAAAGTCATTTGATTCCGTACGGTGAATTTCTGAGAGGAAAGAATTGGATTTTTCAGCACGATAACGCATCCATCCATACATTCAATGCTACAAAAGACTATCAAAACAGAAAAAATGTATCTGTTCTTGACTGGCCACCGATGAGTTCTGACCTGAACCCCATTGAGAACGTGTGGGGCATTTTATCTCGGGAAGTTTATGCCAATGGACGTCAGTATTCATCCAGCTTAAAAAACGAAAATTTTCTTAACATTGCACAACATTTTATTAATTTTAAATTTTTTTTCATCCAATTATTTCTTCCTTCCAGCTGATAAAATTTTCTGGGAGAACACTTGTATAGAACAGTGTAGGAAACGCAGCCATTTAGAAATTTCATTCAATCAGTGAACTCAACACATTAATCGAGTATGCTTGGTACAATTTAGATCCTAAAACGTTACAAACTTTGATTCCTTCTATGGAAAATCGTGTATATGATGTCATACGAAACAACGGAAAATCGATATGCTTTTGAGAACCAATTGTTTTCTTGTAAATTTGAGATTCCCATGCATTCTATATATTTTTGGGACACGTGCTCTTTTCATTTATTTTCTATAACAATACGCTAATGTAAGTTTATTGTCATTTCCGTTTTGGTTAAATGCAAGTTGTATGTGTTTAATAATAAACCTATTTGAACTCAGTCGTATTACTTTTTGTTCCTTTCATACATGCATTGTATTGATGTCTATAAACTTTTGGGACGGACTGTATATGAGTATATCATAGCTGGAGGGAATTTGTTCGTAGATGATAAGGTTATTAAATTGGATCCCCATCATCAAACATTGCCTCCTCCACAAGTAAGCTTATATAGACACTAATTTGGCTAAACCTACAGCGATTTTCTCTAATGACTTCATGGCAGTTTGGTACCAAGCATTCATAGATGGTGCCATTTGACTAATTCTAGATCCGCTTTCCTTACCACTTCTAGTTCCTTTGATTGCAAATAAGTTATTCACAGATGACATTAGTAAACCGTCTATTTTTTTAAATAGGGCAGGTCACTTTAAAATGAAGGCATCAGATTTTGCACTAAAATCTGGAGAGAGATTTCTTATTTTATCATTTCTTGAGGTAACTTTACTGGTTCTAGTGTTGCTTGATGCATCTCACCAATATTCACCCAAAATAAACAGTATTTGTACAATGGCACAGCAGAAATCTCCTCTTTCCAACCCACCCTTGGAATTTATCCAGAAACTACGTTTTTGGCTTGGTGTGGATAATGACGGTAAAACTTTGTTATAATGAAGCTCAGGGCACCACACATTACTTCGTAATATCCAAGGCATTTTCAGCATTGGCCTAGTCGGAGCTACAGAATTGGTTCATTATGCATGAGGTTTCGTTTTATCAGAGTTCATTATAACGAAGTCTTTATGTTGTTAACCTCGTCCACTGAAGAATAAATTGTGCATGTCCAGTTAAATTTCCCAGTGCGCTGCTGCTATCTCCATGACGTTATTTTCATGATGGGGATCCTTTACAGATCCCTGTGATGCCAGTCCTCCGAAACGTTGACGAACATCCAGTTTTCGAGGAATTATTAGACAGTCGAGGAGAAATCGTCACCTCTCTCCTCACAATGTTCACTTCCTCATGGCACTTCCTTTCTGCCTCATTCCCGTCTTGTCAAGTGATCGCCTTGGATTGACAGACGATTAGTGAGATGCATTGAGTAGTAATGATGTTCTTCTTGATTTGTAGGATTTACGGCGTGACATGCTGGGCCCCTCCTTTGTCAAGTGAGGTTTTGCAGCGATCACAATGACTGGTTGAATGTTCTTTTGTGACAATCTTTGACATCTAAGGATGGCTCCAATGAGCCCTTTACATCTGTGAAGGTTACCTGCTGGTCCCATGAAGGTTGGGAATATCCTACCCATTTCACCAGAAATCTGTGCTTGGGTTTTTCCCTGTAACATCTAACAAGTATTCCACGCAGTTGACGTCTTTAAATTGGGGATCGGCGATTGGTCCTGGTGCCTTATTATGTCTCTTTTTAACATACTTTTTATGAAAGAAGCAGTGGAAATACACTTTTTAACATACATTGTTGCGACATCTCCACTTCCTCGGGAATGCAAGGCGAGCTGAGACTTGTTAATATTCTAACTGTTTTAAATGGACCAAGAAACTGTTTTAAATAGAAGAAGAAATAGCGTTTCTTCCTTATGACTCCCTGAAATTGCTTAATACAGAATGCTCTAACACCCATTCCTCCACCTTCATCTTAAAAGGCTTGTGCTTACAATTATAGCCTTTTTGATATGTTCTACTGGCCTTTTTAATTCGTTTTTGGGCCAAACGTAAAATTTGTTGGAGCTTGTTTATATACCAGACAGCTTGTTTATACAACGGACACTTGAGTGGACTTCCAACTTGCTAGCAGACGATGGTTTGTGAATGTCCCTGGCCAAGTCATAGAAATACTGTCCTTCCCAGTGTCATTCCTATAGTCTCCACAGTGGATGAATTAATACTCCTCACCGTCAACGTTAAATACTTCTCCCAGTTATTCTCATCCTCACTGACGTAATTCCTTAGAGTCTGGATAACTGTTTGGTTCATCTGCTTGGAATGTCTGTCTGATTGAGGATGAAATGTGCTTGCAAATTTTAATGTTGCACCTAACATCCTGAAAATCTCATTCCGCATTGTGAAGGTAATTGATCAGATACGATGGACTTAGGGAAACCATGTATCTTAAATACATGATTCACCAAGTTTTGAACAGTTTCAAAGGCGATAATGTGGTTCGACAGGGAAATAGATGAGAGCTTGTCAGTGACCATCAAAAGTGCGTCATTCCCTTGGATTGATTTTGGGAGCGGCATCACAAAGTCCACTGTGATAGTATGCCACCTCCAAAGAAGAATTTTCAAGGGCTATAATTCACCATAGGGCAAGTCTCTTGTCACTTTATTGTGCTGAATGGTGATCCTCCCACTGACAGACAAAGAGAGTAAAAGGAATTGGAGACCATCAAGAGCCATTCAAAATTTAATGGGTACAAGGAGAAAGTCATTGACAAACTCAAGGAGAAAATTGAGAACACCTGAAAATAGAGCAAGTCACAACCCTTAGGACTAAAATAAAAGAAGATTTGGCCTATGAGGTTGCTGTTCTCTGTACTGTACTTATAAACGAAATAAAGAGAGGCCTTACAGTACAACATTTTGTCAAAAATATCCGGCTAGTTTCAGCCTTTAATCCCGCCTTCTTCAGGGTACAAGGGTAAGAGTGGCTAGCAGCCCTTAAATAGCGATGTGGTGAACGATACAAAATAACTAAAACAATAAGTGTAAATATATTGTATAGAGGCCAACCAAATCTGATTGGCTGACATGAATAGGAAACAATCGATGGTTCATGCTAGGGTGTGGAGAGGGAAGGGGGTCATTACGTTTCAGGGTGACATAAACGTATTAAATTGAAATAAACAATAAATAAATAAATAAATAAATAAATAAATAAGAAGAAAATGTGTCAAACAATATAGTATAAAAAATAAAATAAATAAATAAATAAATACAGTTTTAAACATGAGCAAGATTTCTCTTTGTTTTATATGTGGTGTGGGTTTAGCTCCATCTCACTCCCTGTTTGTGGAGGTGCTAATTGTGCCCATATGGACGTTCCTTTACCTCAATCAATCTC